>CM054058.1:252935314-253261436 GCA_028641055.1 Alopecurus myosuroides
AAACTTTCAAACTTGTGAAAAGTACTGCCAACCTTTACTTTCATTTTCTGTTTGAAAAGTAACAAAAAAATAATTAATAGAATAACCCTCCAAATTCTCTCCCTTTCCTCTTCCACCCTTTACAAAAAAAATGTGTTCATAAGGAAAAACAAAGAGAAAAAAAAACGAAAGAGAGAGGGGTGAGCTGAAAGGAGACAGCCCACAGCCCATTACTTTTTCCCCCAGCCCATCTAATCTTGTCCTCTTCCTCCTCGACATGTCGTCAGCATGTACGATCGCAGCTCCACCGCAAGATCGTCGCCTCCCCCTCCCGATTCGATGCCGTACCTAGCCCCTTCCCCGATAAAAAGCATCCACCTCGCCCCCTCTGCGTACCCTAGCTCCCCACCCTTCCTCCTTCCTCGCGCCGCCGCCACCCTCTGATCTCCCTCCTTCTCTGCTAGTTCCTTCTATCTCTGAAAGTCACACGAGCAGCAGTGGGTGGCCGCGATTGCCGAGCCGTGGCGCCGCCGATCGCGCCCTCGTCGTCGACTGGCAGGGGCGGGAATGGAACCGCGGCTATCCCCTCTACCGCCTCGCCCCTTCGCCGTCTGTTGGAAGTCGCCGTGGTGGCCGCGCCGTCGACGGGAAAATCTCCCTGCTGCACGTCCACCTGCGCCTTCGACAGCAACAGCAGGTGCGATCCGCCTCCATCCCTCCTCCCTATCTCTCCTGTACGTGCACGCTCGCACGTGCGCCCGCGGGAGGAAACCGTATCACCTCCGGACCAACTCCACCCCGTGCGCCACCGGAGATCGATCGTGGTTGGCCGTCTCCGTCCGAGTCGCGAAAACTGAAACTGTCAGCTGACGAGATTCAGTCGACAGTTAACAACACACATCGCAGTTGCCTATTATTTCAGTAGCGCTCCTTACCTATCACAGCAGCAAACTCACCGCACTGGTTCCGTTCCCGTCCACGCAGCTAGGCGACCAGGGTTCGATCCCTGGGGACGCCCACCCCCCCTTTTTCGCATTTTCCTCGCGCAGCGGCCAGAGGCCCACCAGTCGATGGCCCTGTGTGCCACATCACCGCGCACCCGCCACGTTGGCGCTGGGCCCCCACGGTCAGCGTCATGGTGTGTACCCGCAGCGGGTAGAAAAAGTCCAGGGACCTTCCGAAAACTTCGTCTTCCACACAAAGGTCCCTGAAAAATCACAAATAAGTCCCTGTTTTCAACTCAAACATAACTTCTTAATTCCAACTCCAATTAATACAAACAAAATATGTTTTCTGCCCCAAATTTAATTGTCTATCCAACTATGCCATTTGTTTTCTGTTTTGAACTTTCAAAATGCAATTCAAATTTGAATTCAAATAATTCAATTGTAATTTGCAACAATTCATAAATAATTCATACTAATTCCAAATAAGACAAATAAAATATGTTTTTCATACCATTTTGAATATCCTATTCAAATATAAAATTTGTTTCATGGTTTGAACAATTTAAATTGCCTAAATAATTTAATACTTGTTTAATTCATTTAAATTGGATAAAATCATACCTTGCTCAAAATAAAATAATTTTGAACATGCAAAATATGTTTCCAAACCATCAAAGTGTGAACTTTTCAAATGTGAGTTTGAAATTATGTTTTGAACAAATAAAAACTCAATTAAATTCAAACTTGTTTTCAATCCATTTAAAACTTGTTTAATATTGTTTAATTCATAATTAAATTAATCCTAATTCCAATTTCAATATTTGAAACATGTAATCCAACTAAAATTTGATGTTCTTTTCAAATATAAATTTTGTTATTTGTTTTGAACACTTTAACTTGATGAAAACAACAATTGTTTGTGTGACACCCTTAAGGAACCAAAATTTTCTAACTTAATAAATAAATTTCTAAAATTGGTAAACCTTATTTCCAACTGGTTCTATTGTTGTTATTTTGTTGTTTTTCCTCATCCATGCGTCATGCTAATTCACTTACACAATTTGATTAGTTGTAGAACAATTAATTCAACCATAATTCATGGGCTTTTCATATGCAACCCAAATTGCATTTGGGTCCATTTAAATCTGTTTATCTTGTCAACTAGTTTACCTTGATGCATCCTTAAACCTGTCATGCATCCATATCTTGATCATGCTGGATCTTTTGTCGTAGTAGTAATTGTTGCATCCGGTGTTTGTTCGAGGTTCATTGCTTCTTCCCGGATAGGAAGTTGAGATGATGTGAGCAACGACAAGTTCTGCTACCTTGCGGGATCTCAGGCAAGTATACTCACTTGCTGCCATATGGCTGCCTTTCATCACTTGTTACCGATTCTTTCCGTTGATTCTTTTCTGCTATCCTTAGTAGTAGTTGTTTCTGTTACGAACCCATCACATGAATCCCTTAACCTTGATATTGCCTCACATCCATACCTATAACCATTGCTTGTTGCCCGTGTCTTACTATCATGCTTAGGGTTGTTTTGCTCGAGTCTGTTACCCGTTACTTTCTGTTTTTACTCTATTATGTTCTGGGGGCTCGATGGTTAATCAATCAATCATGCTACTGTTATTGTTTAATAATAAATTTGATGATAAGGCACCGGCAGGAGGCCCTTTGTGGTTTTGAGGCCTGCTAGTGTCGACCCTAATAGGAAAAGGGTCTTGTCTACTGATCCATGATGAGCGCACTACCCGCATGTGGGAAGCGAGTATGGGCGCCCCCCTCAATTTGACTCGATTCGCATCTCGTCCAAATCGCCACACGTAGTTCGGGCTTTCCATTTGCTGCATGCATGATCTTGCGAGCCCTTGGATCCCGGGTGGAACTTTTGTAGTCGGCATTTAGGGCGGCGTGGTCTTCCAGTGCTATGAGGGTCCCCTTTTCTTCGGGGGCTCGATTAGCCGCGCACGCACAGCACGTGGTGCTTTGGGCTTGATGCGAAGAAGAGTTGAGTTGTGTAGAGTACCCCGCTTGGTGGAAGTGCATTTCCATCTGGCGGGATATTCTTGCGTGTACGGCCAAATTGGTGCAACCCTGCAGGGATAATCTTCTCGAGAAGCCGTGTTTTCCGCGGTTATGGATTACTTGGTGAAAGTACTGGCTAACAAGTACTCAGGACAACTTAAACATAATGATCAAACATGTTACACCCAATGATTAATAACTTGACTAGTAATAGGCTGATGACACAATAACTTGATTCACCTTTAATACAACTGTGTGAGTTATCCTCGGATTGCTTCTTTGGATAAGGGGCGAGATCCAGGATGGGTTTGTTTGAATTTATCTTTCAGTTGGTTACAATACTCGATCTTATCTACTTTCTGTTAGCCGGAAGTTGTAGTATCTCTCTGTAGTTGGTTAGTGCAGCCTGCTGTCGCTTATTTGCAATAACCCCCTTCTCTTTCCGTTGATCCCAAAGTATTTGTATCTTGTGATGACTGGCTACGCTGGTATTCTTGTGAGTATGGTTTATCCACTTGCCAGTACTTAACCGTACTGACCCACGAATCTTTTTCGTGGCTGCATATTCAATATTGCAGTCAACAGGTTTGAAGTCTGACGACGTTAGCTTGGGAATCCCTCCGGCTTGGCATGGGCAGGGATTGGACGCTCTCGGTTATCTTCAGGACTCTTAGTCCAATTTGTATCTTGTCCGTAGACGGACGATGTGTTGTTTCTTCCGCTGTTATTTGGATCTTTGTATTGTATCAGTTGTATCCCTGGCTCGTTTGAGTCATCTTGTATCTATCTGTTTCTGTAGGATTCTGGATTATTTTGGAAAACATCTCAATAGGATTCTGGATTTTTCTCCTTACCTCTATTCTATTTCCCCTCCCATCTTATTTGTTTTGGAGTTTCCCCCCCTTGTCTACCTTTCAAAGTGTTAGGATCCTACGTGGGTGGGCGTTTCCTGAGCCTTTAACCTAATAGGTTCGATCATCGGAAGATTCCTGGTGGAAGAACATCGTCGTCAGCCCGAGCAAGAATCTCTTGTTAGTGGTGTCGAGGAGATCAACCGGAAGCACGAAGAATCGATAGTCGAACTTCTTTCCCCTCCCGGGTTAGCAGGTGGATTGCGAGGGCGCAATCCCTTGTTAGTGGTGTCGTCTGTAACACCTGGGGTGTTACCCTAATAGGAAAGTGTTTGTTTTCTTTTTGGCTTGCATCATATGCATCACATGAGCATTGCATTCTGTTTTTCAAAACAACTCAAAATTCAAACACAATTAAAACTTTCCCACATGTCCAAATTTCCAATTTCAAAATTGCAAACGAAACCACTCATTTGTTTTTCAAAAGTTTGGAGTTGTTCTAATCAAATTGCTTGTTAATAAAATTTTCCCTGTTATTAAAACCCTAATGGCAAATTCAAAACTCCAAATCAAATCAATCCAACTCATCATATTTAAATATGGGTTTAAAGATTAAAATTTGGCAAACAAACTAATTTCAATAATGTTTGTAACTTTGCTTGTTGCTTATTAAATAAAATTTGTTATTTCCAAAATTCCCAAATCAAAACATTATTTGAAATTCAACTAACCACTTAGAAATCAAACTAATATTTCCAATTTAGAAATCATTAACTAACCTTTGCTTTAGATTATTGTTTGCAACTTAATAAAATTATTTATCAAATAACTACCCCAAACTATATTTGGAAAATTCAACTAACTATTTTAAATCAAGTTCAAACTTTCAAACTTGTGAAAAGTACTGCCAACCTTTACTTTCATTTTCTGTTTGAAAAGCAACAAAAAAATAATTAATAGAATAACCCTCCAAATTCTCTCCCTTTCCTCTTCCATCCTTTACAAAAAAAAATGTGTTCATAAGGAAAAACAAAGAGAAAAAAAAACGAAAGAGAGAGGGGTGAGCTGAAAGGAGACAGCCCACAGCCCATTACTTTTTCCCCCAGCCCATCTAATCTTGTCCTCTTCCTCCTCGACATGTCGTCAGCATGTACGATCGCAGCTCCACCGCAAGATCGTCGCCTCCCCCTCCCGATTCGATGTCGTACCTACCCCCTTCCCCGATAAAAAGCATCCACCTCGCCCCCTCTGCGTACCCTAGCTCCCCACCCTTCCTCCTTCTTCGCGCCGCCGCCACCCTCTGATCTCCCTCCTTCTCTGCTAGTTCCTTCTATCTCTGAAAGTCACACGAGCAGCAGTGGGTGGCCGCGATTGCCGAGCCGTGGCGCCGCCGATCGCGCCCTCGTCGTCGACTGGCAGGGGCGGGAATGGAACCGCGGCTATCCCCTCTACCACCTCGCCCCTTCGCCGTCTGCTGGAAGTCGCCGTGGTGGCCGCGCCGTCGACGGGAAAATCTCCCTGCTGCACGTCCACCTGCGCCTTCGACAGCAACAGCAGGTGCGATCCGCCTCCATCCCTCCTCCCTATCTCTCCTGTACGTGCACGCTCGCACGTGCGCCCGCGGGAGGAAACCGTATCACCTCCGGACCAACTCCACCCCGTGCGCCACCGGAGATCGATCGTGGTTGGCCGTCTCCGTCCGAGTCGCGAAAACTGAAACTGTCAGCTGACGAGATTCAGTCGACAGTTAACAACACACATCGCAGTTGCCTATTATTTCAGTAGCGCTCCTTACCTATCACAGCAGCAAACTCACCGCACTGGTTCCGTTCCCGTCCACGCAGCTAGGCGACCAGGGTTCGATCCCTGGGGACGCCCACCCCCCTTTTTCGCATTTTCCTCGCGCAGCGGCCAGAGGCCCACCAGTCGGTGGCCCTGTGTGCCACATCACCGCGCACCCGCCACGTTGGCGATGGGCCCCCACGGTCAGCGTCATGGTGTGTACCCGCAGCGGGTAGAAAAAGTCCAGGGACCTTCCGAAAACTTCGTCTTCCACACAAAGGTCCGTGAAAAATCACAAATAAGTCCCTGTTTTCAACTCAAACATAACTTCTTAATTCCAACTCCAATTAATACAAACAAAATATGTTTTCTGCCCCAAATTTAATTGTCTATCCAACTATGCCATTTGTTTTCTGTTTTGAACTTTCAAAATGCAATTCAAATTTGAATTCAAATAATTCAATTGTAATTTGCAACAATTCATAAATAATTCATACTAATTCCAAATAAGACAAATAAAATATGTTTTTCATACCATTTTGAATATCCTATTCAAATATAAAATTTGTTTCATGGTTTGAACAATTTAAATTGCCTAAATAATTTAATACTTGTTTAATTCATTTAAATTGGATAAAATCATACCTTGCTCAAAATAAAATAATTTTGAACATGCAAAATATGTTTCCAAACCATCAAAGTGTGAACTTTTCAAATGTGAGTTTGAAATTATGTTTTGAACAAATAAAAACTCAATTAAATTCAAACTTGTTTTCAATCCATTTAAAACTTGTTTAATATTGTTTAATTCATAATTAAATTAATCCTAATTCCAATTTCAATATTTGAAACATGTAATCCAACTAAAATTTGATGTTCTTTTCAAATATAAATTTTGTTATTTGTTTTGAACACTTTAACTTGATGAAAACAACAATTGTTTGTGTGACACCCTTAAGGAACCAAAATTTTCTAACTTAATAAATAAATTTCTAAAATTGGTAAACCTTATTTCCAACTGGTTCTATTGTTGTTATTTTGTTGTTTTTCCTCATCCATGCGTCATGCTAATTCACTTACACAATTTGATTAGTTGTAGAACAATTAATTCAACCATAATTCATGGGCTTTTCATATGCAACCCAAATTGCATGTGGGTCCATTTAAATCTGTTTATCTTGTCAACTAGTTTACCTTGATGCATCCTTAAACCTGTCATGCATCCATATCTTGATCATGCTGGATCTTTTGTCGTAGTAGTAATTGTTGCATCCGGTGTTTGTTCGAGGTTCATTGCTTCTTCCCAGATAGGACGTTGAGATGATGTGAGCAACGACAAGTTCTGCTACCTTGCGGGATCTCAGGCAAGTATACTCACTTGCTGCCATATGGCTGCCTTTCATCACTTGTTACCGATTCTTTCCGTTGATTCTTTTCTGCTATCCTTAGTAGTAGTTGTTTCTGTTACAAACCCATCACATGAATCCCTTAACCTTGATATTGCCTCACCTCCATACCTATAACCATTGCTTGTTGCCCGTGTCTTACTATCATGCTTAGGGTTGTTTTGCTCGAGTCTGTTACCCGTTACTTTCTGTTTTTACTCTATTATGTTCTGGGGGCTCGATGGTTAATCAATCAATCATGCTACTGTTATTGTTTAATAATAAATTTGATGATAAGGCACAGGCAGGAGGCCCTTTGTGGTTTTGAGGCCTGCTAGTGTCGACCCTAATAGGAAAAGGGTCTTGTCTACTGATCCATGATGAGCGCACTACCCGCATGTGGGAAGCGAGTATGGGCGCCCCCCTCAATTTGACTCGATTCGCATCTCGTCCAAATCGCCACACGTAGTTCGGGCTTTCCATTTGCTGCATGCATGATCTTCCGAGCCCTTGGATCCCGGGTGGAACTTTTGTAGTCGGCATTTAGGGCGGCGTGGTCTTCCAGTGCTATGAGGGTCCCCTTTTCTTCGGGGGCTCGATTAGCCGCGCACGCACAGCACGTGGTGCTTTGGGCTTGATGCGAAGAAGAGTTGAGTTGTGTAGAGTACCCCGCTTGGTGGAAGTGCATTTCCATCTGGCGGGATATTCTTGCGTGTACGGCCAAATTGGTGCAACCCTGCAGGGATAATCTTCTCGAGAAGCCGTGTTTTCCGCGGTTATGGATTACTTGGTGAAAGTACTGGCTAACAAGTACTCAGGACAACTTAAACATAATGATCAAACATGTTACACCCAATGATTAATAACTTGACTAGTAATAGGCTGATGACACAATAACTTGATTCACCTTTAATACAACTGTGTGAGTTATCCTCGGATTGCTTCTTTGGATAAGGGGCGAGATCCAGGATGGGTTTGTTTGAATTTATCTTTCAGTTGGTTACAATACTCGATCTTATCTACTTTCTGTTAGCCGGAAGTTGTAGTATCTCTCTGTAGTTGGTTAGTGCAGCCTGCTGTCGCTTATTTGCAATAACCCCCTTCTCTTTCCGTTGATCCCAAAGTATTTGTATCTTGTGATGACTGGCTACGCCGGTATTCTTGTGAGTATGGTTTATCCACTTGCCAGTACTTAACCGTACTGACCCACGAATCTTTTTCGTGGCTGCATATTCAATATTGCAGTCAACAGGTTTGAAGTCTGACGACGTTAGCTTGGGAATCCCTCCGGCTTGGCCTGGGCAGGGATTGGACGCTCTCGGTTATCTTCAGGACTCTTAGTCCAATTTGTATCTTGTCCGTAGACGGACGATGTGTTGTTTCTTCCGCTGTTATTTGGATCTTTGTATTGTATCAGTTGTATCCCTGGCTCGTTTGAGTCATCTTGTATCTATCTGTTTCATGTTATCATAAGTGTCAACCTGGAATCGGTTATTATGCGGATTTGGCGGGAATGCTGAAATCTGCATAGTGCCCGATCTCGGCGCGTCACAATAGAGGTATAATTGGATTCTTAAATTCAATTTCATTGCATTATGTATTGTTTCCTTTTGTTTCTTGCTTCTCATTTGGTTCTTGGTTACTCGCATAACATTAAAACAAAAAGTTTAAATTTTTAGTGATTTTTGGACTTTGCAAAAATCAGGGATGTTACAGACTACCACCCTTAAAAGAAATCTCGTCCCAAGATTTGGGAAGGCTAGAAGGAAAGATAGGTCTGGGTGTCTGAGTTCCAGAACAACTGGGTGGGCTACCACCCTTAAAAGAAACTTTTGTGGGTAGTCTAAACTCTTGTTCATATTTTTCTATATCTTCAGCTGGAGTCATACTTCATTATCCATGGTATAATTGTATAGCATATATCAACTCCGTGGTATTTGGGTTCTTGAATTCATTTATACAACATTTAGGATTCCATGGGTTAAGATTCTTTTCAATAGGATGTGTCCATTCACATAGCTTGGAGTCTGGTTTTACTTAAGATGGTTTGAGTATAACTTTCCCTCATGGTAGAGTTACAACCAACAGAATCCTATTGAACTAGCTTTGACACTGAGGGGTCACTCTTTGGGTCAATCAAAAGCTTTTGGTTCACTCTCAACTTGGTCTTTTGATATCCTTGGAAATCTTCCATCTTGTTATTGTCATCCTTGAAGGAAAACACCATTTTATTTCTAAAGGAACTCTCATGGTAGGCAAAATCTTCCATTGCTTGATAGCTCCAAGGTTGGCTTGATCCTCACCGAAAATAGTACGTTTTTCAGCAACACTAACATAGGTTCATTATTGTATTCTACCATTTTATGGTTCAGGTTTAACATCGTCGTCTCTCTAATAGGTATGTCACTCAGATTTACCATTCTTCGTAGCAAAAGTAAATAATGTGAGTAGTCACCATGGGGGCCAATCCATGTTGCACTCAATCATTACTTTGTACTTGGATTGATGAATCTTATTTAATAACACTAGGTCACCTCACTTGTCTAACAGAAATTTCCAATCTGTAGGACAAACTTGAACTAAATATCATTTCTCAACTAGTGGGTTGCGTAAAACTCCTATGTAACACAAATTGGATAGTTTTGTTTCTTCATTATTTCTTCTCTTGGTGTAGTTGGATCTGAAATCTTCATATCTCATGCAACTTTGAGTCAAGTTGTCTATCTTCACTTGTTGATTGGCTTGATGCTCCTTATGATGTAGTTGGCATTGATCATGGATGTGATTGTTCCTTCACACAAAAGAACAAAATCCTAAGATTTTGGCAATCCTAAATTGGATGGTTTGTGTCTCAAAAGGGTGGTCTTGGGTATGAAGTCAGTTGGTGCACTCCAGTTGGAAACTCACTATGGGTGGTAAATGGGTATAGGGTTGGGTTTGGTTTAGCATGCATGAATGAAGATTAGAAAGATCTAAGGAAGATCCTACTCCAACACAGCAGATCAAGGAAACTCATCTTGCAATCAACACATAACAAACACATAGCAATACATTCATCACACCAAACATCATGGTTTTTAGAAAACACTAATATTGTCATACCACACTCATTGATATGATCAATACACTAACACGTTAACGTTGTTCTAACAAAGTAACTAGATTGGTGGTCTCATCTATATCTTCTTAGTTTTTCTTCAATTTCTTCTCTCGATGTCTTGAGGTGTTCTTGATTGTTGGGAAGTATATATTTTCTTCAAGTTCTTCAATAATCTTGAGTGTAGGTCTCCATGTGATGAAGATACTTCTTGCACTTCTTGGTATGATCAACATTCCTGTCTTGATGGTATTGAAGAGGTAGGTCATCTATAAAATTTTGAGGGTGAATAATAGATGAGAGGATATGAGAATAGTTAAGATGATTGTTTTGTTTCTAGAAAGTTTGAACATAGTAAATTTTAAATCCTAGGGTCTTTTCCAAACTTAGGGCCTCGAGTCCTACAGGCAACACAATGCTCTCATACCATTTTGTAGCATCCCAACTTTTAATAAAGATGGAATACCTGTGTTATTGTGCTAATCCCTGGATTATTTGCTAGCACCACAGTACAAAATGAAATATCATGCAAATGCATCAAATTCTATTACATCGCATGATCCAGTCTTTACAAAATAGGATTACAACTTGCATAGTCTTAGAAGACTAGCAGAAAAGAAAGAAATACAGCAGAAAACATAGTACAACATTGAGCCCATCTTCTTCATGTGCCACAGGCAAAGCATGTTGGCGATAGTCTCGAGATCCTAAACGAAATCCTCACTCGTCTTCAGAAACATCTGCAATATGGAATATGCAGCCACAAGGGAGTCAATACAATTTAATGTATTGGCAAGTAACACTATGGTGGATATAAATGGCAAGACTAATACTACATGCTCATTTGGCTGAGTGGAGTTTTGGCTAAGTTTGCATAAAGCCAGTTTTCTCCTATCACTTTTGTAAAACAACTTTTCTTTTCAAAGGGTGGCAACATTGGATTAAGATCCAAGCACCACAAATATTGTTCACTTGCTCATAGTTGTCCATAACCGGGGACACGGCTAAGATCTTAGATTGTTGACTCTGCAGAGCTTGTGCACTTTCACCTTCAGACCCAACTCAACCCAAACATCCTATACACCCTGAGTGCATTAAGGAAAGGAGAAGAATCGAGACGAGATCTTTCAGAAGCAAGAATCCAACCCAATGGCAAGACCCGTTCCACCTATAATTATGCTACATCTGCTTGTCAAGCCCGGGCTGAACCCTCACAACTTAGTTGATCAAGACAGAGCCCATATGACTAAAGGCTGCACTGGAAGCGATCTAAACTTGGGGAACATCATAATCACTTTGTTCCTGGGTGGCATTCCTCAAGTGAACAACCTCTCATGGAGACACTCAACTCTCATCAGCCAAACAACCAAATCCACCCAGGTGGTTCATTGAAGTTGTTACTTAGAATGTTTCCACAACATCAAGTAAAAATGATTTGTCTCATTGCATAACATCTATCAAGTTCTAAGGCTATAATTAACAAGGATAAAAGAGATGGCTACACACTACTAGGATAATAGCATAGCATAATATAACTTAGTAAAATTTCCTATCAATGCATACTACTCAAAAATCAACTAATGCATATAGAAAATAATGGGTAGTTGATGATGTGTTACTTGCCTTGTTGAACTTTGTGAAGATATCACACTCTCTTCACAAAAGATCGTTGCTCTACGTACAATCTATTCATTGACAACACAAAACCAAATAAACAAGCATCCTAACAAACAAACATACAAGTGTAGAAAACATACATAGAAACTAACATATCAAAAGGGGCTTAACCAAGTTGGTTAGGACAAGGTTTAGGTTTGAGTTGGAAGATTCATTCTGTCGGGGGGTTACCCCCGAGTAGGGTAAAGGCAAGTGGTAAAAGCAGCTATCAGAAGAGAGGTTTGGTCGAGTAGCCGCCTACCCGGTACTTGCTACCCGGTCGACTGCTACTCGGTCTCACCTCAAGATGGCCAGAAGGAAGAATCAATCAAGTTCTGTACATTCGAGTAGAAGAGTTGGCCCGAGTAAAATTGGCGGGAACCTACTCGGGCCAGAAAGTCAAAGGAGCCGTTCTGACACAGGATCCCGCGTATCCTGGGTCCGTACTTGGCAGTATTCGAACTACTGTTCATCTGGGACCGGCCTGCCTGACAGTGACAGCATGGAAGCAGGCGGTCGCAGGATAAGGGGGCCCCAGTCTGTGTTTGGCACAGTGATACCAGTCTGTCCCCTTGTTTTGCCCAACGACTTTCCGGATACAGCCAAGGTTAGGAACCAAAGCTGTCAGCGGGAACCCGGAAGAAGGACGATGTGCACACTATGTCGACACTTGTCCATGTTTGGACGTATCCGGCTGGGCACCGGGTATATAAGGTGCCCCGCCGCCTCCTGCGTGAGGGATCGCACAAGGGATCGCATGCTAGAACACCTTGTGACCTAATTCTTGACCTAGTTCGTCACGTAGAGAGGAGAGTGGCTACTCGGTAGCAAGAACCCTGTACTGTGGCTACTCGGTGAGACACCAGAATACATAGAGAAAGGCAGGAGTAGGGGTTTTACCTCCTCACGAGGGCCCTGAACCTGGGTAGATCGTGTTGTTTGCAGTGTTTACTTCGTACCTCACGCGGCTACTCGTCGCGTGATCCCTCCCCGAGCACCTCCAGCGTCCTTCGTCCCCACATCTTTAGCCATCCCATGGCATCTGCCGTGACACCACCACGACAGTTGGCGCCCACCGTGGGGCAACCAGCGGCGCTGGTTGGAGTTTCTGTTCGGACGGGATCTTCTTCAGCGGAGCGCGTGGTCTGTGGCCTTGTCCACAGATTCGGCTCCTTCGACTTCGTCACCGACAACGCCGGCGATTTCAGCGGCAGGGCCATGCCGGAGGGCGGCTCAGTGATATCCTTCGGCTCTCACCTCGTCTACGTCGCCACCGTCGCCAACCGCGCGTACCCCGAGCTGGTGCACGACGCGGAGGATCCTCCCGCGGTGATCGCTGCTCGCGGAAGGCCCGCGTGCCGTTCTGCGGATCGCGCTGAGGTGATGGTGACGGGCTTGGCGGCAAACGCTGGCGCTGCGGCCGTCGTCGAGGATCTTGCTGCACCGGCTGCTGGTGGCAGGACTCACCGGCCCTACGAGAAGGAGTGCAACTTGCAGCCTTCCACTTCTACGGTTATTCCCGCGTCGGCTACGCGACCTGGCATGCCAACTCCCACCGACATCGAGCTTCTAGCCATGAGGGAGCAGCTCGAGCGGCAACGCCTGGAGCTGCTTGCCGAGCAGGCGGAGTTGGATAAGGTGAGGTTGGAGTTGAGTCTAGATCAGCTCGAGTACAACAAGGCTCACGGCTTCACGCCAGTCGCTAGGAGGGCTAGCAGAGTAGGCGACACTCGGCGCAACCTTGGTGCCGAGATGGCGACAGTTGTAGAGGTTCCAGCTCAGTCCGCCACCGCAAACACCTCCACCAGGCCCAGATATAGCACACCCGCCAAGACACTTAGAGCTGCAGAGGCTGTAGCTGCCGAGTTGCCTCGTCTTGATGGCGACGCGCGCGTTAGGCAGCAGGAAAGGCTCAACGAGTTGGTGTTGGAGGCTGCTAGGCAGAATGAGGAGTTCCGGAAGGCCAACCCGGGTGCTGGAGCTTCGCAGGTGGTGCACTCGCACGCGGCTAGATCTAACGATCAGGCCTCGTCTCCGCATCCCAGCCACGAGAAGAGCCGCAGCGGACGTTCGGCCAGAGATAGGCAAATGCAGGTGTATGACCCGGCTGCTGCCGCGAGACAGCTTGCTGTGCCGCAGCAGCCCGGGCAGGAACACAACGCTGCAAGAGCAGGCTCTCAAGCCCATCAAGCTCAAAGCCAGGCCCGAGATGAAGCGCGTCCAGGTCCTTCTCGGTGTCCCGCTGCTCCGCCTACTCGGCAGAGGCAGCAGCCGCGCGCAGTGGCACCAGTCGCCAACCCGGTGGAGCAGCCTGCAGCTGTGCAGGTGGACAGATATGATGATGGCTACTCGGCTATGGAGATGGCTGGCTATGATGTCCATGATCGTGTTGGCGAGCGCATGCTGGCGCCTGGAGATGCGAGGCATCAGTTGGACCGGATCAGCTTGTCGGCGCGGCTGGAGAACACGGGTCCTCCTGGCCCCGAGTGCTTTGGCCCGCGCATCATGAACGAGCCGTCCGTGAAGAACTTCCAGCTCGCAAGGGGCACCAAGAGCTACAATGGCAGCACCAAGCCGGAAGATTGGCTCAATGACTATGTCACCGCGGTCCATATCGCGAACGGCAACAGAAGATGGGCGGTGCGCTATGTTCTGCAGATGCTAGAGGGTCCAGCTCGCACTTGGCTCAACAACTTGCCCAAGAACAGCATCAACTGCTGGCTGGACTTCTCGGATGCCTTCATCAGCAACTTCACGAGCACATACAAGAGGCCGAATAGGCCACAGCAGCTATCCGCTTGCAGGCAGCGAGAAGACGAGACAGACCGCGAGTATCTTACTCGGTGGAGCACATTGAGGAACACCTGTGAGGGTGTGAATGAAGCCCAGGCCATCACTTGGTTTGCGCAGGGATGCAGGCATGGCAGCATGTTGTGGCAGAGATTGCAGAGGGAGATGCCGAACACTCTGGCGGAGACCATCAAGATTGCGGATCAGTACGCACTTGGTGATCCTACTCAGCCACTGATGGACTCCTCTGAGCCGAGAAGAAACTTCAGCAACAGCAAGCGCAACGAGTTCCGCAACAAGCGCCGAGTAGATACTCGGTATGATCCTGAAGAGGTGAATGCAGTGAGTGTTGGAGCTGGTGGCAGCCAGAGGCAGAAACCTGCTGGAGCCTACGGGCAGAACCAGAACCAGGGCCAAGGCAACAAGAAGCCATTTCGCACTTCTCAGTCGGGTAGCGGAAACTCCGAGCAGCCGAAGAAGTTTGTCTTTGATGACATGAAAGATGGCCCATGCAGTTTTCACACTCACCATCCCTCAAGGCCTGCTAACCACACTACTCGGCAGTGCGAGTGGTGGGATGTGATCAAGAGTGATGGCTTGCCCCCTCCGCCTCCTCTGCCAGCGGCCAATGCTAATGTGCAGCCTACTCGCGCACCCGCAGCTCGGCCGCCAATGTACCCGAGAAGAGAGAATGTGAACCAGGTGGCTTTAGGAGCCAACCGTAACTTCAACAATGAGAGCTACCGCAACAACAACAACAACTACAACCGCAACAACAACAACAGAGGCAACAACAACTACCAGGGCAACAACAACAACGGCAACAATGGGGGCGGAGGCTCCAATCAGTACCAAGAGCACCACGAGAGCTACATGATCTTCACTTCTGAGCCAGTCGACAAGCAATCACAGCACAGGCGTGCCATGGAGGTTAATGTAGTGATTCCTGCTGTCCCTCACTACATGTATTGGTGTGACCAGGAGATCAGGTGGTCCCGAGCAGATCATCCCAAGGTGATGCCCAATCCGGGTAGCTACGCCTTGGTGCTGGATCCCACCTTCCTGGGTCCCGAGAAGAATGTGAGGTTCAGCAAGGTGCTAATCGACAACGGCAGCAGCATCAACATTGTGTACAAAGACACGCTCGAGAAGCTTGGCCTGGCCGAGAACATGATGCTGCCCAGCAAGACCACTTTCCATGGCATTGTGCCCGGGATCTCGTGCAACCCGATTGGCCGAGTATGGATAGACGTGCTATTCGGCACCAGGGATAACTGCCGCACAGAGCGCCTGCAGTTCGAGGTGGTTGATCATCAGAGTCCTTACCATGCTCTACTCGGCAGGCCTGCTCTGAGCAAGTTCATGGCCTCTACTCATGTTGCATATCTGAAGATGAAGATCCCTGGCCCCAATGGCATAATTACTATCTCTGGTGATTACAAGAAGTCCATGGAGTGTGCCTCTGCTGGTTCCCAGTTGGCGGAATCGATGGTGATTGCTGCCGAGAAGAAGAAGATGTATGAGGTGGTGGCTATGGCGCAATCCGCGCAGGCTGGCGCGCAAGGCGTGCCGAGTACCCAGCACGGGACCGCATTCCAGGCATCTCAGGAGACCAAGAAGGTCCAGGTCGACCCCGAGTTCCCCGACCGCGTAGCCATCATTGGCTCCGGGTTGGCGGAGAAATAGGAAAGCGAGCTCATCCACTTCCTCCGTGAGAATCGGGATGTATTCGCCTGGTCCAATGAAGATTTACCAGGAGTCCGGAGGGAGTTGGTTGAGCACTCATTACATGTGCGTCCTGACGCCAAGCCGGTGAAGCAGGCTATGCGCCGCTTCGGAGATGAGAGAAGGAAGGCCATTGGTGACCAGATCACCAAGTTACTGATAAGCAATTTCATCATGGAGGTGCTGCATCCGGATTGGCTAGCCAACCCGGTCATGGTCGAGAAGAAGAAGGAGGATCCCAAGGCTGCCACTGCATGGCGCATGTGTGTCGACTACACCGACTTGAACAAGGCATGCCCCAAGGATCCCTTCCCGCTACCTCGCATCGATCAGGTGATCGATTCCACTGCTGGTTGTGAACTGTTGTCCTTCATAGATTCCTACTCTGGTTTCCACCAGATTGCACTCAATCATGCTGATCAAATAAAGACTGCTTTCATTACCCCGTACGGGGCTTATTGCTATCGTGTCATGTGTTTTGGCTTGAGGAATGCGGGTGCAACCTATCAGAGATGCATGCAGAAATGCTTGCACGATCAGCTCGGCAAGAATGTGCAGGTGTACGTAGATGACATTGTCATCAAAACGAACAAAACACATACTCTGCTTGCCGACCTGGAGGAAACCTTTGCTAACCTACGCAA
Organism: Alopecurus myosuroides; assembly: GCA_028641055.1. Lineage (NCBI taxonomy): Eukaryota > Viridiplantae > Streptophyta > Magnoliopsida > Poales > Poaceae > Alopecurus > Alopecurus myosuroides. The sequence continues at coordinate 252,952,199 of CM054058.1, forward strand.
GTACAAAATGAAGCTGAATCCGAGTAAATGCACATTTGGTGTCCCGGCTGGCAAGCTACTCGGCTTCCTGGTGTCTAGTCGGGGCATTGAGGCCAATCCTTCAAAGATAAAAGCTATTGAGAGCATGTCTTTGCCGAAATCATTGAAGGACGTGCAGAAATTCACTGGTTGCTTGGCATCTCTGAGCCGTTTCCTGGGCCGAATGGGCGAGAAGGCCCTGCCTCTGTACCAATTGATGAAGAAAAGTGACAAGTTTGTCTGGACTCCGCAAGCGGATGTGGCATTCAATGAGCTGAAAGCAATGCTTGCTAGTGCTCCCATCTTGGCTAGTCCGCTACCCAAGGAGCCAATGCTGCTGTACATTGCTGCGACTAACCGAGTAGTCAGTGTGGTGATTGTGGTGGAACGAGAAGAAGAGGGCAAAAGTGTGCAGCGCCCAGTGTACTACCTCAGTGAAGTGCTGTCCAGCTCCAAGCAGAACTACCCACACTACCAGAAGATGACCTACGGCGTGTACTTGGGCACCAAGAAGCTAAAGCATTATTTCCAAGAGCATCCTATCACGGTTGTGAGCTCTGCTCCCATCTCGGATATCATGGGTAACAAGGAGGCGAGCGGCAGAGTAGCCAAGTGGGCAATCGAGCTGGCCGCGTATGCACCCGCGTACGCGAGAAGAGAAGCCATCAAGTCTCAGATTCTGGCGGAATTCCTGGTGGACTGGGCCGAGGTGCAGTATGAACCTCCTGCTCCAGTTTATAATTACTGGAAGATGCACTTTGATGGCTCGAAGGTGAAGGAAGGCCTTGGTGCTGGCGTGGTGCTTACGTCACCCAAGCGAGATCAACTCAAGTATGTGCTGCAGATTCACTTCAAAGCATCCAACAACGTAGCAGAGTATGAGGCAGTGGTGCATGGCTTGCGAGTAGCCAAGGAGGTTGGCGTGCAGCGCATTATATGCTATGGCGATTCGGATCTGGTGGTGCAGCAAGTTTCTGGCACATGGGATGCTCTGGATGCCAACATGGCGTCATATCGCTTCCTGGTGCAGTCTATGACTGGGTTCTTCGAAGGCTGTGAGTTTCAGCATATTCACCGAGCAGAGAATGAAGCAGCAGATGAGTTATCCAAGTTGGGGTCTTCTCGGCAATCCATCCCGGCTGGAATCGCCTTGGAGCACTTGAGGAAGCCATCCATCAAGCCTTCTCCCAACTCGGAGTCCATATTTGTTCCTTCTCTGCCAAGCGAGGAATCTGATCCCATGGAGATTGACTGGGAGAATGCTGCAGGAAACCCGAGGACTGCCGTCCTCTACTCGGGGACTGCCGTTCCCTACTCGGGGACTGCCGTTCCCTACTCGGGGACTGCCGTTCCCTACTCGGGGACTGCCGTTCCCTACTCGGGGACTGCCGTTCCCTACTCGGGGACTGCCGTTCCCTAATCGGGGACTGCTGTCCTTAACCCGGGGACTGTCGCATTCATTGAGGAAGTCCTTGCTAATCGGTCTGGGCTTCAGAGAAGTGCTCCCATCCCTAAAGAGCAACCAGAGGTACCCGTCCCAATGGAAGTGGACGAACCAGTGTTTCCCACACGGGAGACACCGAGTTGGGCTATGCCCATATTATCCTTTCTAAGGGACGGTACTCTACCAGAAGATGAGGTGGCTGCAAGACAGATTCAGAGAAGATCCAAGGGCTACACTATAGTCCGAGATGTGCTGCACAAGAGAAGTGCCACTGGCGTGCTGCAACGTTGTGTGGACCCAGCAGAAGGAGAAGAGATCCTGGTAGAGATACACCAAGGAGAATGCGGGCACCATGCTTCTTCTCGGGCACTAGTCCAGAAAGCTTTTCGGCATGGCTTCTACTGGCTCACAGCTCTGCAACAAGCTGAAGATATCGCGAGGAAGTGCAATGGCTGCCAGATGTTTGCATGTAAGATTCACATGCCTGCTTCCGAGCTGAAAACAATTCCTATCACTTGGCCATTTGCTGTTTGCTGTTTGGACATGGTCGGGCCCTTTCAGCCAGCTAGAGGCAACATGACTCACATCTTGGTCATGGTGGACAAGTTCACCAAATGGATTGAAGTGAAACCTATTCGGAAGTGCGATGGGGCCACAGCTGTGAAATTTGTGAAGGATGTGATCCTGAGATATGGCTACCCGCACAGTATCATCACCGACAATGGCACAAACTTTGCTGAGGGAGCAATGGTGCTGTTCTGCAGAGATAAGCATATCCGACTAGACGTTGCGTCAGTCGCGCATCCCGCTTCCAATGGGCAAGTTGAAAGAGCAAATGGCATGGTACTGGCAGGCATAAAGCCAAGGCTGATGGAGCCACTGCTGAAAACACCTGGGTGTTGGCTAGACGAGTTGCCAGCGGTGTTGTGGAGTCTAAGGACTACCCCTAACCGGTCAACCGGCTACACGCCATTCTTCTTGGTATACGGGGCTGAGGCCGTGTTGCCAATAGACCTAGAGCATGACTCCCCCCGAGTGACCCTCTACACTGAGGTGGAGGCGAGAGAAGCTCGAGAAGACGACGTTGACCTGCTTGAAGAAGCAAGAGAGCTGACTCTGTCACGTTCGGCTATCTACCAGCAAAACCTGCGGCGTTATCATAGCCGAAAGGTGAACCCAAGGGTTTTCCGAGAAGGAGACATGGTCCTTAGGCTTGTGCAGCGCACAGCCGGGATGCACAAGTTGTCTCCTCCATGGGAAGGGCCTTTCATTGTGAGCAAAGCGCTGCACAACGATGCTTACTATCTTATAGATGCGCGACCACCACAGGCGAACAGGGCAGATAAAGCTGGAGAGGAAACCAAGCGCCCTTGGAATGTAGCTCTACTACGTCGTTTTCATTCGTAAGCAAAGATGTGTATGTACCCTCTTATCCGAGTTGAAATTCTACTCTGCAATCTGAAATTGATCTCGGGGACTGCCCTCGTCCAAAATTGCTCTAAGTGTTTCTATTCGGCTTTACCTTTTGCCTATTCGGTTGCTCTACTTCAAAATTCAAAAGTACATTGAGTACTGTGTTTAAACCTACATGCCAACTCTTCGACTTTGCTGCTGTCCGAAACCCGGCTTCATGGCAAGCAAGAGAACAAGCAAAAGGTCCATGAGCACAAGAAAAATTACTAAGGAAAAGGAGAGTGCAGGAACCGAGTAGGGTGCCTTTATTACTGTTCTGTGTCTTGTCTTTTCGTCTAAGTGGTGGGCTGCGTTACTATGATTGTTTCTAAGCGGCTAAGTATTTGCAGCTCTACTCTTTAACTCTTGTGACTCGAATACCAAAAAAGCAACAAGTTGCGGGTAGAGCTGAGACAAAAAGGGAGAGTGAATAAGAAATGCAACTCGGGGACTCCCATGATAACGCAACTCGGCATCCAGCCTAGGTTGAACAAATTGATTAAGTTGAAAATAACAAGTGGGAATAAAAATGGGTAGCAACGGAATAAAATAGTCTGATACATTTGCTCCCGGCATCCCGGGGATCTGATAAGTGTTTGAGTAAAAAGTTTGCAGGATAAAAATCAAATTCAGGTCGACGGGGCGTTCTCGGTGCTCGCCTTGGCTGCTTCATCTTCCTCAGTGGCCTTGGTGGCATCCGCCTCTGTGCTGGCATCAATGGTCCTCTCTTGCTCGGCGTCAGGCTCGGTGGTGAGATGCTCAGAAGTCGCAGTGGCCACCGAGATGGGCGTTGTCGCGGAGGCGGAGCCGGTCTCGGGGGCGCGGAGGTTGACGGTGTCATCAAGGGCGGCCCCTGACGAGGTGCCGAACTCGAGGGCGGCTGTGTCGATCTCCTCGACCTCTTCATCGCTACTCGCGATGACCACGGCCTTCCCTTTGCCCCTGGGTGAATCGAAGAAGCCCAACTCGGGATCTGATTCTTCGTCCTCCTCCTCGTCCTCCTCCACCTCGGTGTCGGGTTCAGTGAGGCCATCGATGAAGGTGGCCGTGTCAGCATACTCCGCAACCTCATGCACAATCAGCTTGCGCATGGTCACGCAGCTGGGATCCGTCTCCCACTTGGAATTGTCGCGCTTCCCGCGAATAATCTGCATGTTCAAATTCTCATACCAGGAGGCGACGCAGAGCAGCATCAGATCAGCACCCGCCCGAGCTCCCGAGGCGCGCCACTTCTTCAATTCGGCTTTCACATTGTGCAGCTTCAGAGCAAGGCCACAAATAGTGGTTGGCGCAGGGTCCTCAGGCCAGAAGAGCTTGTGGAGCTGGAAGGCGGTGTGCACCAGGTCAGTGCCCACGCCGGCTAGGCGTTCGAACTGCCCTCGCATCACCAGCAGGCTATCTTCGATATCAGCTCTGGTGTCTGCAGCCTCGCCCTTCTCAATACGAGCTGCTTGGGCCTTGGCCAAAGCAGGCGCGCAAGAGGACACGATGTTAGGGAAGATTTCTGCAAGAAGCAAGTAAGAAATTCAGTAACAGAATTGGAGAGGAAGTAGGATCGAGAAGAAGAGATGCAGAAAGGAGAAAACTTACGATTCAACTCGTGGCGCAGCACCTGCAGCTGGCTTTTCCATGCTTCTTCATTGGATACATGCTTCTCCTGGAGCAAACGGATCCCCTCCAGCTGAGTGAAGAGCCCAGCATTGGCTTTTGTCAGCACCTCGCACTCCTGTTTGAGGGCGTTCACCTTGGCATTGGCTGTTGTCTCGGCCTTGGCCTTCTCGGCAATGACTCTGTCCCTCTCGGCACCAAGGTTGAGAGCATCCTGGAGTGCCTTCTGCAGCTGGAGTTGAAGCTTCTCCATCTCGGTAGCGTGCTCACTCTGCAGAGCAGCTGATTGGCTTGCCAGTTGCACCTGCACCTCGGCAGGTTTGAGGCAATCCTGATGTTCTACAACAAACTTCTTATGATCTTCTGAAAAGAGCAAAGCACGGTTAGCAGAGAAGCGAAAGAGAGAAACAGACACAAGGGCAAACCGAGTAGACAGTGGTTTACCTTCAAGCTTCTTGATGGTGGCCTCGCCATTCTCAACGAAGGCACGGCAGTTCTCGTGCTCGTCAACCAGGGCTTTCAGTTTCCCTGCAGAGTAGAAATGGTTAACGCAAAAAAGCAGAAGCGGGCGTAAACAGAAAACGCAAGAACCGCGTAGCTAGAAGCGTACCTTCCACTTCAGACAGCCTCATGGTGCTGTTCATTACTTCCTTGTCGGCTTCCTCGGCAGCTACCTTCTCCTTCTCAAGGGCAACAATACGCCTCTTGGCAATGGCATGGTTCCAGAGAAGTTGACGGTGCAAGTTGGTCCGCTTCAGTACACTATTCTGAGAAGCAGAAGAAACAATAGTCAAGCAAAGTATTTGAGATTCAACCCGAGAAGGCGGCTACTCAAGAGAGCATCCTCCTACTCGGCCAGAATCTCGGGGACTGGGTGGTGGTTAAGGAAAAAGGGAGACGAGTAGAAAAGAAGAAAAGATGCAACTCGGAAAGGATAAGTTAAGGCTTACCGCGTAAGACTGCTCGAGATCTTCTGCATTCTTGCGGTGCACGAACATCTTGGCAGCAAGTGTAGCAAAGGTGGTCGAGACGGTCATAGGTTTGTAACCCAAGTCCACCTTGTTCCAATCCTGACGCATGTGGTCGATATCGCCCAGATCGATGCCGTTCCAGTTGGGGTTGCCGAGAACCTTGCTGTCCCATTTGGCGTCGATGAAGCCAATCAGGTCGAGTACTTGCTCGAGGCTCTGGGACGTTATCGCCTGGTCTTGAGCTCCCCGAGATGCAATGGAGACGGATCTGTCCTGATTGGGGGCCGGGGGCCTGGAGTCCACCGCCACGGCTTTTCTTCCTTTCTGAAGAGCAAGAGTCCGGTCCGTGGGGGAGAAGCCGACCTGGTGCTGTTGGCTGACCTTCACCATGTAATCAGGGTAGAGGGGCTGATCAGCCATGGTAGCGGCGGCAGGAACCGCACTGGGATTGCGGATAACCAGCTGCCTGGACTGGCCGGTTGATGTTGGCGGTGGCATGTCGGCAGCCCGCTTCTTCGTCTTCTCTTTCTGGGCAGTTGGCTTCGCGACAACCGACTTCTCGGCTTTCTGTTTCTCGGTCTTCTCCTCCTCAGCCTTCTCCTTCTCGGTGGCTTTCTTCTCGGCTGCCTCCTTCTCGGCAGCATCTTGGGCACTCTTCCTGGTAACCGGCTTGGCGGAAGGGCAGGTTGCAGCTGTGGGTTGTGGCACCAGGGAGGAGTCTGGCTGGGCGCCACCTTGGTCAGTTGGTGGCGCCAGGGGTGCGCTGTCTGATGCGCCATCTGGCTGGGCGCTACTCTGCACGACGTTTGATTGCACGTCGCTCAGAGGGTAACGTCCAGTCGCGTCCTCTACTCGCTGTTTAGCAGCAGGATCAGGCTGGGAGATATCCATTGCTTCCACCCGCGCCTGGGACGCAGGGTCTTCTTGTCCAGCAGCCCCTGTTGCTGGCTGCTCTTCTCCTGTTTCCTGCCGCTCAAGGGCGGCGTCGTGGTGCATCTCTGTATCTGGATCTTGGTTCCCCTCGGCGGTGTCGGCCGGAGGGGAAGGTGGTTTCTCTGGGTCGGTGCCCTGGGCATCAGTGCCCTGTGGTGGTGCGTTGGCGGTGGTATTCTCATCATCGTCGAGGTTGATTAACTTGTCGACGTCAATGGCAGCTTGCTTCTTGGCCTGGTCAGGCGCGAAAGCGGCATTCGCATCTAAGGGAGCTCTGATAAGGGAGGAAAAATCAGAGATTAGAAAAGGCCAGAGGAAACCAAGAGAAAACAGTGAAGCAAAAGGATTGGGAGTCAACCGAGAAGAACAAGGTAAACTGAAACATGCAACCGAGAAGAAACTTACGCTGTGGTGGAGGGAATTGTTCGCCTTGTTCTCTTCACGACCTTCTTGGTCGCCTTCTCGGTCGCCTTCTTCTTCTTGGCGGGGGGCTCTAGGGCGCCGCTGCCGGTCCGCTTGCGGGTAGCAGGTGCAGCAACTGAAAGAGGACGGACGACCAAGGTTGCCTCGTCCTCATCCTCGTCCTCTCCCCCGTCCTCAGGATCGGCATCATCTGCAAGGATCGAGAAGAAAAAGGAAAGACTCAGAAACAATAGGCAAAGGATTCGTTTTTCTCGCGAACAGAACAGGAAAAATCCAATTACCTGCATCATCGTCCTCGGACCAGTCGCGAAGAGACGTTCCTGCACGCTGCTTCTCCATTGTGGGAGAATGAGGGAGGTTAATCTGATCCGTGGTCTCGAGGGAGGCCTGGTCATCTTCTTCTCGATCATCTGACCAATTGCCCTCGAAGCGCTCGCAGCTTTCAGTAAGCTGGCGGTCAAGGATCTGGAGAAACAGAGAAACATGGCAAGTTAGCCGAGTAGCGTGAAGGCATTCTACTCGGATGGGCGTGCAAACACAAAGCACACTAGGCCTAGGGAAATTCGCTAAGTATCCTACTCGGCAAGGCGTGCGAACAACAAGCATATTGAGCCTAAGTATTTCTCCTAAGTATGCTACTCGACAAGGCGTGCAAACATCAAGCATACTAAGCCTAGGCAGTTCGATAGAATAATCTACTCGGTGCAGAAGGCAATTGCTAGTCGCAGCCAAGAGAGAAGATTTTCTAGTCGGATGGCATATGTTGAGAGCGGAATAAGGAGAACGTACCCGAGGAATCGGCTTCGTGCGACTGAAAGGGGTGAAGCCATACTCCCAGTCGTCGGGGAGGCTCGTGGTCAGAATAGACCTTGCGTGATCGGCGACATCCGCGTCGCTGAGCTCAAGTGTCGTCGTGCGGGTGCAATCGCGAGGGCCTCCCGGGTAGCACATTGGATGGGAGCGCCGCTGCAGCGCCAGCACGCGATTCTTGATCCAGCAAGCGACGGGATCGTCGCTCCTGAGCCCTTGGCCGATGAGGTAGGCGAGCTGCTCCTCCATCTGTATCGAGTTGCGGTCGTTGGAGGGCTTCGTCTTCCAATTCTGCCCGGTTGGAGCTCGGTTGCTCCACGCGGGCAGATTGATGCGATCCACTATCGGTCCCCCTTCCGTGGCGGGGATGTTCTTGACGTAGAGGAAGGATTTCTGCCACATGCGGACGGAATCCAAGCCCTTGATACGAGGGTGGTTGGTTCCCGCCCGCTGCAGCATCATGGCGCTGCCGGTGTCGGTTACCCGACTGCCACCGGCCGCGCCGTCCTTTTTCCCCTTACTCTGATGACGGAGGTGAAAGTATTTCAGCCAAGTATCCACCGTGGGGCGGACGCCTAGAAAGGTCTCGCACACCACGGTGTGATAGGCTAGGAAGACAATGGCGTTTGGAGGGAGGTGGTGCATCTGGACACCGAAGTGATCCAGGAAGGAGCGAAGGAAGTCCGATGCCGGCAAGCCGAATCCTCGCGCGAAGTGCGCGAGGAAGACGACATGCTCGCCTTCCTGCGGGGCCGGAACGAGTTCGCCGTCGGACGGCCGGCACTGAACACCAGGAGGAACCCTCCGGGTGTTCACGAGCCAGGCGCAGTCATCGACGGTGACGTGCGAACCAGCCCAGCCGGCGCGAGCAGCCATGGCAAGGGGTGAGCGGACGGTGGAGAGTTGGAGAGATTGGGTGGAGAGAACGAATCCGCAACGGCGCAAGGAGTTGCGCGGCGGCGGAGAGCTCAGCGGCGGAGAGGAAACAGGGCAGAGAAAAAGGGAAGTGCGGAGGAGGAAGAAGGGGAAGTTACCGGTGGGGGTATTTATACCCTCGCCTCAGGCTACCGTTACCATCGGGGTAGTGGGATCGATCGTGGCCATAATTCTCGTGTGGTGGGGCCTGTGGCCGGATAGAAACGCACGCAAGCGCGGAACGCGCGCGTAACGGCCACAGTTGATCCCACGACCAGATCGTGGGATATTACTGCGTTTGATGGGACATGACGAGCCGGTGGGCCCGCTCCGTAAAAACTGGGCGCGTGGCACGTCGTGTCCTGGGCAGCGAGACGTCGGGGTCGCGGATGCTTGACACGTGTCCCGTTGCGGCACGGAAGGCTGGATTGTGCTCTGCACTGCAGAGACGCTAGAGGAGAAATTCTCTAAGTCTTTTTACTCGGTTACAGAGTAGAGAGCTGGTACTACTCGGAAGACATGAAACTCAAGGTACTTTCTAGAGTATTACTCGGAGTTTCTTACTCAGCATCTTGAGGTTCAAGGGCTGTGTTGCAAAGATTGGTTTTAAGCTGGCAGAGCCTGGTGAACAAGTTCGCAAGACTCTACCAGCTTCGGGGACTGCTGTCGGGGGGTTACCCCCGAGTAGGGTAAAGGCAAGTGGTAAAAGCAGCTATCAGAAGAGAGGTTTGGTCGAGTAGCCGCCTACCCGGTACTTGCTACCCGGTCGACTGCTACTCGGTCTCACCTCAAGATGGCCAGAAGGAAGAATCAATCAAGTTCTGTACATTCGAGTAGAAGAGTTGGCCCGAGTAAAATTGGCGGGAACCTACTCGGGCCAGAAAGTCAAAGGAGCCGTTCTGACACAGGATCCCGCGTATCCTGGGTCCGTACTTGGCAGTATTCGAACTATTGTTCATCTGGGACCGGCCTGCCTGACAGTGACAGCATGGAAGCAGGCGGTCGCAGGATAAGGGGGCCCCAGTCTGTGTTTGGCACAGTGATACCAGTCTGTCCCCTTGTTTTGCCCAACGACTTTCCGGATACAGCCAAGGTTAGGAACCAAAGCTGTCAGCGGGAACCCGGAAGAAGGACGACGTGCACACTATGTCGACACTTGTCCATGTTTGGACGTATCCGGCTGGGCACCGGGTATATAAGGTGCCCCGCCGCCTCCTGCGTGAGGGATCGCACAAGGGATCGCATGCTAGAACACCTTGTGACCTAATTCTTGACCTAGTTCGTCACGTAGAGAGGAGAGTGGCTACTCGGTAGCAAGAACCCTGTACTGTGGCTACTCGGTGAGACACCAGAATACATAGAGAAAGGCAGGAGTAGGGGTTTTACCTCCTCACGAGGGCCCTGAACCTGGGTAGATCGTGTTGTTTGCAGTGTTTACTTCGTACCTCACGCGGCTACTCGTCGCGTGATCCCTCCCCGAGCACCTCCAGCGTCCTTCGTCCCCACATCTTTAGCCATCTCATGGCATCTGCCGTGACACCACCACGACACATTCTCTAGTGGTCCCATTCTTGTTAAGGAAATTCCAATGGTTTACTTGGGAAGGACTAGGTTGAGTTTGTAGTGATCAAACTTTATTATAACCATACTTGTCGAGGAAGTTCCAAGAGTTCACTTAGAATAAACATATTACTTCTTCAACTAAAGTAATACATGCAAACACTTGGTCATATTCACCTTCAAAAATATTTGAGTGACTATGTTAGTATTTTCCATTGTGGTTAGGGTAGGTCTACTAACTTCATCATCAAAGGGAAAATATTACTAAGTCTTTGGTTTTCCATTTGGGTCAATGGTTGGACAAAAATAACTTGTTATTCTTCAACTTGTATGGATTGCTTCTAGACCTCATGTGATTGCCTTCTTGAAGATCATCTTCATGCTTCCATTGTAGTCTTGTTCTTGGATGGATTCTTCTCTTGGTCTTGATAGATTCTTCATGCCTTTCACTTCACTAATTGGTTTGTGTATGGGATGGGCACAATTACCACTAAGTCAATTGGAAAGAATATAAGTAGAAGGATAGAAACAGAGAGGGAGGTGTTTTCTTCTGAATTTCTTCACACTTGTACTTCTTGAGTGGCTTCTAGTTGCTGTGGAGTCTAAGTCTTATCTTCAAAACTTCTTCATTGATCTTCCTTGTAGCTCTTCATGTTGCCACCAAGTTGAAGATGGAGTTCCTTCTTGTGGTTGAGTCTTGTCTTCCATTTTGCTAACTTGATGGATTCTTGAAGCAAGAATAGGGGAATGGAGAAGTAGATAGAACACTATAGTACTAGTGTTTGAGGTTCACTACTTGGTCTCTTATATGGTTTACATACTAGGGACTTGGTCTTGGATTCAAAATGGCCACAACAAACCATGGTAGAAAGAATAAAAACAAAAACTAAGGCATGATCAACTAGTGGTTCACTAAGATGAAGTTTTGGTCCAACTTACAAGGAAATGGTTCAAGGTTGTCCAAAAGGTTTAGGTACTGATGTCTCTGGTTAAAGGTTACCAAAAGGATCAACTTTGCCTAAGAAAACATTTTCTAATTATTTATAGAAATAATTCTATGTCAAAATACTCAATTAGACAACTTAATTTTAAATTCAATTTTAATTTGTTCAAATATTATTTTGGGACAGAGGATATAAAATTACACATCCTAAGGTTTCCAAATATATTTTATTTACAATTTTTGGATTTGTGGAATTTGAATTATGCCAAATTTCATCAAACAAGCATATTTGAATTTGAACAGTTTTAAGTTTGTCAAATTTAAATTTGGCCAGTGCCAAAAGTTTCTAGATGTCAAGGGCTTTTCAAAAAGTCCAAGATTGCTAAATTTGGCTAAGTGGTTGAAAAGATATGATGATTTGAAGTTGTAGGGGCTTTTCTGCAAAATTTACAATTTAATTTCTATTCCGGAAGAAAAACAGAAAATGGGCTGCTATTTGCTGCGCTGGGCGACAAATAAGGGGTGGGCCTGGGCCGGTTAGGCGTTGCTCGGGCGGCAGCTAAGGAACTTAACGCGCGCCCGACGTGGCGCTCTGTGATTCGCCAATACCTCTTCGGTAAGTGATTTAATTAAACGCGTTGGATCTGGATCTACGGCTCAGATTAGATCTGGGAGAGGATAGGGTTACCTCCCGCCGGAGTTTTGCCGGAAAAAGGCCGCGCGGTGGCCGGAGACGCGGATCTTCATGGCGGCGACGATGTAGAGGCTCCCGGGCTCGAGGAAGACTGCTACGGGCTTCAGAGGGGCACGACGAGGTCGATGGCCACCACGAAGTGCTCGGGTACGGTTCCTATCGGCGGTGGCGCACGACTGACGATGGCGCGAGCGCGGGCGCAGTTCGGGATGGACGGCGAGCTCGGTTCCTGCGGAGAAAAAATCGAGCAAGCTCATGAGGTGATGCGCCAGGACAAGGGAAGGAGAGGAGGACAAGCTAGGGCGTCGGAGAGGAGCTATGATGTCCGGAATCGATGAAATGGCCGGCGGTGGATGTAACTCCGGCGAGGAAATTCTCCTCAGCCTAGGGACGATTCGAGAGGGGGAGGGAGGGGAAATGAGGAGGGGGTCCAGGGCTTTAAGGTGTTGGGCTCGGTGAATCAATCCATGCACTGAAACGGCTGAAATCAAGGAGATTGATTTCTCTCTTAAACGGGAAGAAACGGTAGAGGAGGGAGGTTGATGACGAGCTGACGTCATCATGACGTCATCAAATTTTTTCTTTTATTCCTATTTAATTTTTTTTAATTATATCTTCTGTTTTATAAATCCAATTAACATGAAACAAATTTCTAAATTCTTAAAATTTCAAATGCTTTCCAACAATATAATTTTTGAGAACAAATCAACATATTTTATTTTTGAAATTTTGGAAATTTGAATAATTCTTTAATAGTCACTTAATGTGATTTTTAATTCAAAATTTATAAAACATGGTTATGGATCAACCAAAATTTTAATGACATTCTAAATGTTGAAAACAAAATTTTGAAAGTCATTTCATCTTGTTTTCACAATTTTATATTTTGAAAATATAAATAAAACACTAATAATACTTTAAGGCCATTTTAAAATTTAGAAAATAATAAATTTATGTTATTGTCTAAATAAAATTTCAGAGACATTTTACATGTCATATATTATCTTTGGAGAGCCAATTTAAAACTATTTTCACATTTTATAATTTTAGGATATGCAGGATTTACTAATAGTATCTTAATGTTATTTAATTAGTTCATATCAATTAATTAATATTGTTTATCAAATAAAATTTAGAATAAAACCACAAGTCTTAATATTGTTTTCAAAATCCTATTTTATGTTATTTTCAAGCAATGCATTTTATTTTCACACCTTATTATTTAAAACTTGGAAAAACAACTAAAAGTTATTATTAAAACATTTTATTCTCATCAAATATTTTTGGGGGTTAAAACTTTATTAAGGGTTATAAATCTTTGATTTTTGGTTGCCAAAATATTATCAAGGTAATATTTGAATTGAAAACATTTTATGTAATAAATTTTGCCAAAGATAAAATGGTTTTCTTTATCTAATGAAACTTCATTTTGAGAGGGTTTTAGGGTTTATGGGATAGAGGTACAATTGGATTCTTAAATTCAATTTCATTGCATTATGTATTGTTTCCTTTTGTTTCTTGCTTCTCATTTGGTTCTTGGTTACTTGCATAACATGAAAACAAAAAGTTTAAAATTTTAGTGATTTTTGGACTTTGCAAAAATCAGGGATGTTACAATTATATCATGCTCTATTGGGACTTCTTGTTATCATGGTTTATGTGATATTGGAGCAAGCATTAGTGTCATTCCATATTCTCTCTATCAAGAAATTAAGCCTGATATTGATCCTATCACCATGGAAGAAACGGGTATGACCATTCAGCTTGCTAATAAAGATTATATTAGTCCCTTTGGAATTGTTAGAGATGTTGAAGTATTGGTAGGGAAAATAAAATATCCTACTGATTTTATTGTGCTTGGTTGTCCACAAGATTATTTCTGTCCTATTATATTTGGTAGACCTTTCTTACATACTGTTGGTGCTGAAATTGATTTGCCTAGAGAAAGGGTGTTTATTGAATGTGCTGGAGAGAAACTTGAATTTAATTTTTCTAAATTTGCTGATAAACCTGCTAAGAAAGAACCAAAATCTAAAGATATAATTGAAACTCTTGCTCATATAGTTGTAGCTTCATCAGACGTGGTGGAACGTTATATGCTTAATCAGGAAGAGCCATTTAATGATGCAGAAAAAGAAGCTTTAGAACAAATATTATGGCAGCAACCTCCACAATTACAATTGCATATCCCACCTGATAATCTAGGAGTACTCCCACCTCCTAAAGGAGATCCTAGTTTTGAATTAAAGCCTTTGCCTGAAAATCTGAAATATGCATACTTGGATAAGAAAAATATATATCCTGTTATTATTAGTGCTAACCTTTCAGCTGAGGAAGAAGAGAAATTACTTGATGTGCTTAAAGCTCACCGTAAGGCTATTGGTTATTCTCTTGATGATCTTAAGGGCATAAGTCCAGCTCTATGTATGCATAAAATTAATTTGGAAGAAGATGCTAAACCTGTTGTTGATTTCCAACGCCGTCTACATCCAAAAATGAAGGAAGTGGTAAGAAAGGAGGTAATTCGACTCATAGAGGCTGGTATTATTTATCCTATAGCTGATAGTAAATGGGTTAGTCCTGTTCATTGTGTTCTTAAGAAAGGTGGAATTACTGTGGTTCCTAATAAAGATGATGAACTTGTTGCTCAACGTACTGTTGTTGGTTATAGAATGTGCATTGATTATAGAAAATTAAATAAAGCAACTCGTAAGGACCATTATCCATTTCCCTTTATTGATCAAATGCTAGAGAGATTATCTAAACATTCTCACTTTTGTTATTTAGATGGGTATTCAGGCTTCTCTCAAATTCCAGTTCATAGTGATGATCAGGAAAAGACCACTTTTACTTGCCCATATGGTACATTTTCTTATAGTAGAATGCCTTTTGGTTTATGTAATGCGCCTGCTACTTTTCAGAGATGCATGAATGCTATATTTGCTGATTATATTGAAAAGATAGTGGAAGTCTTTATGGATGATTTTTTGGTGTATGGTACTTCTTTCGATAATTGCTTGTTCAACCTTAACAAAGTTTTGCAGCGTTGGGAAGACCAACACCTTGTTCTTAATTGGGAGAAGTGTCACTTTATGGTAACAGAGGGAATTGTTCTTGGGCATCGTATTTCTGGAAGAGGAATAGAAGTTGGCCCAACAAAAATTGAAGCTATTGAGAAATTACCATATCCAAGAGACATCAAAGGTATAAGAAGTTTTCTCGGTCATGCAGGTTTTTATCGTAGGTTCACTAAAGATTTCTCTAAAATATAAAAGCCTCTAACCAATCTTTTGCAAAAGGATGTTCCATTTTCTTTTAATGATGATTGCATAGAATCCTTTAATGTTTTAAAGAAAGCCTTAATAACTGCACCTATTATTCAACCTCCTGATTGGAACTTGCCCTTTGAAATTATGTGTGATGCTAGTGATTATGCAGTTGGAGCTGTTTTAGGCCAAAGGGTTGATAAGAAATTGAATGTTATTTACTATGATAGTAAAACACTAGATGGTGCTCAAAGAAATTATGCTACAATTGAAAAAGAATTTTTAGCGGTAATATTTGCATGTGATAAATTTAGATCTTACATAATTGATTCAAAAGTCACTGTGCACTCTGATCATTCTGCTATTAAATATTTGATGAATAAGAAAGATTCTAAGCCTAGGCTAATAAGATGGGTACTTTTGTTGCAAGAATTTGATTTACACATAGTAGATAGGAAAGGATAAGATAATCCCGTAGCTGATCATCTTTCTAGAATGGAAAATATACCTGATGATCCTATTCCTATTAATGATAGTTTTGCTAATGAACAACTTGCCCTTGTTAGTGTTTCTAGTGCTAAAGTTGCATCTCCTTGGTTTGCTAATTATGCAAATTTTATTGTTGGGAAAGTTATGCCACCACAATTTACTTACCAGCAAAGAAAGAAATTCTTTTATGACCTTAGACATTATTTTTAGGATGATCCATTCTTGTATAAGAAAAGTGTTGATGACATTATTAGACGTTGTGTACCTGAGCATGAACAGCAGGCTATTATAAGAGATTGTCATGAAAGTCCCTATGGAGGACATCATGCAGGAGATCGTACTGCAGCAAAGGTATTACAATGTGGTTTTTATTGGCCTACTCTATTCAAGGATTGTGCTGAATATATTAAAACTTGTGATAAATGTCAAAGAGTAGGAAACATTGGTAGAAGGAATGAAATGCCTATGAACTATACATTACCACTTGAACCATTTGATGTGTGGGGTTTTGACTTTATGGGACCATTTCCTGCATCTAGTACAAAACATACTCACATTTTGATTGCTGTTGATTATGTTACAAAATGGGTAGAAGCAATTCCTACTAGGAGTGCAGACCATGCCACAGCCATGCAAATGCTTAAAGAAATTATTTTCCCTAGATTTGGTGTTCCTAGATTTTTAATTACTGATGGTGGATCTCATTTTATGCATGGTGTTCTTAGAAAAACATTGGCAAAATATAATGTTAATCATAGAATTGCATCACCCTATCATCCTCAAACTAGTGGACAAGTTGAATTAAGTAATAGGGAAATTAAACTTATTTTAGAGAAAACAGTAAACAGAGCTAGATCCGATTGGCCACTTAAAATTAATGATGCATTGTGGGCTTATAGAACTGCTTATAAAAATCCTATGGGTATGTCTCCTTATAAAATGGTTTATGGAAAAGCATGTCATTTACCCGTTGAATTAGAACATAAAGCTAGATGGGCTATTAAGAAATTAAATTTTGATTTAAAAACAGCGGGGGAGAAGAGATTGCTTGACCTAAATCTATTAGATGAATGGAGGAATGAAGCATATGAAAGTGCAAAATTGTTTAAAGAGAAAGTTAAAATTTGGCATGACAAGAAAATTAAAAGAAAGGAATTTAAAGTAGGTGATCAAGTCCTATTGTACAACTCTCGTTTTAAGTTTTCTGCAGGGAAATTAGCTTCAAAATGGCAGGGTCCATTGGTAGTACAGGAGGTATACCGTTCGGGGGCCATCCGTCTTCACGGTGATATGAAAGGTAAACCTCATGTGGTCAATGGACAACGCCTAAAACATTATATTGCAGGAAAGAGCTTCATAGGAACCATCGAGGAGATAAAGTTAATGACACCGGAGGAGGTAATTGTAAGGGATCCTGCAGTTTCAGAAACCCAAATTCAATAATTTACAATTATTGTGTTTGGAAATTTCTCGGAATTGCGTGAAAACTTACGGAACTCATTTTTTATGGAAATTAACGTTTGGGACAAGAAAATTGGAAGGAATTGGACCTCGAGGGGGAAAAGAGGACCCCACACGCAGCCAGATTCCTTGGCCGCGTGGAGGTACCCCTTTTCCACCTCGGAGTCCCGTTCCGTCTCGTTTTCGACTCCGACGCTTCGTCTTACCCCAAAAACCGTCAACATATACCCCCTTTTGTCGATCTAATCCCGCGCCGAGAGTTCTCGCACGATCTTTGTTTTGTCTATTCTGTCTGTCAGGTTTTCCAAGCCATGACTTCGGGAGACTCCTACCAATGCACCTCCATGGACGATGATGATGATGAGCTTGAGGGCAACAGCCCCACATCCACCCATGTCCTTCCATACTGGAAGGCCTTTTCCATGGAAGCAGGAAGAGTGGAAGGAAGATTACGACAAGAAGAAGAAAGAGTGGTGGGCTGAGTACGAGAAGAAGGGAGAATGAAGAAATTACCGCAACCATCTAAGCTTGGGGGAGTTTCACCTATCCCCCGTCTTTTATCAGCTTTATCATGTTTATCTAGTTTTGGTGTGTCTTGCTTTTATTATCTAGTTATCGTTTTCGTTTAGGCTTGAGTGAGCTCATTGAGCATTATCATGCATCCCCGTCTTATGGTTTATCAATGAATAATAAAGTATGGTGTCATCCATGATTCCCTTGTTTTGGGGATTTATGGGTAACACTCATGCAAATGAGCATGGCATGTTTAGAGGTTTCAATCACATCTTGCCTTGAAATTAATTAACTTGAGTGTGTTGGACAATTGTAGAATTATCTCAATGTGACATAAATACACTATCTATCTATTTGCTTAATGGCTATTCCGAGCATGTTCACCATGTTATAGTTTCATTTATGCTCTAAATTAACATGCTTATGTTATTAATTGGCATGGGCTGAATTTGGGATAAGACTCTCACGAACCTTTGAATGCACACATTTATTTCTATTGCACTTAACAAACATGACCCATTAATGGGAGCTAAAAGTTTTGTGCTTGACAAGGATTTTGGTTGGGAGTTGGCTAACACGTGCATCACGTGAAAAGCTTTCAACATTGCACAAAGAAGTTTTATATTTAGTTGATGTCATGTGCTTTTGTTTTTTGGACTCCTGCCATGCCGAAATGAAATAGAGGAATAGTAAGCTTTGATGAGTAAGTATATATGACTAGAGAAATTGCATTGGGCCGCTAACCCAAGCCATGCTTGATCATGGTGGAAATTTACTTACAGCTAGAGTGGACTCTACAAACACATCCTACAATAAAATAAGAAGCTATGCATATAGTGAATGAAATAAAAAAGGATGATGAGTCTACTCCGTTTGTTCATCTTGTTATTGTGACATGGGCTGGTTTCTATGTCATGGGGCAAGAGGTACCTCTTTGCAATTCTCTATGATGTCATTAATACTTATTATGATTGTACAAAGCTTATTATGAATCTTAAGTTGAGTAATCATGGAGTAGGTTTTCACACTCACGGGGCATGAGACATTCAACCAACACCTTGTCAACCACATTACTTCAACATTCATAAATTAAGATGCTAATGATAAAGGGGCAATGAGAGTCTTAGCCCAATGGATGCCACATTACAATTAGTAATTTAAGCTGAATAGTTTGGAAACTAAACGAGACTTGGTCATGTTTTACCTCTACTCATTTATCTTTCTCCAAATTAAAGAGTATAATTCGATTGTCCAACATACAATGGTTATTTGCTTTCAAAAGTATGGGGTGTTTGCTAGAGCTTCGAATATGTTATCCTTCTGTGTATGAGTTCTATTCACTCATCTTGCATTATAACTGAACATGATGATGATACAATGCCCGTATTTATTTATCAACCATAAGTCCATTGATGCATGTAATGATCTATGTCCTTATTTACTCGAGGACGAGCAAAGGTTTAAACTTGGGGGAGTTGATACGTGCATTTTATATCATCATTTATACCCTCCATATAGGCATTATTGGGATGTTTTATCAATGTTATGTCATTGTTTTGCATGTTTTAGATGATTTTATGGGACTTTCCTACAAAGTCCATATTTTTGGTATTTAATTTCTGGGTGTCAGAAAACACCTGTTTTCATGTTTTTGATGTTTCAGGAGCTACAGGTATCCAAATTGCGAAAGGAAAGAAACCCTGTCAGTTTTTCTTCGGGAGAAAGGCCGTGGGCACAAGACACAAAGGAGGAGGGCCAGGAGGCCCAAAAGGGGATAGCCCACGCGTCCAGAATCCCTGGCCGCGTGTGGGGCCCCCAAATGGGCCCACAACACCTCCTCCCCGAGGTCTTTTTGCTGACGACTCCGTCTTCCCCGAAAATGAACACCCTAATTTTCCCGAGACGAGACAGAGCCGCCAGGGCGGCGAAACTCTCGAAACTCTCCGCGGGGGAGACAGATCCTGCTGCTCCGGAGCTCCGGAGAAGGGGGAAATCATCCCCATCTTCATCCCCATCTCCTCCTTGGCGTGGGAGGAGGCATCTCCATCACCATCCTCACCAGCACCTGCATCTCCACCATCACCATCACCGTGATCCACTCCGTTCCCCTCATAGTTTGATCATTGCTACACCCTAGATACGTGTTATTGTACTCCGTTGCATGTTTGGGATTGAGTACTTGTCATTATTTGGTGGTGGATCCATTGTTTCAGATTGTGTTGTACCACATATGTCACCATACATGATCATGTTTGCACGTTGTGAGTAGTTCCCGCATGTTCCTGAGGGCATAGGATGAATTGGCAATGATTTGTTACATGAGATGAGTTGTTATTTGGTCTAGTATTTATCTTTTATGTGATTCTATGATGGTGTTGTACGAACGTCGACTGTACAACACTTCACCTACATGGGCTCATAGGAGAACACCGTAGTGTAGTGACGTGATGATGTCTTTAGGTGACAGGAACTTGAGACAGAGTCGTTGAATTGCATTATGAGGGTACTTGTATCGGGGACCTTAGAGCATAAGGCTATGGTGTGACATCATGTCTTAATAATTCTCGTGCTGTCATTTAATTGGCCACGTGATCCATCATAAGGGGTGATAGTTTATTTATTTAGCTATTCCTATTTGTGGCTCCGTCCGAACAAGATTAAAACTAGACAAGATATACAAACATGTTATGCAATGAATCACTATGCCAGCTAAATCCGTGCAGCCCTCGGGAACGTTTTCCACATATAAGACACAAACACACACTTGAGCTTGTCCTCTTGCGCATTAGAGGATTAGGCTTTGTCTCTCATTGAGACCTACTACTTGCTGCAATTTACTTTCCGCATTTTACTTTACTTGCACTACACAATTAAAACACAAAAACACCTGTTGCTTTTATTATTCCTTTGCTATTCTACTTACCAGTTCCTTCTGCTCCTCGTGGGTTCGACAACCTTTATAATTCGAAAATTACTACAATTGATCTCCTGCACTTGGGAGCCATCAAGGATACACGGTAATTAACAATTGCCTGTATAAACGCAGTACTACCGGAATTTTTCTGCGATGTATTTCACCAGAAGAAGGACGAGAAATCCTGCAAGAAATCCATGCCGGAGATTGCGGACATCATGCTCAATCAAAAAAGCATAGTCAAAAAAGCATTCCGTGCAGGGTTTTTCTGGCTAACAGCCAAGACAGACGCTGAGCACATAGTAAACACATCTGCAGGGTGTCAATATTACGCCAAGCAGACAAATATGCCAGTCCAAGCACTCAAAACTATCCCCATTACATGGCCGTTTGCGGTCTGGGGGCTATATATGATGGGACCATTCAAAACTGCACGAGGCGGACTTACACATATACTCGTTGCAGTGGATAAATATACCAAGTGGGTGGAGGCCAAACCCATAAAAAAACTTGATGGTGTAACTGCCAGAAATTTCATCATTGACATAGTCATGAGATACGGTGTTCCACACAGCATAATAACCGACAACGGGACAAATTTCTCCATTGGAGAGTTGGCAAAATATTGCCGATAAACGGGAATTCGCCTGGATCTCGCATCTATGGCACACCCGCAATCCAACGGACAGGTTGAAAGAATGAATAGCTCAATCTTACAAGGAATACGCCCAAGACTCGAATCTGCTCTTCATAGAACAGCTGGAGTATGGGTAGAAGAGCTACCTTCCGTGCTTTGGAGTATTCGAACAACACCAAACAGGTCAACTAGGCAAACCCCGTTTTTCCTAGTTTATGGTGCAGAAGCAATTCTCCCAACGCACATGATCCATGACAGCCCGAGAGTGCAGGATTTCGATGAATCAGATGCCGAAAGCGCACGACAGGATGTTGTCGATCTCTTAGAAGAGGAACGAGAACTTGTGCTTCAAAGATCCTCCATCTATCAGCAAGGTTTACGACGTTATCATAGTCGGAAAATCAGGCATCGTTCTTTTAAAGAAGGTGACCTAGTGCTAAGATTGGTGCAGCAAAGAAAGCACAAACTGGCCCCAGTATGGGAAGGACCATTCATCATCAGTAAAGCCATGAAGAATGGATCATATTATCTTGTAGACATTCGAGATACGGAAGATGATCCCGAGAAGCCGAATCGCAAAAGAAAGAGAAAGATAGATGATGAACTAGGAGAGACAAAGAGGCCCTCGAGTATCCAGCAGTTACGTCCCTTCTATACTTAGTTCAATTTCTATGTAAACATCTTTGAGATCATGAAATAAAGTTGTCGGAATTCTCACATCCATGTTTTTACAAGTTTATTATAGTACAAAGCATGATTCCGTCTTATCTATTTCCCAATGATCTTGCAAAATACTCAATGTTAACCCGAATAGTGCCTGCGTGCTCGGCGTTTAAAAACTGAATGATTTTCAACCTACTAAAGGTTAAAGGAAACTCGGATTGTGCCTGCGTGCCCGAGCTTCATTCAAAAAAATTCCTTATTATTCTCTCAGCATTATCTGATTGTCTATGTGCTGGGTCACTGGAGCTAGTAAGTAAAAAATGCCTTTAGTATGATCCATGTTTCCGAGTTTAAACTGATTGGTTTTACCCAGTAACTTGGCATGAAGATTAAAGTACTACCGAGCCATTTCAAACACTAAGGACAGTTAAAGCACATAAACCAGAGAACTTAGAAGATAAAGGAATATAAAACCCGTAAAACTTGCAAAGGATTTCATAAAAATTAACTGCAAAAGGCAGAGCACTTGTTCATACAAAATAATAGAAGCATTACAATAAAGATTATATTGTAAAGTGCAGTAATGCTCCTATTTCCTATTTCTCCTATCCAGGACAGGGAGAATTCTTCAAGCATCCGAGTCTTCTTCACTGCTGTCATCCTCGGGGGCTTCTGGAATCTCTTCTTCCGGATAGGTGATGGATATATTCACCATAGAGGCGATCTTGGTGGCGTGACCCTTGATTTCATCAAAGATGGTGGTCCGCTGGGTCTCCGAATATCCAAGAGGAATACCGGACGCCATGCGCCAAGATTTGGCACTGGGGTAATGCATACGCATAAGCCCTAAAGCCATGCGTGCACCACCCCGGGCCGCAAAGCGCAAGGTGGACTCCTTGGCATCCGCAATCTCTATGATAGCTCCCGGAAGTTTTTCAACTTCCGAGAGTTCCCCAGACTTTGCGGGAAGGTACTTATTGATCAGCTGCATGCCCGCATCTCTAATCACGATGAATACCTTCCCAAAAGCTCGGATTTTCTCAATCCGAGTAAGATCTGGGTTATCTCCTGTTTTTTCAAGATTGAACAACCGAAGGGATAGCGAAAAAGCAGAGAAAGAAATTAAAACAGGGAAAATCCGGTAAAAGTTGATAACTTACCGAGGATCTTGTCCATCTCGGATCCTTCCTCAAGGCGCAGGGTTAGGGCGTTCTCCAAATCTTGGATAGTCGCCTTGTCCTTGTCAGCCTGTTGGGAGGCCTTGGATTGAGCAATTCCAAGAGCCAGATTGCTGGCCTCCAGATCCTTCTGAACCTTCATAAGTTCCTTATGAAGGTCCAAGTTCTCCCGGCGGAGATTCTCGGCGTTGCCGGCATCTTCAGCTATCTGCTTGTCTTTCGCCAAAGCAGCTGTAAAGCAAGGAAAAAAATTCTGGGTTAAGAAAACTCGGAAAAGTACTTAGAAAAAATTATGGACAAGGAACTTCAGAGAATTAAAAGTATACCTGTTGTTTCCTCCAGCCGTAGCTGAGACGATGCCAGCTCTGTTTCTTTAACATCAAGAATAGATAGGAGGGTTTTAACCTCCTTATTTTTTATGTTAAGCTTGTTAAAAACTTCCAAGTTTATTGTATAAGCGGTTTGCTGAAACACGGAAATGAAAGCAAGACGCTTAAGTTAGAACAAGCGTGATAAGAAGCATTAAGTTGATAGCATGCATTCGACTTATTGCTTGGGGGCTAGAGATATTACCTGGATCATTTGCTGCAAACCTGACAAGTTTTCGTTGAATTCCCTTAAATATTCAGAAAAGAGAATTCCAACATGATGCAGGCCGTCTTGCATGACCTGACGAGGTGAAAATACGAAGTTATTTCGGACAATTAGCCCTCCTTGTGGCCAAGGACGGATCAAAGGAGCAGGAGCGAAGAACTTCTTAGCTTCCGGACAAATATAACCGAGATCGTCAAACGGTTCTTCCTTTACCTGGAAGTTCTTGTCAAAAGTGGGAATAGGTTCATCCTCCCTAGATGTTCGAGAATGTCTACCCATTTCTGGTCCCGCCCTTTCCCTCGCATCCATGTTAGATGCAATAGGCTGGCTGGATTGCTGGAATTGTATGGCCGGGTTCGTGGTCTTCTCCTCCCTACCAAATGTAGTTGGAACGGGAGAAGCTGCAGCAGAAAACGGGTCTCCTTTGCTAGTAGCAGCTTTATGTTTCTTCAATTTCTTTGACTTCAAAGGAACTCGAGCAAGGCTGAAAAGGAAAAATCCGAGAAGTAAATATCTCTAAGAACCAGAAGGGAATGATAAGTAAAGAGCTCCAGTAAAATACCCGGATGCGGCGATGGGAATTCCGTCAAGATTTATTACTTCCTCGGGGATCACTTACCTCTTGCGTTTCCGACCGCCATAAAAACTGGCGTGTAATTCGTCGAGTTCGGTGTCGGATGCAAGATCAGCTTCCTTAAGTTCGTCGAACTATGGAGAAGGCAAAATACTCGATTAAGTCAGGAAAAAGAAGCAATCCGAGAGAAACCCAAATCAAGGAAAATAAAAATACCTTAGGGACTGGGTTCTCCTCGTGATATATTTCCGAACTTTCTTCGTATTGATCGCGAGTAGCGACCAATTGGTTGACTCGTTTCTTGAAGTCCCTTTTGGAGAAGGCTTTTTCCGTCCCTCTCATTTCGTCTTCTGGCCCTTCGTATTCACAAAGGAGTCGGGAGCGGAAAGCGAGAGGTTGAATACAGTGGCCGAACCAGCACAGAACAGTATCAGTTCTGGTTAAGGGAGGCTTAGAAGAGGTAAGTTTGGCAATACGCCGCTTTATCTTCATCAGATCTTCCGGCAAAGTTTGCACCGCCTCAACTGCCCAACTCTCTTGCGGGATGGCGGCGGAGTTGACGAATGGAGGAACCCCGTTTTATTTCCCGGGAAACGGGACGTCAGGATGATAAAATAAAGAACCCGTCCAAAATTTGACAGATTCTGACGTTTTTATCTTTGGGTACCAATCTTCCCTAAACCTCCGAAGAGTGAAAGAAATGGTCCCGCAGATGGGAAGAACACCCTCTGTGGGGTTACGCTTCACTCCGAAGCAGTATTGCCAAAAATCTAGTCTAGGAGCTATTCCTAAATACCCTTCGAAAAGGGCTTGGAAGCCGTCTAGATAAAGAATGGAATTTGGGGGAAGGTTATGAGGATGAACACCGTAATGTTTGAGGACTTCTAAGAAAAAGGCGGAAGGCGGCAAACCCATACCTCTCGCAATATGAGAGATAAGGAGAACGCGTTCTCCATCTTTTGGCATGGGCTCGGGTTCGTCCTCCGGGATCCGCCATTTCCCCTTCAGCACGATCCCCTCCTTCTCCATTGTCGGAAGGAGGGATGGCGGAATACTGCTTGCACTCCAGTTGCCGGCAGTTTCCGCCTCGTCTTTTGCTCCGGCGGCGGCGGACGTTGCGGCCTCCGCGACCGCGAGCTCGTCTCCGACGAGGGTGATTTTCTCTTCCGCCGTCTCGGGCGCGAACGGCGGGGAAGGCGCGGAGGAGGACCCTGCAAGATCTGCGACGGCGGACGGATTTCCTCGCCCGCCGCGCCACCAGTGGCCTTCGCCGGCTCGTCGCCGGAGGCGTGCACCGGTGAATCCAGTTGTGGATCCATCGTATTGATGATTTCGTCGATGTCCATTGCGACGGAACGGGCCGGTGAGGAGCTTGGGGATGCCATCGATGGGCGGCGCGCGGTTGCTCCGGTGAGGTCTCGGGTGGCGTTCGTGCGCTCGGGAGTTGCTCTGTGAGAACTTGGGCGCTAGGAATGGTGCTGCGAAGTGAGAGCGGAAGGTTTCCTCGGAGGACGGAGGCGGCTATTTATAGCCGGAATCCCGTCACGATGCGTGCTAAACAGCTCTTTTGACCGTTGGATGATCAACGCGTGTCATTCGCCGGAAATTCCGGGAAATGAAACGACGGGTGATTATTGCTATCGCCTCGTTTCCAGCGAGAATCTGTCAGAGATATGTTTCTGGGTTTCCCGCCTGAAACCCAAACGTCCCTTACGTCAGCATGGTTAAAGCGCTGACGTAGGAAGTTCCTTCTTCACGAAGGGTCGTGTAAGAAAAGCCGGATTTTCTGGATTCCGAGTTTTGCGTTATAACATCCTTTGAAGAGAGAAAAAAGAATCAAGACTGCATGCCGATATTTCTCGGAAAAAATGCATTTGACGAAAGACGGCGAATCAGAGTCTTAATCCTTCTTGGGGGCTACTGTCAGATATATGCCGAATAGGGGCATATCAGGTGGCAGTCTAAAGTGCCGGATTACCCGGGTGGCCCAAATGGTAGTGGACTACGATCCATTGGGCGGCCCAGTAAGCTGACACACAGAAGCCAGATTCTAGAAGAACCCGGATCACGGCCCAAGTGATCTGGCTTGGAGTATAAGGCGGATCCTTTACTTTCCAAGTTAGTAGTTACCGTAGTCTTCTAGGTTTCCTATTCTGTATGCCCTAATCCGGCTATTATATAAAGCCGGACGGGAGATATGATAGATAGACAAGAAGCAAAAGGCTAACTCGCCGAGAGGTTAATCCTTGACGAGAAGCTAATAGAACCTCACGTTGTACTCTGTATTTACAGGCTTTAGTCCTGAATAGTGAGATTGCAGTAGGAACGTCGCATTACTGCGTCGTACCGAACCTGGCTAAAAACACTGTGTCATTGTCCTTCGCACAATCACGTCCCCCCACATCTCTATCAATAGTCTCATGGCACCCCCGCCTATGAATTCTACTACGATGTCTCGACAAGCCTTTTAGCTAGGCATAATAATTTTGATGATGCTCTCATATGTATAAGTTGAACATATAATAATGAATCAAGAAGAAAATATCCAACACATTTAAGTCTAACCCACTTCCTATGCAAAATAATCTTGTAGAAATCAAGTCAATGAAACATAAAGTGACTAGCATAGGAAAACAAAATAAGTCCAACTTCAAAAATTTCAACATGAAGAGGGGAAACTTAATATTGTTGAGATACATAAAATATGTTTCCCTCTCATAATAACTTTCAGTAGCATAATGAACAAAATTAACAATGTAACTATCACATAAAACATTCTTATCATGAGCCACATGCATAAAAGAATTAATACTCTTCACATAAGCATAGTCATTCTCATTAATAGTAGTGGGAGCAAATTCAACAAAATAGCTATCATTATTATTCTCATAACCATAATCATCAAATATGGGAGTCATGTTGTAATCATAATTAATTTTCTCCTCAATAGTAGGTGGACTGAAAATATCATATTCATCATTGTAATCATCATATATTGGAGGCATAGTATCATCCAAGTAAAAATTTTCCTCCATGCTTGGGGGACTAAAAAGATCATTATCATAAAAACTAGCTTCCACAAGTTTAGAATTTTCCATAGCATTAGCAATAATGGTGTTCAAAGAATTCAAACTAATAACATTGCTACTAGCATGCAAATAAAGTTCCATAGGTTTTCAATTTTCTCTTCAAACACTTCACGTCCTAACTCGAGATAAATATTATAAATATCTCTCATATTTTTGTTGTTTTCCATAAATCCTAACTAGTGAAAATAAAAACAAGAAACAAAAAGATATAATCGAAGAATCTAAAGGAAATAACTCCGAGCACTCACACACCCGCAACAGTACTATAAAATATCTTAGTAGCCAGAGGATGTGAGTACCTTTTACCTTACCTCCCCGGCAACGGCGCCAGAAAATAGCTTGATGTCTATGCACGCTTCTATTCTTGTAGACAATATTGGGCCTCCAAGTGCAGAGGTTTGTAGAACATTAGCAAGTTTCCCTCAAGTTGATCACCCAAGGTTTATCAAACTCAGGGAGGTAGAGGTCAAAGATATCCCTCTCAAGCAACCCTGCAATTAAGATACAAGAAGTCTCTTTTGTCCCCAACGTACCTAATAAAATTCTCAGTTGTATAGGTGCACTAGCTTGGCGAAGAAATAGTCAAATACAAGTAATATGGATGATTATAAGTGGTAATTGCAATCTGAAATAAAAATGGACGAAAGCAAACATGTAGCAGAACTGGTTTTAAATGGTGTTTCAATGCTTAGAAACAAGTCCTAGGGATCATATTTTTACTAGTGGACACTCTCAACACCAAAATCATAATTGAATACATAAATATCCTCTCTTCACTATGCTACTCTGAACCACTCTCCGGTTTGATAACGGACACCAATTCACCGCGTAGGGCTGCAAAAGCACCCCTTAAAAGTCGCATTCCACATCTAGGGACACCCCACTCTGTCACTTTGAGCATCCAAATATAGTACTAAAAAACACCACAATTTCATAGAGACATCCAACACAAACAATAACTCATGATAAGTATTCCTGTAATCTTTAGCCTAAGAGCCACACACGGTGCGCACACTATCACCTTCACACCGTGGGACAAAGGTGTCTCCGGAGGTCACATTAATAAAACCACTTGAGTAGCATAATAGATGAAGAGTAACATCTACTTATTCAACTAGATTACAAATCTCATGTTCACATAAAGATCACACCATGGCAGAGAGAGATAAACCACATAGCTAGCGGTTGAGCCCTCGGCCTCGGGGGAGAACTACTCCCTCCTCATCATGGGAGTCAGCAACGGTGATGAAGATGGCGGTGGAGTCGATGGAGATGGCTCCGGGGGCAATTCCCCGTTCCGGCAAGGTGCCGGAACAGAGATTTCTGTCCCCCGAAACTTGTCTTTGATGGCCACGGAGTTACGGAACTTTTCGTGGATGAAGGTTGATTCATTTAGGGTTTTCACGTTGGGGGCAATATATAGGCGAAAGGGCGATGTCGGTGGGCGCCCGAGGGTCCCACACCATGTGGTGGCGCGGCCAGAGGTGGGCCCGCGCCATGGCATGGTGTGACCACCTCGATGCCCTCCTCCGTCTCTGCTTTGGACTCTGTTGACGTGTCGGAAAAAAAATAGGAGGTTGGGTCCTTGTTTCGTTCAATTCCGAGAATATTTCCTTAAGTAATTGTCTGGAATAGCAAAACAGCAGAAAACATGAACTGGCTCTATGGCATCTTGTTAATAGGTTAGAACCAGAAAATGCATAAAAAATGATATAAAGTATGAATAAAACATGTAGCAATTGATAAAAAACAAGCATGGAGAATCCAAAATTATAGATATGTTTGCAATGTATCAATGGTATTGTTTCCAAAATAACCGATTTTTTAAATTATGTTTGCTCGTGCGGAATCACTAGACCTTGTGATCTTTTGATAAATTCAATCCGAGTCTAAAATGAGAGATGGTTGAAATCTCTACATGCTGAATGTTCAATGTGCAAACAGAATTATTGAAGTTTTCATGTGATGACAAATTCAACAAGATAATAGATATAATTACTATTATTGCCTTCATGGTAATTCTAAATGTTAAAATTTATGAAACATTAGATCTGAAATTGTTTGATGTGATCAATAGTTTCTAGAGTGAAGGTATGTATAAAATTTAACAAGAAATTCGAGTCTATGTGATTTGATAAAAAATGACAAGAATTGAGTTATATTTTTAGCATGAAAGAATTGTGTGTGAATCCATCCTACGTATTATAATGCACATCAATGTGAAGACACGCATATGCATTGTAATAACACTTTGTCGTGACAAAGTGTAATTTCAAATTTCTCCTAAAATGAATAATATTTAGAGTATATCGTTGAGTTTAGTAAGCACTCATGTTAGAAAAGATTTAATTTAAATTTCACGAAAATGACAGCACGTGAGTTATGCATTGTTGTGAATTTTAGCATTATGTGATAATAGGAAACTATAAGCGGATAGTTCTTTGTGAAAAAAGATCATAAGTGTTTAGGGATGTATCTTCCATAACCAAATACCAATAAAAGTACAAGTATTGCTGATGTTTGGTGTTTAGTGAAATGAATTTTTCACTAGAAGTGCTATTAGAAGAAAATGTAAGCTTAAATAAGGCGGTGACCTTCCATCCATTTATGTCGAGTAGCGCAATGGAAGCGTTCCGAAAACGTAACTCTACAAATGAAAATGAAATTATTGATGAAAATCATATTTCATTAGAAAGCTTTTTATAAAATAAAGTAGACCTCAAGAATATTTTCTGTCAAGCTAAAAATTATCTTTGTTGGTGCATTGATACACCCATTTTGCATCACTATTTTATATTGTAATTTACTATTATTCATTGATATATTTCATATTATGATGCACTACTTATGTTATTTCATCTATTTTGCATGTTTTACAATTATTGGAGAATAATTCACCGGGACAAGAAATCTGCTGGAAAAAGCATCGTTAAGATACCCTATTTCTGAAGACCAGAAGAAGAAGGGGGACATCGGAGAGTTCTTATATCATCAGATGAGGAAGCCAGCCAGGAGGGGAGCATAGGGGGCCCACACCACCTGGTGGCGCCCCCCTTTGGTCGCGCCGCCACGTGGTGTGGCCACCCTTGCCCACTACTGGCAGCCCCTCTCGCGTACTTCATCCCGAGGGAAACCTAAGACCGAGGGAACCATCGAGGAAACATTCCGCTGCTTCCTCAGGACGGAAGACAACAGAGAGAGAGAAAAGCTCTCCGGCAGGAAGAAATCTACGAGGAAAATTCCTTCCCGGAGAGGGGAAATCATCGCCATCATCACCGCCATCGCACCGGGCATCATCAAGATCATCACCATCACCAGCACCATCATCTTCATCATCCACCTCCGTCCGCTGTAACAATTAGGGTTCTATATTGTTGTTTTCCACTAGATCTCTCTCCCGGTGTGGATTACTTGTTAGTAGTTGATGCTTACGAGACTTATCGATGTTTGTACTTTATGACCAGATTTTTGTTCATCATTATATCACCTCTGGTTATGATCCATATGATGTCTTGTGAGTAGTTCGTTTAGTTCTTGAGGACATGGGAGAAGTCAAGATGTTAGTAGTGGAATTATGTTGAACTAATATCTAATGGTTTGATATTTAAGTTATGGTGTTATTCTTCTAGTGGTGTCATGTGAACGTCGACTACAAGACACTTCACCTTTATGGGCCTAGAGGGATGCATTATGTATTTGGCTACTAATTGTGGGGTTGCGGGAGTGACAGAAACCTAACCCCTCGTTATGAAACCGATGCACGAGGGAGTGTAGGATCCCAGATTATAAGGTTGTGGTTAGATTTATCTTAATTATTTCTTGTAGTTGCGGATGGTTGCAATGGGTATAATCACAAGTATATATTAGTCATAGTTGGGCGTTGCATTAGCATAGGTTCACCCACACAACACCTATGAAAACAATAAATATTAATCAACTATATAAAACGAAAGCGCTTAACGAAGTTCCCATGTGTCCTCGAGAACATTTGGTCATCATAAGTAAACCAACCGGCCTGTCCTTTGCTCCAAAAAGGATTGGGACACTCGCTGCAATTATTATTAATGTGTTTTACTTACTCGTACTTTATTTATCTGCTATATCAAAAGCCACCAAAAACCTATTTGGTAGTGTTTACAGTGAATTCTCTATCCAACCTGCTTGTCAACACATTCTGCTTCTCGTTGGGTTCGACACTCTTATTTATCGAAAGTAATACGATACACCCCCTATACTTGTGGGTCATCATCACCTACGAAATCCAAAGAAGAATCGATGATTCTGAATACGATATATGACTACGAGTCATGAATCATGTATATTAAAGTTTTATTTGAGATCACAAAATAATTTTTATTTAAATCTCAATAAAGTAATGGAGATTAATTAGTCTTCTCTATAAAAGTTACATAAGAGTAATTACACTTTAAGAGGACTTAAAGCTATTTTTTTCATAAATATTGTCTTAGACAAAATTAAAGGATTAACTACATGAGAATGTAGATGTGCTTAAAGTCTGATGGATTTTTGTATTAGCAAAAATGCTGATATATCGTATAATGCAATTTCGACTTTATGAGCGATCAAGGAATATTTAGATTTAAAATTATCGAAATGACTTGGATGTAATTGAGCGGGAGCTATGGGGCTTGCCTAAGTGATGTGACGTATTTTGAGTGGGAGCTGATAAAGCTTGCCTAATCAACATGTGGATGTCATATTTGAGTGGGGTCTTGATCCTTATAGTTAGTACGAGTAGAATAATTATAAGTAATTAACATTAGAGTCGAGATGTTTTATATGTTAAATTCTAAGGAGTCAGAATGTGACAAACCAAGAAAGAGAGTCTTTATTGGAAGTCTATTTATAAAACCCAAGATAGATTATCTTAATTGGAAAGAAGAACTACATTGTAAATGGTTGAAGGATATATTATATCATGATGCTCTAGCCATAGTTGTTACATGCTCGACAAAATGTGACCCATGTTATTATAAAGAATAAAATATGAATTTAGTGAAATTCAATAAGAATAAAGTCAAGTATATTCCACTGTTTGAGAAAACTAATAATTCATTTTCAAATCTATATATGGTGATAAATCTAACAAGTGTTAGAAAATTTTGAACATCGACCTAAAAGGATTGAAAAGACCGGATATAAAAGAAAGTGTGATGTAAGGGATATTAGAATCTACATTAATATAGAAGTATATATAAAGAAATGTAATATATTGGTAGAGAAAATCGTTTCTTCGACTAAGTGTGTTTTTGGCGTACTTGACATATCAGGTATGATCCGAAAGAGTTTTCGGAACACAAAAACGTAAGTCTCGCTTAGTTACCAATATATGTTTAGATGTTAAATGATAACAAAGTGCTGTCAAATTAGGTGACATCTTTATTTTGCAAAGAGCATACGATACTGGGTTGTATAGACCGAAGACACTTCCTCTTCCATAAGCAAGCATGAATTAGAAACACTTATGTGATATGTGTGATATGATTTAGTAAAATGCAGCTGCTTTATTTGTACTCTAGTGCAAGTGGGAGACTGAGGGAGTTATGTCTTAGAGTCAATGTCGTGGTGGTGTCACGGCAGATGCCATGGGATGGCTAAAGATGTGGGGACGAAGGACGCTGGAGGTGCTCGGGGAGGGATCACGCGACGAGTAGCCGCGTGAGGTGTGAAGTAAACACTGCAAACAACACGATCTAACCAGGTTCAGGGCCCTCGTGAGGAGGTAAAACCCCTACTCCTGCCTTTCTTTGTGTATTTTGGTATCTCTCCGAGTAGCCACAGTACAAAGTTCTTGCTACCGAGTAGCCACTCTCCTCTAGATGATGTACTAGGTCAAGAACTAGGGTTCCAGTATGCGATCTAGGTCAAGATGTGTTCCATCCTCACGCAGGAGGCGGCGGGGCACCTTATATACATGGTGCCCAGCCGGACTCGTCCAAACATGGACAAGTGTCGACATAGTGTGCACATCGTCCTTCTTCCGGGTTCCCGCTGACAGCTTTGGTTCCCAACCTTGGCCGCATCTGGAAAGTCGTTGGGCAAAACAAGGGGACAGACTGGTATCACTGTACCTAAACACAGAGTAGGCCCCCCTTATCCTGCCACGGCCTGCTTCCATGATGTCACTGTCAGGCAGGCCGGTCCCAGATGAACAGTAGTTCGAATAGTGCCAAGTACGGACCCAGGATACGCGGGATCCTGTGTCAGAACGGCTCCTTTGACTTTCTGGCCCGAGTAGGTTCCCGCCAATTGTTCCCGCCAATTGTACTCGGGCCAATCCTTCTACTCGAACGTAGAGAACTTCAATGATTCTTCCTTCTGGTCATCTTGAGGTGAGACTGAGTAGCAGTCGACCGGGTAGCGAGTACCTGGTAGTCGGCTACTCGACCAAACCTCTCTTCTGTAAGACGCCTTTACTACTTGCCTTTACCCTACTCGGGGGTAACCCCCCGACAGCAGTCCCCGAAGCTGGTTGAGTCTTGCGAACTCGTTCACTAGGCTCTGCCAGCTTAAAACCAATCTTTGCAGCATAGCCCTTGAACCTCAAGATGCCGAGTAGAACCTCCGAGTAGCTCCCTGATTAGTACCTTAAGTTTCCTCTTCTCCGCGTGGTGGATGACTTCTACTCTGCGACCGAGTAAAAAGACTTGGAGAATTTTCTTGAATTGAGCCTCTGCAGCGCAGAGCTCGATCCAGCCCTTCGCACGGCCACTGAACACGTGTCAAGCATCTAGGCCCCCGTCGTCTCGTTGCCCAGGGCACGACGTGCCACGCGCCTGGTTTCCAGGCAGTGGGCCCACCACGCGTCACGTCCCATCAGGAGTAATAATAGGCCACGATCTGGTGGTGGGATCAATTGCGGCCGTTACGCGCGCATCCCGCGCTTGTGTGCGTTTCCAGCCGGCCACAAATCCCACCACACGCCACGATCGATCCCACTTCCCCGATGGTAACGGTAGCCTGAGGCGAGGGTATAAATACCCCCGCCGGTAACTTCCTTTTCCCCTTCCTCGCACTTTTCCTCTTTCATCTCTCTCTCCTTCTCCGTCGCCGAGCTCTCCGCCGCCGCGCAATCTTCTGCGCCGCTGCGGATCCAATCCAGCCAATCAAATCCTTTCGATTCTTTCCATCCCTCCTACTCGCAACCATGTCTCGCGCCGGCTGGGCTGGCTCGCACGTTACCGCCGAGGACTGCGCCTGGCTTGTGAACACTAGGAGAGTTCCTCCTGGTGTTCAATGCCGGCCATCAAGGGGCGAGCTCATGCCTGCACCGGAGGAGGGCGAGCGCGTTGTGTTCTTGGCGCATTTCGAGCGCGGCTTCGGCCTGCCGGCCTCCGACTTCCTCCGCCGCTTCCTCGACCACTTCGGCCTTCAAATGCATCATCTGCCGCCCAATGCCGTCGTCTTCCTCGCCTACCACGCCGTGGTGTGCGAGGCCTTCCTCGGCATCCATCCGACAACGGACACCTGGCTCAGGTACTTCCACCTCCGCCAGCAGACCACCGGGAAGAAGGAAGGCACGGGGGCGCCACGGGCAACCGACACCGACTGCGCCATGATGGTGCAGCGGTCGGGGACCAATCACCCCCGTATCAAGGGGTTGGAGTCCGTCCGGATGTGGCAGAAGACGTTCCTCTATGTCAAGAGCATCCCCGCCACCGAAGGAGGACAGGTAACTGATAGAATCAACCTTCCCGCTTGGAGCCTCCGTGCTCCCACCCAGAAGAATTGGAAGGAGAAGCCCTCCAACGACCTCAACGCGAAGGAGATTGAGGCGCGGCTCGGCGCTCTAATCGACGAGGGCCTCAAGAGTGATGATCCAGTGGCGTGCTGGATCCAGAGACGCGTTCTGCCTCTGCAAGAACGCTGCCACCTGATGTGTTACATGGGAGGCCCCCGTGACTGCACCAGGACGACCACCATCGAGCTCGACAACACTGACGTTCCCGAGCACGCCAGGGCCATCCTAACAACGAGCCTCGCCGAGCATTGGCAGTATGGGTTCATCCCATTCAGCCGTACCAAGCCGATTACGCGGGTACGTTCTTCTTTCCCTGCTTTCTGTATATGGATTCCGAGTAGAAAGCTTCCTGTTCTCGTCGCGACTAGCGATCGTAGTCTGTACTGAGTAGAGTACTTGGTAGAATTGTGTAGGCTTAGTGTGCTTGGTGCCTGCACGCCTTTCCGAGTAGAATACTCGGTAAAAGTACTTAGGCTTAGTGTGCTTTGTGTTTGCACGCCTATCCGAGTAGGATACCATCCTGCTACTCGGCTAACTTGTGACACTTCTCCGCTCTTCAGGTCCTCACTCGCCAGCTTATAGAGAGCTGTGAACGTTTTGAAGGCAACTGGTCTCCTGACCGTGAGGAGGACGACAAGGCCTCTTTTGAGAATGCTGACCAGATCAACCTCCCTCGTTCCCCCACCATGGAGAAGCAGCACGCGGAAACGTCTCTCCGCGACTGGCCTGAGGACGAATCTGAAGGTAACTGCGCACTTGCTTTGCTTGTTCACGAGAAGCACCAATCCACTGTTTGTTGTTTTTGATTTGCTCCCCTTCTTTTCCTGAATCCGCAGATGATGTTGCTGAAGAGAACGAGGACGAGAACGAAGACGAGAACGAGAACGAGGGCGATAAAGCCCTTGTCGTCAACCCTCTCTCTGTCGCTGCACCCGCTACTCGCAAGCGGACTGGCAGCGGTGCCGTAGAGCCCCCCGCCAAGAAGAAGAAACTGACCGAGAAGGCGACCAAGAAGGTCGTGAAGAGACCAAGGCGAAAACTCGCCTCCACCAGCGCGTAAGTTTCTTCTCTGTCGTCTCCCTTCTCGCACTGTGTTATTTTTCCCAATCCTCTTCTAATTTCTGAATCTCTTTTTCTCTGCAGTCCTCCCATGGACGCGAACGCCGCTCTCGCGCCCGATCAGGCTAAGAAGCCAGCAGTGCCACTTATCAACCTCGACGATGACGAGGATAACGCCGCCAATGCACAGAGCACTGATGCTCAAGGAGCAGATTCAGAGAAGCAGCCCCGTGCGGAGTCAGCAGCACAGGACACTGCTGCCCACCAGGAGAGACCCCCTTCTCCTCCGGCCAACACTGCCGAGGAGACCCAAGACGAAGAGATGCAGGATAACACCGCCCTCGAGCGGTCAGAGGCTGAACAGGAGCAGCCAACCACAGATGCTGCAGGCCACGTGAATCCCGCTGCCGAGCAGCGGGTGGAAGATGCCACCATGACGGATGCCACCACGACAAGCCATTATCCACTGAGCGACGCGCCAACAGGCGCCGCACCGAGTAGCGCCCAGCCAACTGGTGCACCGGATAGCGCGCCCCTAGCGCCGCCAACTGACCAAGCCAGGCGACAAGCCCTAGATGCTTTGAAGGAGGAGGTCGAGAAGAGGGCAGCCGAGAAGGAAGCTGCCGAGAAGACAGAGGCTGAGAAGAAGGCAGCCGAGGAGGAGGCCGCCGAGAAGGCGAAGACCAAGATTGAGGGGAAGAAGCCCGAGAAGCAGAAGGGCGAGAAGTCCACTGCTCAGAAAGAGAAGGCGATGAAGCGAGCTACAGAGCAGATGCCACCGCCGACATCGACTGGACAGTCCAAGCAGTTGATCATCCGCAACCCCAGTGCGATTCCTGCCGCCGCCACTGTAGCCGATCAGGCCCTCTACCCGGATTACATGGTGAGGGTCAGCCAACAGCGCCAGATTGGTCTTTCCGTCGAGGACCGGAAGATTGCCCTCACAACAGGAAGAAAGGCCGTAGCGACAGACTCCAGGCCCCCGGCCCCCGTCTCCATTGCTCAAGATCAGGTGATATCATCTCAGAGCCTCGAGCAGGTACTCGACTTGGTTGGTTTCATCGACGCCAAGTGGGACAGCAAGCTTCTCGGCACAGAGAAATGGCACGGCCTTGGCCTGGGCGACATCGACCATATGCGGGTCGACTGGAACAAGGTGGACTTGGGCTACCAACCCATGACCGTCTCTTCCAGCACCGCTACTCTTGCTGCCAAGATGTTCGTGCACCGCAAGAATGCAGAAGATCTGGAGCAGTCTTACGCGGTAAGTCTTAACTTGTCCTCCCCGAGTAGCATTTTTCTTCTCTCCTATCCGTCTTCATCTTCCTTTACCCTCACCCAGTCCCCGAGATTCTGGCCGAGTAGGCGGATGCTCTCCGAGTAGCCGCCTTCTCGGGTTGAATCTTCACTTCTCTGTCTAACTTGTTTTCTTTTTGCTTCTCAGGATAGCGTCCTGAAGCGTACCAGCCTGCATCGCCAGCTTCTCTGGAATCATGCTATCGCTAGGAGGCGAATTGCTGCACTGGAAAGAGAGAAGGCAGCTGCGGAGGCAGCCGGTAAGGATGCGAAGGATAGCACTCTGAAGCTGTCCGAGATGGAAGGTACGCTTCTAGCCGCGCGGTTCTTGCGTTTTTTGTTTACGCCCGCTTCTGCTTTCTTGCGCTAACCTTTTCTACTCTGCAGGGAAACTGAAGGCCCTGGCTGACGAGCACGAGAAATGTCGCACCTTTGTTGCGAATGCCGAGAACACCATCAAGAAGCTTGAAGGTAAACCTCCGTCTACTCGGTTTGCCCTTGTGCCTGTTTCCTTTGCTTCTCTGCTAACCGTGCTTTGCTCTTTTCAGAAGATCATAAATTGTTTGTTGAAGAACACCAAGACTGCATCAAACCTGAGGAAGTGCAGCAGCGGCTGTCCGACCAGGCCGTTGAGCTGGTGAAGGATCACGCTACAGAGATGGAAACGTTGCAACTCCAGCTGCGGGAGGCACTCCAGGATGCTGTCACGCTTGGTGAGGAGAGGGACAGAGCCATCGCCGAGAAGGCCAAAGCCGAGACAACCTTCAAAGCCAAGATCAAAGCCCTCGAGCAGGAGCGCGAAACGCTGAAAAAGGCCAATGCTGGGTACTGTACTCAGTTGAGCGGATTCCGCTCGCTCGAGGAGAGGCATATTTCCAATGAGGAGCGATGGAAAACCCAGTTGCAGCAACTGCGCCAGGAGCTTCACAGTAAGTTTCCTCCTTTCTGCATCTTTTCTTCTCGGTTCTGCCTCTTCTCGGTTCCCGTGACTGAATTTCTCCCTTGCCTTTTGTGCAGACATCTTCCCTGATCTCGTATCCGCCTGCGCGCCAGCCTTGGCTAAGGCTCGAACAGCTCGCCTTGAGAAGGGCGAGGCCTCGGACACCCGAGCCGAGATCGAGGACAGCCTGCTCGTGATGCGAGGACACTTCGAACGCCTAGCCGGCGTGGGCACCGACCTGGTGCGCGTCGGCTTCGCGATTCACAAGCTGTTCTGGCCGGAAGATGCCGCGCCGACAACCATTGATCGCCTAGTTCTGAAGCTGCGCGATGTGAAGGCTGAATTAAAGAAGTGGCGCGCCTCAGGAGCTCGAGCAGGTGCTGATCTGATGCTGCTCTGCGTCGCTTCCTGGTACGAAAATCTGAACATGGAGATCATCCGCGGGAAGCGCAACGATTCCAAGTGGGAGACAGACCCCAGCAGCGTGGCCATGCGCAAGCTGATTGCGTACGAAGTCGCGGAATGCGCTGAAACGGACGTCTTCATCGACGGTCCCCCGGAGCCCGACACCGAAGTGGAGGAAGACGAGGAAGCGGATGAAGAAACAGAGTCCGACTTGGACGGCTTCTTCGATTCGCCTAGAGACGAGGCCGAGAAGGGGAAGAATGTCGCCGTCGCGAGTAGCGATGAGGAGACCGAGCACATCGACACCGCCGCACTCGGATTCGGCACCTCATCAGGAGCCGCTCTCGACGACACGGTATTCACCCCTGGCCAAGCTTCTGGTGCTTCTTCAGCCCCAGGGCCTATCTCGGTGGCCACGGCTACTTCCGAGCGTGACGCCGAGATGGAAGAGTCCGCCACCGTCCAGTCGGAGGCGGATGCCACCCATGCCAGCGCCGAAGAAGAAGCAGCAAGGACAACTGCCGCCACCTCGGAGGCAGAGGCAACCAAGACCACCACAGAAGATGCAGCAGCCAAGGCCAGCGTCGACAACACGGCCTCCTCCACATGATTTTACCTGCACACTTTTTACTTGAACATTTATCAGATCCCCGGGATGCCGGGAGCATATGTATCAAACTTATTCACGTTTTCTCTTGCTACTCAATTTTATTTCC
The DNA here is from genome assembly GCA_028641055.1 of Alopecurus myosuroides. Classification (NCBI taxonomy): domain Eukaryota; kingdom Viridiplantae; phylum Streptophyta; class Magnoliopsida; order Poales; family Poaceae; genus Alopecurus; species Alopecurus myosuroides. The sequence goes on from CM054058.1 coordinate 252,991,526, forward strand.
ACTCGTTATCTTCAATTTAATCATTTTGATCAGCCCTGGCTCAATGCCGGGTTGCGTTTCCATGTGAGTCCCCGAGTTGCGTTTCTTATTCACCCTCTCTTCTCATCTCTGCTCTACCGCAACTTGTTGCTTTTTTGGTATTCGAGTCACAAGAATCAAAGAGCAGAGCTGCAAATACTTTGCCGCTTAGAAACAAACATAACAACGTAACCCACCACTTAGCCGAAAAGACAAGGTAGAGAACAAAAGTAACGAACTCCCTACTCGGTTCCTGCACTTTTTCTTCCTTAGCGATTTTTCTTGTGCTCATTGACCTTTTGCTTGTTCTCTTGCTTGCCATGAAGCCGGGTTTCGGACAGCAGCAGAGTCGAAGAGTTGGCATATAGGTTTAGACACAGTACTCAATACGCTTATGAGTTCTGAAGTGAAGCAACCGAATAGACAGAAGGTAAAGCCGAGTAAAAACACTTAGAACAATTTTGGACGAGGGCAGTCCCCGAGAACAATTTCAGATTGCAGAGTAGAATTTCAACTCGGATAAGAGGGTACATACACATCTTTGCTTACGAATGAAAACGACGGAGTAGAGCTACATTCCAAGGGCGCTTGGTTTCCTCTCTAGATTTATCTGCCCTGTTCGCCTGTGGTGGGCGCACATCTACAAGATAGTAAGCATCGTTGTGCAGCGCTTTGCTCACAATGAAGGGCCCTTCCCATGGAGGAGACAACTTGTGCATCCCGGCTGTGCGCTGCACAAGCCTAAGGACCATGTCTCCTTCTCGGAAAACCCTTGGGTTCACCTTTCGGCTATGATAACGCCGCAGGTTTTGCTGGTAGATAGCCGAACGTGACAGAGTCAGCTCTCTTGCTTCTTCAAGCAGGTCAACGTCGTTTTCTCGAGCTTCTCTCGCCTCCACCTCAGTGTAGAGGGCTACTCGGGGGGAGTCATGCTCTAAGTCTATTGGCAACACGGCCTCAGCCCCGTATACCAAGAAGAATGGTGTGTAGCCGGTTGACCGGTTAGGGGTAGTCCTTAGACTCCACAACACCGCTGGCAACTCGTCTAACCAACACCCAGGTGTTTTCAGCAGCGGCTCCATCAGCCTTGGCTTGATGCCTGCCAATACCATACCATTTGCTCTTTCAACTTGCCCATTGGAAGAAGGGTGCGCGACTGACGCAACGTCTAGTCGGATATGCTTATCTCTGCAGAACCGCACCAGTGCTCCCTCAGCAAAGTTTGTGCCGTTGTCGGTGATGATACTGTGCGGGTAGCCATATCTCAGGATTATATCCTTCACGAATTTCACAGTTGTGGCCCCATCACACCTCCGAATAGGTTTCACCTCAATCCACTTGGTGAACTTGTCCACCATGACCAAGATGTGAGTCATGTTGCCTCTAGCCGGCTGGAAAGGCCCAACCATGTCCAAACACCAAACAGCAAATGGCCAGGTGATAGGAATTGTTTTCAACTCGGAAGCAGGCATGTGAATCTTACTTGCGAACATCTGGCAGCCAGTGCACTTCCTCACGATATCCTCAGCTTGCTGCAGTGCTGTTAGCCAGTAGAACCCATGCCGGAACGCTTTCTGGACCAGCGCCCGAGAAGAGGCGTGGTGCCCGCATTCTCCTTGGTGTATCTCTATCAGGATCTCTTCTCCTTCTGCTGGATCCACACAATGTTGCAGCACGCCAGTGGCACTTCTCTTGTGCAGGACATCTCGGACAATGGTGTAGCCCTTGGATCTTCTCTGAATCTGCCTCGCAGTCACCTCATCTTCAGGTAGAGTGCCGTCCCTTAGAAAGGATAATATGGGCATAGCCCAACTCGGTGTCTCCCGTATGGGAAACACTGGTTCGTCCAGTTCCATTGGGACAGGCTCTTGTGGTTGCTCAGGAGGAGTGGGAGCGCTTCTTTGCAGCCCAGATCGATTGGCGAGAACTTCCTCAATGAATGCGACAGCCTCCGGGTTGAGGGCGGCAGTCCCCGAGTAAGGAGTGGCAGTCCCCGGGTAGGGAGTGGCAGTCCCCGAGTAAGGAGTGGCAGTCCCCGGGTAGGGAGTGGCAGTCCCCGAGTAGGGAACGGCAGTCCCCGAGTAGGGAACGGCAGTCCCCGAGTAGAGGACGGCAGTCCCCGGGTTTCCTGCAGCACTCTCCCAGTCAATCTCCATTGGATCAGATTCTTCACTTGGCCGAGAAGGGAAAAATATAGACTCCGAGTTGGGAGAAGGCTTGATGGATGGCTTCCTCAAATGCTCCAAGGCGATTCCCGCCGGGATGGATTGCCGAGAAGATCCCAACTTGGACAACTCATCTGCTGCTTCGTTCTCTGCTCGGTGAATGTGTTGGAACTCACAACCCTCGAAGAACCCAGTCATAGACTGCACCAGGAAGCGATACGATGCCATGTTGGCATCCAAAGCATCCCAGGTGCCCGAGACTTGCTGCACCACCAGATCTGAATCACCGTAGCATATAATGCGCTGCACTCCAACTTCCTTTGCTACTCGCAAACCATGCACTACTGCCTCGTACTCTGCAACATTGTTGGATGCCTTGAAATGAATCTGCAGCACATACTTGAGTTGATCTCGCTTGGGTGACGTAAGCACGACACCAGCACCAAGGCCTTCTTTCACCTTTGAGCCATCAAAGTGCATCTTCCAGTAATTGGAAACTGGAGCAGGAGGTTCATACTGCACCTCGGCCCAGTCCACAAGAAATTCCGCCAGGATCTGAGATTTGATGGCGTCTCTTCTCGCATACGCGGGAGCATACGCGGCTAGCTCAATCGCCCACTTGGCTACTCTGCCACTCGCCTCCTTGTTGCCCATGATATCCGAGATGGGAGCAGAGCTCACAACCGTGATAGGGTGCTCCTGGAAATAATGCTTCAGCTTCCTGGCGCCCAGGTACACGCCGTAGGTCATCTTCTGGTAATGCGGGTAGTTTTGCTTGGAGCTGGACAACACTTCACTGAGATAATATACTGGGCGCTGCACACTCTTGCCTTCTTCTTCTCGCTCCACCACAATCACCGCGCTGACTACTCGGTTAGTCGCAGCAATGTACAGCAGCATTGGCTCTTTGGGTAGCGGACTAGCCAAGATGGGAGCACTTGCCAGCATTGCTTTCAGCTCATTGAATGCCACGTCCGCTTGCGGAGTCCAGACAAACTTGTCACTTTTCTTCATCAGTTGGTACAGAGGCAGGGCCTTCTCGCCCATTCGACCCAGAAAACGGCTCAGAGATGCCAAACAACCTGTGAACTTCTGCACATCTTTCAGTGATCTCGGTAAAGACATGCTCTCAATAGCTTTTATCTTAGAAGGATTGGCTTCAATGCCCCGACTAGAAACCAGAAAACCGAGTAGCTTTCCAGCCGGTACACCAAAGGTGCACTTACTCGGATTCAGTTTCATTTTGTACTTGCGTAGGTTAGCAAAGGTTTCCTCCAGGTCGGCAAGCAGAGTATGTGTTTTATTCGTTTTGATGACAATGTCATCTACGTACACCTGCACATTCTTGCCGAGCTGGTCGTGCAAGCATTTCTGCATGCATCTCTGATAGGTTGCACCCGCATTCCTCAAGCCAAAACACATGACACGATAGCAATAAGCCCCGTACGGGGTAATGAAAGCAGTCTTTATTTGATCAGCAGGGTTGAGTGCAATCTGGTGAAAACCAGAGTAGGCATCTATGAAGGACAACAATTCACAACCAGCAGTGGAATCGATCACCTGATCGATGCGAGGTAGCGGGAAAGGATCCTTGGGGCATGCCTTGTTCAAGTCGGTGTAGTCGACGCACATGCGCCATGCAGTGGCAGCCTTGGGATCCTCCTTCTTCTTCTCGACCATGACCGGGTTGGCTAGCCAATCCGGATGCAGCACCTCCATGATGAAATTGCTTATCAGTAACTTGGTGATCTGGTCACCAATGGCCTTCCTTCTCTCATCTCCGAAACGGCGCATAGCCTGCTTCACTGGTTTGGCGTCAGGACGCACATGTAAAGAGTGCTCAACCAACTCCCTCGGGACTCCTGGTAGATCTTCATTGGACCAGGCGAATACATCCCGATTCTCACGGAGGAAGTGGATGAGCTCGCTTTCCTATTTCTCCGCCAACCCGGAGCCAATGATGGCTACGCGGTCGGGGAACTCGGGGTCAACCTGGACCTTCTTTGTCTCCTTGGCAGCTTGGAAAGCAGTACCGTTCTGGGTACTCGGCACACCTTGTGCGCCAGCTTGTGCGGACTGAGCCATGGCCACCACCTCGTACATCTTCTTCTTCTCGGCAGCGATCACCATCGACTCCGCCAACTGGGAGCTAGCAGAGGCACACTCCATGGACTTCTTGTAATCTCCAGAGATGGTGATGATGCCATTGGGACCAGGGATCTTCATCTTCAGATAAGCCACATGTGTAGAGGCCATGAACTTGCTCAGAGCAGACCTGCCGAGTAGAGCATGATAGGGGCTCTGATGATCCACCACCTCGAACTGCAGGCGCTCCGTGCGGCAGTTCTCCCGGGTACCGAATAGCACATCGATCCATACTCGGCCAATCGGGTTGCACGAGATCCCGGGCACAATGCCATGGAAGGTGGTCTTGCTAGGCAGCATCATGTTCTCGGCCAGGCCAAGCTTCTCGAGTGTGTCCTTGTACACAATGTTGATGCTACTGCCGTTGTCGATTAGCACCTTGCTGAACCTCACATTCTTCTCGGGACCCAGGAAGGTAGGATCCAGCACCAAGGCATAGCTACCCGGATTGGGCATCACCTTGGGATGATCTGCTCGGGTCCACCTAATCTCCTGGTCACACCAATACATGTAGTGAGGGACAGCAGGAATCACTGCATTGACCTCCATGGCCCGCCTGTGCTGCGATTGCTTGTTGACTGGCTCAGAAGTGAAGATCATGTAGCTCTCATGGTGCTCTTGGTACTGATTGGAGCCATTGCCCCCATTGTTGCCATTGTTGTTGTTCCCCTGGTAGTTGTTGTTGTTGCCTCTGTTGTTGTTGTTGCGGTTGTAGTTGTTGTTGTTGTTGCAGTATCTCTCATTGTTGAAGTTCTGGTTGGCTCCTAAAGCCACTTGGTTCACGTTCTCTCTTCTCGGGTACACTGGCGGCCGAGCTGCGGGTGCGCGAGTAGGCTGCGCATTGGCATTGGCTGCTGGCAGAGGAGGAGGGGGAGGCAAGCCATCACTCTTGATCGCCTCCCACCACTCGCACTGCCGAGTAGTGTGGTTAGCAGGCCTCGAAGGGTGGTGAGTGTGAAAGCTGCATGGGCCATCCTTCATGTCATCAAAGACAAACTTCTTCGGCTGCTCGGAGTTCCCGCTACCCGACTGAGAGGCGCGAAATGGCTTCTTGTTGCCTTGGCCCTGGTTCTGGTTCTGCCCGTAGGCTCCAGCAGGTTTCTGCCTCTGGCTGCCACCGGCTCCAACAGTTACTGCATTCACCTCTTCGGGATCATACCGGTTATCTACTCGGCGCTTGTTGCGGAACTCGTTGCGCTTGCTGTTGCTGAAGTTTCTTCTCGGCTCAGAGGAGTCCATCAGTGGCTGAGTAGGATCACCAAGTGCGTACTGATCCGCAATCTTGATGGTCTCCGCCAGAGTGTTCGGCATCTCCCTCTGCAATCTCTGCCACAACATACTGCCATGCCTGCATCCCTGCGCAAACCAAGTGATGGCCTGTGCTTCATTCACACCCTCACAGGTGTTCCTCAAAGTGCTCCACCGAGTAAGATACTCGCGGTCCGTCTCGTCTTCTCGCTGCCTGCACGCTGATAGCTGCTGTGGCCTATTCGGCCTCTTGTATGTGCTCGTGAAGTTGCTGATGAAGGCATCCGAGAAGTCCAGCCAGCAGTTAATGCTGTTCTTGGGCAAGTTGTTGAGCCAAGTGCGGGCTGGACCCTCCAGCATCTGTGGAACATAGCGCACCGCCCATCTTCTGTTGCCATTCGCGATATGGACCGCGGTGACATAGTCATTCAGCCAATCTTCAGGCTTGGTGCTGCCATTGTAGCTCTTGGTGCCTCTTGCAAGCTGAAAGTTTTTCACGGACGGTTCGTTCATGATGCGCGGGCCAAAGCACTCGGGGCCAGGAGGACCCGTGCTCTCCAGCCGCGCCGACAAGCTGATCCGGTCCAACTGATGCCTCGCATCTCCAGGCGCCAGCACGCGCTCACCAACACGGTCATGAATATCATAGCCAGCCATCTCCATGGCCGAGTAGCCATCATCATACCTGTCCACCTGCACAGCTGCAGGCTGCTCCGCCGGGTTGGCGACTGGCGCCACTGCGCGCGGCTGCTGCCTCTGCCGAGTAGGCTGAGCTGCGGGTTGCCGAGAAGGACCTGGACGAGCAGCTTCTCGGGCACGGCTTTGAGCTTGATGGGCTTGAGAGCCTGCTCTTGCAGCGTTGTGTTCCTGCCCGGGCTGCTGCGGCACAGCAAGCTGTTTCGCGGCAGCAGCCGGGTCATACACCTGCATTTGCCTGTCTCTGCCCGAGCGCCCGCTGCGGCTCTTCTCGCGGCTGGGATGCGGAGACGAGGCCTGATCGTTAGATCTAGCCGCGTGCGAGTGAACCACCTGCGAAGCCCCAGCACCCGGGTTGGCCTTCCGGAACTCCTCGTTTTGCCTAGCAGCCTCCAACACCAACTCGTTGAGCCTCTCCTGCTGCCTAAGACGCGCATCGCCATCCAGGCGAGGCAACTCGGCAGCCACGGCCTCTGCAGCTCTAAGTGTCTTGGCGGGTGTGCTATACCTTGGCCTTGTGAAGGTGTTCGCGGTGGCGGACTGAGCGGGAACCTCCGCAACCGTTGCCATCTCGACACCCAAGTTGCGCCGCGTAGCGCCTACTCTGCTAGGCCTCCTGGCGACTGGCGTGAAGCCGTGAGCCTTGTTGTACTCGAGCTGGTCTAGACTCAGCTCGAGCCTGATCTTGTCCAACTCCGCCTGCTCGGCAAGCAGCTCCTTGCGCTGCCGCTCGAGCTGCTCCCTCATGGCTAGGAGCTCGATGTCGGTGGGAGTGGGCATACCAGGTCGCGTAGCTGACGCGGGAATGACCGTAGACGTGGAAGGCGGCAAGTTGCTCTCCTTCTCGTAGGGCCGGTGAACCCTGCCACCAGCCGGTGCATCGCTCTCCTCGACTATGGCCGCAGCGCCAGTAGCGGCTGCGCCAGCGTTTGCCGCCAAACCCGTCACCATCACCTCAGCGCAGTTCGCCGAGCGGCACGCGGGCCTTCCGCGAGCAGCGATCACCGCGGGAGGATCCTCCGCGTCATGCACCAGCTCGGGGTACGCGGGGTTGGCGATGGTGGCGACGTAGACAAGGTGAGAGCCGAAGGAGATCACCGAGCCGCCCTCCGGCATGGCCCTGCCGCCGAAATCGCCGGCGTTGTCGGTGACGAAATCGAAGAAGCCGAATCTGTGGACAAGGCCACAGACCACGCGCTCCGCTGAAGAAGATCCCGTCCGGACAGAAACTCCAACCAGCGCCGCTGGTTGCCCCACGGTGGGCGCCAACTGTCGTGGTGGTGTCACGGCAGATGCCATGGGATGGCTAAAGATGTGGGGACGAAGGACGCTGGAGGTGCTCGGGGAGGGATCACGCGACGAGTAGCCGCGTGAGGTGTGAAGTAAACACTGCAAACAACACGATCTACCCAGGTTCAGGGCCCTCGTGAGGAGGTAAAACCCCTACTCCTGCCTTTCTTTGTGTATTTTGGTATCTCTCCGAGTAGCCACAGTACAAAGTTCTTGCTACCGAGTAGCCACTCTCCTCTAGATGATGTACTAGGTCAAGAACTAGGGTTCCAGTATGCGATCTAGGTCAAGATGTGTTCCATCCTCACGCAGGAGGCGGCGGGGCACCTTATATACATGGTGCCCAGCCGGACTCGTCCAAACATGGACAAGTGTCGACATAGTGTGCACATCGTCCTTCTTCCGGGTTCCCGCTGACAGCTTTGGTTCCCAACCTTGGCCGCATCTGGAAAGTCGTTGGGCAAAACAAGGGGACAGACTGGTATCACTGTACCTAAACACAGAGTAGGCCCCCCTTATCCTGCCACGGCCTGCTTCCATGCTGTCACTGTCAGGCAGGCCGGTCCCAGATGAACAGTAGTTCGAATAGGGCCAAGTACGGACCCAGGATACGCGGGATCCTGTGTCAGAACGGCTCCTTTGACTTTCTGGCCCGAGTAGGTTCCCGCCAATTGTTCCCGCCAATTGTACTCGGGCCAATCCTTCTACTCGAACGTAGAGAACTTGAATGATTCTTCCTTCTGGTCATCTTGAGGTGAGACTGGGTAGCAGTCGACCGGGTAGCGAGTACCTGGTAGTCGGCTACTTGACCAAACCTCTCTTCTGTAAGACGCCTTTACTACTTGCCTTTACCCTATTCGGGGGTAACCCCCCGACAGTCAAATAAATAGGTACATATTTATGCCAGGACTCATTAAGTTTATAATAGTTTCATATCATGCCGTAATTGTATTAATAGGAAACATTAATACATGTGTGATGTGTAAACAATCAGAGGTTATGAGATAACCAAAGTTTCTAGTTAGACTTTGTATTAAACTAGTTCACTAGGTTATTGATGATCGTAGGTTTCACGATCATGTGACATTTATGTCATTAGACAGCGGAGTCGTCTCAATGGGTGAATGAGGTGATGAACATAACCAATATAAGTATTGCAACGCGATCGTATTACAGAGTTCATAGTTGCAGTATTTAGAAGTATAATATCCTAATTCTTAGGCCGCGAGACTTCATTTAATCACTATCATTGGCAGCTTCTTTGAGTACATCAGAAGTCACACCGTGAGAGGGTGATTATAAAGGTGTATTTTGGGTATTACAATGGGATATGTTGAGGCGTGTGGTCAAGAGCGGGATCCATTCATCCGTGTAATGGAGAGATAGTCTGGGCCCACTCGGCGAGACTTCATCCAATAGTCTGCAGCGTGTGACTAGGTCACAGGGGATGAAGGATCACGGGAACGAGTTGAAGAATCTTGTTGGCAACGAGATTGAACATGAAATGGAGATGTCAACGATCAAGTCTCGGACAAGACATTTATCTGGGTAACAAAAGTAATAGGAATCCATGTTCCGGTTCAACGATGATTGATTCGTGGATGCACATGGGTCATTACGGGCATCCAAGTCCCGCTATTAATCATTTACTAGGGAGGTATCCCGATCATGTCTGGAGTACTCCCGAATCGATAGGGTAACACACTGAAGGAGGGGCGACGCTTGAGATCATTTTGGAATCATTAGAGTTAGATTGAGAAAGATCGAAATGGTTCCGAAGAGAGAAAAAGAATTACCGGAAAGGTTTCAGAAGAGAAAAGAGACACCAAAATTGTTTCGGAGAAAATAAAGAGGGTTACCGGAAGTGTTTCAGTGTTCTAAAAAGTTCGGGGTGGTCCGGAAGGAGTTCCGCCACCACGGGAATTAATTTGATATTTAATTATGTATAAATTAATTATTATGAATTAATTAATTTATGTACTAAATATAATTTAAATAATTTGCAAATTAATTTAATATTAAAAAGAAGTAATTATTTTAAATATATTAATTAATTGGTTAATTTAATGTTAAATAAATAAGATTTGGGGGGAGTGCGGCCAGCCCACATGGGCCGGATTGGGGGCCATGCGGCTGCCCATGGGGGGCCGCACCCTCCCCTCCGCATCTCCCCTTTAGTCCCACATGGGGGAGGGGAGGAGTTGGACTCTCCCCTCCACATATATGAAGAGGGGCTGCCACTTATTATTCAATTAAAAATTGTAATTTAGCCAATTAATAAATCGGTTGAGCCGTCTCTTCGGCGCGGCCCCAATTTTGAGATGCGGTAGAGGGAGATTTCTCCCTTCTCTGAAGGAATTTGTCTTAATGTAGAGTATTATTTTATGGTGATCCAAATTAATATAAAGATAAATGAAAACTTCAGACAGGGCGAAGCGAGACCCATCGCCGGAGGCTTAGGAACGAGTTGTTACTGAGTTGTAGTTGGACTCATCATTGCGGACCTAGTTAGCTCAGGACCGTCTATATATACCTCTTGTAAGCCGCCGCACGGTATAAGCCACATATTGTAAATCCCGACGCGTTTGTTATCTCATCCGAAATAGTCAAGTATTGGTGGTTGACGTCCGTAGTTTTTTCCCATCCTTGTTGAAAGGGCTTTCAACGTTAAAATCTCGTGTCTTGTTTAATTTTGTCGTTGTTTTGCTATTATGTGTAACGGCAGTGTCGTCGCACGCGTTAACGCGCCACGCGTAGGCAAAGTCCGTGCGCTACTGATAGACTTTTTTTTGGTTACTAGCGACGTGATTCTTTTTTCAACCTTGATTCATGGAAGTTTATTGTTGGACGCTACAGTAGCCTAGGCATATGAGAGAACGAACAATGGTTTTGATGTGCATGTCGAATTTCAAAATCAAGCTACAGCACCACAGGTACTCGCGGTCGCCGAAGATTTCAGCGAAGCTATTTAAATTCCTGCGACGTAGCATATTTTAAGTGCCCGTCTGCGGCGGAACGTGCCGCATCACATCAGTCTACATTTGTTGCTTTGCGTTGCGGCCAGGTACGTACCCAGGGAGGGTTAGGTGACAACAAGAACGGAAAAAAGGACCAAAGCTGTCGATCGATGCGAGCACCATGAGGTTTGGCACCGGGCACTTGTCGAGATCGCGGAGAGCGACCGAGCAACGACGCCACAATCGATCTCTTCACGCGACTCGCTGCCGTGTACCACCAAACTCCAACCAGGACGCGGCACCAACGAACCGGCCGGCTCGTGTCCGTCAAAGAAATCATCTCGGTTTCGCGGATGTCGAGAGTTTTCAACGTTGTTTCGATCGTCGCCAGGGTTTAGACTAGTTATAGTGGGGAGTATCATACACAAGTATCATGCATATGATACTACTATATGATACTACCTTTATAATGCATAGTATCTTATAGTAGTATCATAATCTCATTCTATTTATTATTTTGTAGAATCTCAATGCAAATATGTGTACAAGATTTACATGCAATTAAATTTTCTAGTTTTACGTGTCATGATACGGTATCTACCTATGTTACTCTAACCATCTCTCTCCTATTTAATTACCTGTCACATCACTTTTTTTGTGGGCCCAAGTTGCATGATATCACCTATGATACCGCCACTATGGCTAGTCTTAGCGCTTTCCACACGCTCCAATCCATGCGTCTTCCGTCTAGGTACAGGGGCTGTCTGGCCGAAACGGAAGGGGACTTGCCGGATGGCGCCCGGCTGTTGGGCATTGACCTCCATGCGCGTGTGCTCGGAAACGTGGGAACTGATACCTCCGTTTCGCAAAATAAGCCGTGCATTTTTAGTCAGTAGTCAACATAGTATAACTTTGACCAATCTTCTAGATAAAATAATAAGCATTTACAAGAATTAACTAACATACTATGAAAATATATTCTTTAACGAGTCTAACGATATTAATTTGGTATTCTAAAATAAATTATTTTTGTCTATATGATTGGTCAAACTTATTATAAGTTGACTTTTGACTAAATTTATATGCCTTATTTTAAGGAAAATGCTGTGAATCACCCGGGGGAACGTTGCATTCCGTCCCCCGGGTCGGTGTCCGTTGGATACGAGCGACGTGGGCGGTTAGATTACGCGCACGTCCCCCCGCCGGTTTCGCGTGGATTATTACATCACCCGGTTTTGTTCCTCCGTTGGTTCCCATTTTTATCGCTTACCGTTACGTTTCCACTCGCGCGGCGCGGAGGCGGCGACGAAGGCGAGGTGAGCGACGCGGGCGGCGAAGGTAGGCTTCGCGGGCGGCGACGAGAGGCGACGCCGTCGACGCGGTCGGCCTCCTCCTCGTCCTCCTCTCCGGCTGTTCCCTGAGGTTCTATTCCTTTCGCCTCCCTCCTCCTCTCCGGCTAGGCCCCCCTCTGTCATCACCGGCGACATCTCGTAGGTAGGGTAGCAGTCGTGAGCGCCGGCGGGCGGCGGAGCGGTCGCTGGTCTTTGCGCACTCCGGCGCCCCCCTGCCCGAGCCCTATCCTGCTCTCAGGCGCCCCCCCGACGTGACCAATTTCACCTTAATTTGCATCAACGCCGGTAGCTAGGGTTACGCAGCGGATTCGAGCGGCGGCGCTGTCGCAGGTCTGCGAGGTCTCCGGCGCTCCCCTGTCGCGCGCAATTGCTGTCTCAGGCGACCGCCCTGCTCTTGACCACCGTCGTTGCTCCAGGTTGCTGGTTCTGAGCAATAGTTGCTCCTAATTTTTGCTACAATAGTTAGTGCCCAACTTTCTTCAGTAGCAATTGTTTGTAGCAAAATGCTCCACTGTACTCCACCTAACATGTGCTTATTCCCTGTTTGTTCTTAATTGTTAGTTGTCTTTTGGAGCAAATTGCAAATTATTTTAGCATATTTTTAGACCTTTTGAGCATATTTTTAGTTGCTCAACCTCATTCGACACCCCATGTACACATATCCGTGTTTGTAGCAATTTCCTTTTCCTTTTAAGTTCGAACCGTACGTGCAAGTAGTTGTATTTTCTGAACTTCATCTATCCTTTTTGCAGGTTTTTTGGTTTACTTACTCGGCCTCCTAGTGTATCTGCTTGCAATTTGTAATCAGCAGCGCAATGGAGCTTTGTTCTATTACTGCATTCTTTTTGCTTCTGTTGTTCATTTTGTGTGCTTCTTTTGTTTCCTTTTTTTGTTCATAGTGTTCTTTTTTTGCTGAGCAGGAGCAGGGGCAGTATTGGGTCAGCAAGGACCGATTCGCTGCCAAGCGTTTGCTGAAGTGCGCAAATGATCTCTCTCCGCGGAAGCGAGAAATTATTGAGCAGTACAGCGCTTTTGCCTCACTTCTCAATATTTCTCCTTTCAATGTCCCCAACGAGCTGATTGATTTTGTTGCCGTGAACACCGTGGTTGAGCTCCGTGAGTTTCATTGTGGATCTAAACGGATAGTTTTCACCCGGGATATCATCAAGAAGGTGTTTGGTCTATGCTCAGGTTCAAAGCCTGTTGAGTTGCTCACCAAGAGTGTTCATTCAGACATCAGAGAGGCATACAAAGGCCCGTTGTCAAGGCTTCCCATAGAGAATGCAGCGAAGTTGTTGAAGGAGCTTGACGACGGTGAAGAGGATGCCATTATCAGGACATGGGACCTCTTGTGCTTTGCCACTGTTCTGAATCCTTCCACCAACAACATGATGTGCTTAGAGTACATAGGGTCCATGAGTGACCCAAAGAGGACACATGAGTATGATTGGGAGGAGCACATCTTGGAGCTTCTGATGCATTACATTGAAAAAATTCAGAAGAAGAAGGAGCAACCTCTCGAGCTTGATGGCGTTAACTTTCGGAAGGGCAAGCTGAAGGTTGATTCCGAGGAAGCACCCGGTCCTTCGAAGAAGAAGACGAAGGTGAAGAACTTGTTTGAATTCTGGATGTCTGGCCCATTGCCTGTTCTTGCTGTAAGTTTTTAACTTTTACTTCACATCTTGCTACTTTACTTAATGTTGTTTGCTCCATTAGTTTTAATTTATTGTTGCCTTAGTTAGTTTCTGTTGCTTCATTTGTTTTATTTCTGTGTGCTTGTTTCTGTTATCATGTTCTAGGTTTAAGGTTTTACCTTTTTCTGTGTAGCTTGCTACTTTTCTTAGTTTTGTTTGCTCCTTTAGATTTAACTTTTTGTTTCTTTAGTTTTTTTTGTTGCTCCACAGTTTAGGTTTGTGTGTACCAGTTTATGTTTTTTATGTTCTAGCTGTAAGTTATTTGCTACTTTACATAGTTTTTGTTGCTCTATTAGTTTTATATTACTGTTGCTTTAGTTATGTTCTGTTGCTCCAATTGTTTATTTTTCGCGTGAATTTTTGTTTCTATTTTTAGTTGCACTTTTTTACAGCTGCAGGTTGATTCTTGTGTGTTTTTTTTCCATATGTAGCTTGTTTACATGGACCACTTGCAAATCCCGAAGAATGAGCACTTCATAAACAATGGGATACCTAGGGTTTGCTTTGTGACAAGTGAAGATTTCAGTTTCATTGCCAAGATCGACCGCGACAACAAAATCTTGCTGAACAAGACCGTCTTTGGGAGGCGTCCTGTAAGTAGACTCCCATTTGTTGTTTTCTTTTTTGCTTCTTTGTTGTTTGCGTTCCCCTACCATGTAACAATTTTGTTTTGTTTGATCTCAACGATGATTTGTTTTTTGGTTGTATGCAGTTCCTCCCGTTATCCAGAACAGTATATGCGCCTCCCTTGGACAGTTCATTGCCCGAAGAAATTGATATAAATCCGTCCGCATCGCTTAATGAATGGCTTGTTTTCCCCACCATCGAGCAAATTGAGGTTTGTATAGTTTTCTATGTGTTGTTTTTTGTAGGTCATTTTGTTTGTTCGTATAGCATTTTTTTGTTCTTCATGTGTATCAAGGTGGCTTTTTCCCCACAATTTGCTACTTTACTTATTTCACTTTGCTCCATTAGTGTTTAAGCAATGCTTTTTTAGTTATTTTATTTTGTTCCATTGTTTTATATCGTGCGTACTTTTTCTGTTTTTTAGTTGTTTTTACATGTCTGCTACTATAATAATTTTACTTTGCACCATTAGTTATTTTGTTTTGTTCTGTCAATGTAGTTGCTCAGTTTTGCTGTTTTTTTGCTTCTTTTTGAATGTAATCCATATTTATTCTTCATCACAGGTACCATCTCGTTTCAAGAACATATACGACAAGCACAGGGTTAGTTTCGCTTCAAACGTTGATGCTACTCTCAAGAGTCTCGTTGTAGGCTTAAAATCAATGCAGTCCAAGCAAATGGCTTTGCTTTTGAATGATGTTGAAGCTGCCATGAAGGAAGACGATGGCCCTAGTGTTGTCTTTCCAGCTGCTGGGGTAGGACTTGACGGGCAGGGCAATATGGATGGTGACAAGGCTGATTCTGAGTCCGATGATCTCGATATTGATGAGGATCTTGTTGCTGTGGATCCTACAGACTGTGATTCTAATGTTTGTGGAGAAGGCAATGCAAGGGCAGCAGAGAATGAGCAAACCAATGCTACGGAGCTCAATGATGTGCCGCAACCAGCAGTTGTTGTAGGGACCTCTCAGACGGACGCTGATGGTGAGGAACAGGATGCTGTTAGTAGTCCGATTAGAGGTGCTGTTGGTAGCCCAGAAAAAGTTGTTGATGGTAGCCCGGCTCGAGGTGATGTTGGTTGTCCAGATGAAGTTGCTGCTGTTGGTAGTCTAGACAAAGTGGCTGCTGCTGGTAGTCCAGCCATTCCTGCTGCGGTGATTCCACCCATGCCCACTGCCCTTAGCCCACCTAGAGTTGCTGCGGATACTACTTTCATTCCTAGGCCGGCTTCTCCCTCACCTCCGCGCAACATACCAACAGGCTACTGGGATGACTGTCCGAAATTCAATCTGTGGAGCCAAGACAATGAATCTTCCCAAGCCGCTGACCAGATCGATGTTGTGGAAAAGGTCGATGATGTTGCTGCTCCGATAGTTGGAGACAAGGTTGCTCCATCGTGTATGTTCTCCTTCCCCTTTTTCTCTATTTTGTTACATTTATGCATTTTTCATCTTGGTTTTTGTGTGCACTGCCCGCCAAAACAAGATTTTCCAAAGTATTTTCTTTTCTGATTCACCTTTTGTTGTTGTGTAGCTTCCAAACCTTGCCTTGACGCCCCCATACCGGAAAATTTGGAGGAGATTCCGGAAGCTGCAACACCGGATCATGGTGACAATACATGTTTTCCTCGCTGTTCTTTCTGCTGGTTTTTAAAAAAAAATGATATCTTAGTGTTATGGTTTTGCTTCTTTAGATAATTCTGTTTGCTACTTTAGCTATTTCTGCTTGCTACTTTACTTAATTCTGCTTGCTACTTTATCTCAGTCTGTTTGCTACTTTAGATACTTATGGTTGCTACCTTAACCACTAGCTTATTTTTTGTTGGTTTTCATAGACATTGGGGGCAGCTCAGGTGCTGAAGAGAAGAAGGATGCCAGCACTGGCGTGGTAACTTTTCAAAGGAGGACTAGGCACAAAAGGGCTATGAAAGATGATGCCAAGGCTCCGGTGGCGAAAAAGATGAAGAAGCCATCTGCAGATACGGTTGCATTGTACGACAAGTTTGTGCCCCATCCGCGCCATCTCAAGTCTCAGAACAAGGGGAAAGATGACCCGTGAGTCTTTTTTTAGCACAGTTTTGTAATTACGTGACATTCTTTGTTTTGCTACTAGCTACTCCTTTTTTGCTTTTTACGTTTGGTCATTGTAGCAACCGGGACACGCCTGATTATGTTTTATTGTTTTTCTTTTCCAGTCCTCCTTTCATTATGATTGGGGGGTCTCACTGTGACTACAGGAGTTTCCACAATTCCCTAGGCCCGAGGAAGTGTCTAGACACTCAGGTTATGTGTGTTTGGTCTGAGAGCTTCAACAAGGATGCTAAAAGAGAAGAGGAAATCAGCACAACCGCTCTGAAAAGATATGTTTTCAATTGCTACTCAACGGTTAGTTTTGTCGTAAAACCTTTTTAGATGCATGCCTCAGTTTTGTCCTAAGATCTAATTCAAATTTTGCTCTTTTTATGTTTCGTCATGAGTAGCAAAAGCTCATAGTCGACCCAGCGAAGTTCAACCCAGCTGCACTTGCGAGAGAGTTCAAAATGCAAAATGTGAAGTTCAAGATCATGAAGAAAGACCTTGTGAGCTATGCTTTCCCTGTTACTACATTTTGTTTTTCGCTACGTTGTAATTACATTGGTATTTCTTTTACGAACCAGTTTTTTTGTGGACAATTGTATAACTTTCTGTTTTTCTGGACAGAATTGCTCCCATTCTTAGTTTTGTATGCTCTTTTAGAAGTTTTTGCTTGCTACATTAGTTTTTAATAATTGCTACATTCAGATATCCAGTGATTGTACATTTTCTAACTTGGCTTTCATTTTTGTTCCGCTTGCATTTCTAGCTATATTTCCCTGTGGTGAAAAACAACCACTGGATGGTTTGCACTGTCAATTTGATTCATGACCAGTTCCACGTGTTTGACTCCCTGAACAACAAGGACAAGAGCTTTCTCGAGGAAGCAGCAAACAACCTGGTTTGTTGTTAGAACTGTCTACAAGTATTACATTTTTGCTGTCTTTTTGTCTATCACACTAATGTCTAATATTTTTGCTATTTTCCAGTTCATTAACTTTGCTACACTTTGCAAAGCTTCTGGAGTGTCAAACCACATAGACATCGACCGCTACACACTTTCCACACCCGCACACCCACAACAGAAGACTCTGTAAGATTTTTTTCTCCTTTTTTGATGCAATTGTACAAGTTTCTGTTTTTGGGGCAGAATTGCTCCCATACTTAGGTTTATATGCTCTTTTAGAAGTTTATGGTTGCTACAATAGTTTAAACAAATTGCTACCTTCATGTAACCATTGATTGCACATTGCTTTCGAGTTTGCTACTAACTCTGATCATTTGTTTTCTTTTCTCTTTTTTACAGCTATGACTGTGGCTTCTTCACAATGCTCTTCATTCAACACTTTGATGCTAAAACCATGTTGCCTTTCTCCAAGGATGACATTCTGTTATATCGCATGGCTGTCGCAGCAAAGCTCATCGAGGAAAGAGAGAACAAAGGCAACATTGTCGACATCATGGAGGCTGCCTTGGAGCCTCGGCCGGGGGTGTAGACATTTGTAGTTTCCTGTAGTCTGGAGTGACAATCACCACATGTACATTCGCTTTTGCCTCATCTAGTTTCGTCGTAGCCTTGGATGGATGGAACAACCTTTCTATATGTGTTTTCGTATTGTTTATCCCCGCTGGTATCTACTGGTCCATGGATTGTGTCAGTTTGTCGAACAAATTACTGTGGCTATCAATGACAAAGAGTTGACGGTGTACTTTTTAACCATGTGAATGAATGTAGTTTTTCACCTGCTTGGTTGTTATCTACTAGTTCACATCAAATGATTTCTGTGTATTTTCCTGGCACCTTTTTTTTGTGGGTTTATGTTTTTCCTGGAGGTGACCATGTTTTGCTTCATTAGTTGTATAGATTTGCTTCAATAGGTATTTTCCAATGCTACAACAGTGAAATCTGGTTGCTACAGAACACCTTTTTATTTTGTATCATACAGAGATTTTCTGAAACCCCTGGACAAGAACAGGTTTTTGCTCTCGCAGAGTAAATCATTTGCTCCAATAACAAATTTGCAATGCTTCAAATGCAATAAAAAGTTGCTACCAACATTTTTTACACAAACAAAAGGTAATAATTTTATTTTTGCTCCAATGCTGACCACATTTTTACATTTGCTCCAACGCAAGAATACAAGATATCCACAGAATAATTCTTTGCTCCAATGCAAGGTAACTATGTTTTAAATCGTTCTATACCAATAGTAGCAATGCCATGTACAAGTAAAACCTCCACCCTAACAACTTATTCGTAGCAATATGTTTTCAAAAACATCATCACAAAACAGCTACAGCCTTAGCTCAGCCCCAGCAGCTATTCTTTCATCCTCCACCTGTTTAGCAACACAATCTTTCACCACATGTCCCTCCTCATGACACCATGGACACTTCATTGCTCTCTTCTTTCTAGGTTGCTTGGGCTTCTTCACCGGTGTCTTGTTTGTTGCTTTGGCATCGTTAGCTTGCTTGCGCCTCTTCATAGTTTCTTCATCGCGTAGCTCAACCAAAGTCTTCCGCCTCTGTTCTTTCATCGTGGGACGTCCTTTAGGTTTTACCCGTTTAGGATTTTTCAATGTTTGCTCGCCGGTAGCAAATTGCCCGCTGTCACCAACCATTGTTGTTGGTTCATCTTGTCGTGGTCCATTTTGTTGCTCTTCATCCAATCCTGCATCCTCTTCTTGACCTCCTTCAACAACATTTCTTTTTTGCTCTCAAGATTGCAGCAACCTTTTTGCTAGCCTCACCCACCATTCCTGAAACAACCTCATAAGCTTCATCCACAAAACAAGCATCAGAGGCAAGCTGATTCATTTTTCTGCATAGCGAGTTGTATTTCAGTGTATTGGTTGGTGGGACACCAAATCTGAGCCCGTTGTCCCCAGGATCAGGTGCTGGTGTTGTTGCTACCGAGGACCATCTGTAGAGCAAGTACCTTTCTGGAATTTTCTGGACATTTAGGTGGACCATGACCCTGATGATGTGTGGACATATCAGTCCACACATTTCAAACCCGTTGCAGCCGCATGAGTAGAGTCCCTCCTCAAACTCAACTCGAACCCGGTATGTTCTCACATCTAGCCCAGGGTTTGGAACTAGATCAAAACAAATGCCATCTACATCTGCTCGTACTGGATAGAACTTTGTTGATGCAGCAACATGCTTCTGGTACCTTTCAAAGATTTCTGCTGTGTAGAATTCCTGTCCTTGCTTCTCAATCGCATAACTGCAAAATAAGTTTTTTGCACCATTAGTTTAAATTTAATGCTACAATAGTATGTCTTGGTTGCTACTTTAACTGATATGGGATGCTACACATACACAGCAGGCAGAAATTTCTTTTTGCACTAGTTGCTACCCAACTAGTGTTATGTTTTTGGTGTGCTACAATGGGTGGTATTTTTTTTCTTCAGAAATGCTGCTTTTCTTGCTTACCTTCCCCAAAGCGATCTTGTTGTTGTCTCCATTGCAAAACCTGCGTTATCCTCCCGGTCAAGCATCAATGTCTGGCAAAGCTCATACTGTTGCACAAAATTGTACACCGAGTCTCCCGGCCGTATCAGTGTTTTGAAGTATGAATTCAGTCCTTCAGACCTTCCAGTAGTGCTCGTGAATGGGAAGAAACTTTTTCTGAAATAAACAGGGGCCCATGTTGTTCTACTCTTCCACATGTTTTGCAGATGATTGTTTTCAGACATGCCAAACTCTGTTACCATATGCTCCCAACAGTCCTCAAATTGCTTCACCGTGTCTGTTCCATAGATGCACCCATAGAAAGCATCACTGAAAGGATTACCTTCCGCCAAGTTTGGTCCCAACTTCTTCCTCGCAAGATGCAGGATATGGTAGAGACAGCACCTGTGAACCGAGTTTGGGAAAACTTGACGTATTGCTTCTGCCATTGCTTGATCTTGGTCTGTCATTATGTTATCCGGATGGACACCATCCATTGCTAGCATCCACTGCTCGAACACCCACTTGAACGTTTCTATCTTATCATCTGCTAACAGAGCACAGCCTAGCACAATCGTGTGTGAGTGGTTATTTATTCCGACTATGGGAGCAAAAGGCATGTTGTATCTATTTGTACAGAAAGTTGTGTCAAAAAACACACAATCCTTGTACTTATGATACAATGACCTTGTTCGACCATCCACCCAGAATAAGGCCCTCACAGCACCATCTTTATCAACCTGCGTAGCAAGCAGAATTAAGTAAAGTAGCAAGAAGAATTAACTAAAGTAACAACCATAACTAAGTAAAGTAGCAAACAGAAATGAGTAAAGAAGCAAAACCTGCGAAGCATAAAAGAAGTTGCTGTTCTCAGCTTGCCTTTGCTTGAAATATTCCAATGTCAACTCCATGTCTCTCAATGTCACCTCATTGCGTAGCATTGTTCGGATGTTTGAAACATCCCTCTTAACATAACCCAAACATCTCGGGTCTCCACCGTGCACACTGCCCAGAGCTCCCATCAGTTGCGCTGTGGTTATGTTTTGGTTATGCAAGGTTTGTATGAACTGATAGTCCTCCTCCGGCACCTTACTGTGTGAACGGTAGAACCTGCGCCGCCCCACTTGCTTCACCAAGCCGTGTGTGTGATCTGCTCGGAAAACCGTCACAGTCCAAGCTCCATTGCACACGCCAACGACCATGTGCGCTTTACAATCATGCCGAATGACCTTCATTCGCTGCCTCGTGTCCGACATTTGAACTTGCTCACATGCTTGCTTGCTTCGAGAGTTTTGCGCGCTGTGAATGCTCATGTCATTGTCTTCTTCATTTGGCAATTTGCTACCACCATTGCTACCAGGCTTCTTCTTCTCAGACTGCGGTCTACCTGTGTGCACGCACTCAAACACCCTGCTCAGAATAATATCCGGAGGAGCATTTCTAGCTTGGCTGTACTTCGTGTTTCCAATGCGTGTGCCGAAGCCCATTTTCATGGCGTAGTCGTTGTAAACCTTCTGTGCTTCCTCAATATCATCAAAAATCATCCCAACATATGGCTCCACTGGTTGTGATGTTATTTCTTCGCCAGCTTCCTCAACAGCATTTGAAACAGAACCAGTATTCGCGCTACGAGGCCCATCAACGAAACCATTCGGAGTACTATCCGGACAATCATAGTGGTTCTGATCCTCTCCTCCAGGTGTGGTGTTTAGGTCAAATCCTTCCAATATTGAGTCAGCAACAAACCCCTGAAACAAAAAAACAACAAAATCTGATCAATCTACTTTGCTCACAAAGCACAAAAAGAGAAATGCACTTGCACTGAACATAACATGTTTTTCATTTGAGAGATGGTAGCAATTTTTCCTCAATCTTTTTTATATACTCTAACCATTATTTGCTCTTTTTTTGATGGTTATTTGCTCCACAAAGTTAAGAAGATATTTTATTTTCATTTTTTGTCGAAGCTACAGAACACACATTTTCTTGTTTGAGTTTTGGAGCAAAACACCATGCCAATAAGTAGCAAGTTTAGCAAAAATATGTGGATCAATCTAAGCTTGCTAATATACTTTTTCTTCTAACGAAGCAATCCCAATGCTTATATTACTTTTTCTTCTACATAAATGCTACCATGAACCAAACACTCCAATTGGACAAACAGAACCATCAAGTTGACCCAAAACAATGTAAGCAAACTTTCTGTACAAACATCATAAAAACAGAGAATTTTTGCTTGTACAAGCAAACCATCACAAAAACCCCACCAAGTGGAGCAATTCATAGCAACAACAATCACACCAAGACTGATACTCATAACAAGTTGTAGTAGCATTTTTTTTCAGGAGCAAAACCAAGTATTTAATTTGAGCATGTAATTGGATTTTGTGAGCAATTCATAGCAACAACACAGTAATTGGGCTCAATTTCCAGCAACCATCACAGAAGGTTTGCTCCCAATGATCAAACAAGTTGCAGGAGAAATTTATTGCAGGAGCATCCATCACATAATTGGGGAGCAATTTTTGCAGGAACAACAATTTTGAGCAAAAAAAAACTCACAGAAGGAGCTGGTTCCTCAATGTCCGGATCTTCATTGAAGAAGGCTGGAGGATTTCTGACACCTTCACTCGGGCGCGGAGCAAACCATGCTCCCAGGCCGCCGTCGTACAAGCTTGAACTGCGCCTCCTTCGCCGGCTCGCCGGATTCGCCCCCGAGCTTGAAGCTACCATCGAGGGTGGGAGGACGCTGTGAGGTTGGCCAGGAGGAGGGTACAGCATGTTGTTGCGGATGTGGTTAGCCATTGCGTCTGATTCGCGGCGCGCCGCCGCGTCGACCGCCGCCCGCCGCACGCGTCGATCTCCTACCGCGCCGCCCCCGGAGATCACGGGGAACTGCCCCGATCTGCGTCCTGTCCGCTTTTGCTTCTTTGGTTCGCCTTTTTGCTCCTCGTAGCAAAAGCGGGGAAGGGGTACGCTGGAGGCGATCGTGCGGCGCACGTTCGCCCGATCGGACGGCTGCCGACCCGGGGGATCGAGTTGTTTTATCCCCCGGGGGACGCTCAGCGCGCTCCTTATTTTAAGGAACGAAGGTAGTATATACGTACGTGCATGCTACGAGCGGATGCCAAGTTGGCTCCTAACCGGGTGACCATGCCCACGGTTGGCCATGACACAACGCGCGTCTTGCTGAGTGCTGCAGCTTTGGGACGCATGGAAGACATTGGGATGGCCGTGTCGGAATATTAACCGTACCCATGGTCACCCGTAAACTAGCCCACCCCAGCGGATGCAAACTCTGCAAAAGTGGCAAGCGAATCAACCGCGCCCCCAATGTTTTTGGTCGGGGTATAATCCCCAAGGTTGTTTTCAACGTTGATTCTTTGTCTGTGTGTGGTGAAAAGCACTGTTATTTTAATCGTGGTATGTACTACACGTTTTGAACCGGTCCTCTCCCGTATAAAACTGACGTACTTAATTAATCTGAGGAGGGAGTACATATGGAAGGAAAACCCACGTGACCAATTCACAATTGACAACCTCTTTGTTCCATCCGCCGGTAGTGCTAGTATGCGACTCTAAATTCAGAAAGATTGCAAGAAATTTCATCATTGACATAGTCATGAGATACGGTGTAACTGGATGGCATACAAACCAGCTTGACGGTGTAACTGCCAGAAATTTCATCATTGATATAGTCATGAGATAGGGTGTTCCACACAGCATAATAACCGACAACGGGACAAATTTCTCTATTAGAGAGTTGGCAAAATATTGCCGACAAATGGGAACACGCCGAGATCTTGCATCTGTGGCACACCCGCAATCCAATGGGCAGGTTGAAAGAACGAATAGTTCCATCCTACAAGGAATACGCCCAAGACTCGAATCTCCTCTTCATAGAGTAGCTGGAGCATGGGTGGAAGAGTTACCCTATGTGCTTTGGAGTATTCGAACGACACCAAACAGGTCAACAGGGCAAACCCCGTTTTTCCCAGTTTACGGCGCGGAAGCAGTCCTCCCAACGGATATGATCCATGATAGCCCAAGAGTGCATGCTTTCGATGACTCGGATGCTGAAAGTGCACGACAGGATGCCGTCGATCTCCTAGAGGAAGAACGAGAACTTGTGGTTCAAAGATCTGCCATTTATCAGCAAGGTTTACGACGCTACCATAGTCGGAAAATCAGTCATCGTTCTTTTAAAGAAGGTGACTTAATGCTAAGACTGATTCAACAAAGAAAGCACAAATTGGCCCCAGTTTGGGGAGGACCGTTTGTCATCAACAAGGCTATGAAAAATGGATCATACTATCTTATAGATATTCGGGACACGGGATATGATCCCGAAAAGCCGAATCGCAAAAGAAAGATAAAAATATATGATGAACTAGGAGAGACCAAAAGATCCTAGAGTATCCAGCAGTTACGTCCCTTCTATACTTAGTTCAATTTATTTGTAAACATTTTTTAGATCATGAAATAAAGTGTCGAAATTCATACATCTATGTTTTTTTACATGTTTATTATAGTATAAAGCATAATTCCGTCTTATCTATTTCCCAATGATCTTTCAAAATACTCAATGTTAACCCGAATTGTGCATGCGTGCTCGGTGTTAAAAAACGGAATGATTTTCAGCCTAAAAAGGCTTAAGGAAACCCAGATTGTGCCTGCGTGCCTGAGTTTCATTCAAAAAATTCATTATTGTTCTCTAAGTATTATCTGATTGTTTTTATGTTGGATCACTGAAGTTAGTAAGTAAAAATGCCTTTAGTATAATCCATGTTTTCGAGTTTCGACTGATTGGTTATACCCAGTCACTTGGCATGAAGATTAAAATACTATTGAGCCATTTCAAACACTAAGGGCAGTTAAAGCATATAAATCAGAGAACTTAGAAGATAAAGGAATAAATCCTGGAAAACTTGCAAATATTAAATAATATTACTGCAATAGGCGGAGTACTTGTTTATACAAAAGAATAGAAAGCATTACAATAAGTTTACATTGTAAGATCAGTAATGCTTCTATTTCCTATCTCCTACCCAGGAGCAGGCAGCTTCCTTCAGGCATCCGAGTCATCTTCGCTGCTGGATTCCTCGGGAATTTTCGGAATAGCTTCCTCCGGATAGAAGATGGAGACGTTCACCATGTTGGCAATCTTGTTGGCGTGACCTTTGATTTCGTCAAAGATGCTGGCCCTCTGCGCCTCCGTGTATCCTTGAGGGATGCCGGACGCTACGCGCCAAGATTTGGCAGTTGGGTAGTGCATGCGCATGAGCCCTAGAGCCATGCGTGCACCACCACGTGCCGCGGAGCGAAGGATGGACTCCCGGGACTCCGCCACCTCCACGATGGCTTCCGAAAGTTTTGCAACTTCCGAGAACTCCCCAGTCCTAGAGGGAAGGCATTTGTTGACCAGCAACATCCCCGCAGCCTTGATTGCGGTAAATTCCTTCCCAAACGCTCGGATTTTCTCAATCCGAGTAAGCTGGGGGCTATCTCCTGTTTCAGTAAAACACAAAAGTGTTAGAAAAAACAGAGAACGATGTAAACATGGAAAATCCGGTAAAAGGTAAAGTATTTACCGAGAATCTTGTCCATCTCGGCGCCGTCTTCCAAGCGCTGGTTCAAGGCATTCTCAAAATCTCGGATGGTGTCCTTGTCCTTGGCTGCTTGGTTGGAGGCATTGGACTCGGCAATGCCAACGGCCAGTTGGCTGGCCTCCAGGTCTTGCTGCAACTTCACAGTGAGCTTGTGAATTTCCAGGTTTTCTCGGCAGAGGTTTTCGGCGTTGCCGGCATCCTCAGCAATTTGTTTGGCTTTCGCCAAAGAAGCTGAAAAACAAGTAAAAGAGATGAGTTAGAAAACTCGGAAAAATACTTAGAAACAATTACACAACTGGAAGCAGAGAAATATCTTACCTGCTGATTCCTTCAGCTGCTGCTAAGTGGATGCCAGTTCTGCCTCCTTACCCTCAAGAAACGAAAGAAGGGATTTCACCTCCTTGTTCTTGATGGTAAGTTTGTTGAAAACTTTCATGTTGATGTTCTTAGCAGTTTGCCGAAACACGGAAAAGAGACAAAAAATGCTTAAGTTAAAAACAAGCATAAAAGCGGAAAAAGCATTAAGGCAAAAGCATGCATTTGACTTATTGCTTGGGGGCTAGAGGTATTACCTGTCTCATCCGCTGCAAACTTGACCAGGTTTCGTTGAACTCTTTTGCAAACTCTGTAAAAAGAGTCCCGACATTGCTAAGACCCTCATGAATGACCTTGAAATCCTTATCAAAAGTGGGAATAGGATCTTCCTCAGCTGGCTGAGAAGGACCTCCCATTTCCGCGGCCGCCCTTTCCCTCGTGTCCGTTTCCGGCACAATTGGATGGTTGGTCTGCTGGGTTTCTTCGTTCGGAGCAGCAATATGCTCTTCTGCAGCAGCAACTGGAGTATGTGGGCCAGTTACAGGAGAAGGATGTGTCCCTCTTTTGGCCACAGACTTAAGACTTTTTAGTTTTTTGGACTTCAAGGTTGTGGGAGCCAGGCTAAAAAGAGAATTACCGGGGAATTAAAAAACTGAGACAAAGGAAGAAATTTCCGACAAAAATAGCAAACCCGGAAGTCAAACCTGGAGGTAGTGACGGGAACCCCGTCAAGATCGATTATTTCCTGGGAGATGGAAGTCTTCTTGCGTTTCCGCTCACCTGCAAAGTTGGCACGCAGTGCATCCAACTCGGCATCAGTTGCGAGGTCCGTCTCAGGAAGATCGAAAATCTGTCAAACAAGGCAAAGTCCGAGTTAATACAATTATCCGAGAAAGAAAAAACGCAAAACCCAAAATGTAAGAGATATACCTTTGGGGCCGGGTTAGTCGCCGTGTACATCGGCCGGCTTTCCTCATATTGGTCGCGTGATGCGACCAACTGGTTCACACACTTTCGCAAATCCTTTGCCGTCAAGGATTTGTTCGTCGTCCGCATGGCGTCCGCGGTTCCCGTATAGTCGCATAAGAGCCGGGGACCGTGGTCAGCCAAAGGCCGAATTCGCCTCTCTAACCAGCATAGAACTGTATCCATGCCGGTCAGAGGTGGATCGGAAGTGATGAGTTTGGCAATGCGTCGTTTAATTCTGAGAAGATCCGGCAGCAGGGTCTGCACTGCTTCTGTTGCCCAGTTTTCCTAGGGAGTGGCGACAGTGTTGGCGAAAGGTCGAATCCCCGTTTCCTTTCCAGGAAACGGGACGTCTGGGTGATAGAAAAAGGAACCCGTCCAGAATTTGACGGATTCCGAGGTTTTTATCTTGGGGAACCAATCTTCCCTGAATCTATGCAGGGTAAAAGATATGGTCCCATAAGTCGGGAGTGCACCCTCAGAGGGGTTTCGCTTAACCCCGAAACAATACATCCAGAAATCTAACCTAGGGGCTAAACCTAGATACCCTTCGAAGAGGGCCTGGAACCCGGCTAAGTATAGAATGGAGTTAGGTGGCAAGTTGTGAGGCTGGATGTTGTACTGATTGAGTACCTGGAGGAAGAAGGCAGATGGCGGAAATCTCATACCTCGTAAGATATGAGAAGTGAGGAGAACCCGCTCTCCGGCCTTAGGTGAAGGCTCGGACTCTTCTTCCTCGTACTGCCACTTTCCCTTAGCAATCAACTCCTTCTTCTCCATTGTCGGAAGAAGGGAGGAGGGAATGCTGCTCCAGCTCCAATTGTCGGAAGTTTCGCCTTCGTCCTCGGCTCCGGCGGCGGCGGCCGCGGCGGCGAGCTCCTCTCCGACGAGGGTGATTTTTTTCCTCTGCCGTTTCGGGGGCGAGAGGGGGAGGTGGTGCAGAAGAAGATGCAGCCAGGTTATCGGCCGCGAGATGTGGATCCTCGCGGGCCTGGCCGCCGAAAATGTTTTCTGGCACGTCGACGGTGGCGCGGCTCGGCGAGTCGAGCAGCTTATCCATCGTATTGATGATGTCGTCGATGTCCGCGGCGATGGAGTGCTCCTGGGAGACGCGCGGTGAGTCCATAGTTTGGCGGCACGGTGAGGACCACGAGCTCCCGACGAGAAGTCCGGGAACGCTGCTTTGATTGGTACGTGCTCTGCTCTGTTCTTGCTGGTGGCTCGGGGGCAATGGCGCTTGAGCTAGAAGGTGAGAAAAGAGCGGAAGGATTGCCGGAGGGCACGAAGAGGGCTATTTATAGCCGGAAATCCTTTACGATGCGCACTAACGGCTCTTTAGACCGTTGGATTATCAACGCGTGTCACTTGCCGGCAAATCCGGGAAAAGAATCGACATGTGATTATTGCTATCTCCTCGTTTCCCGTGAGAATCTGTCAGAGATACGTTTCAGGATTTCACACTCGAAACCCAAACGTCCCTGACGTCAGCACGATGTCATCGCTGACGTGGGACGTTCCTTCTCCACGAAGCCTCGTGGAAGAAAAAGTCGGATTTCCCGAAATCCGGGTTTCGTGTTAAAGCATGATTTGAAGGAAAAGAAGAATCAAGAAGAAGATCCGACATTTCTCGGAAAGAATACAATTTGACGAAAGACGGCGAATCGGAGTCTTAATCCTTCTCGGGGGCTACTATCGGATATATACTAATTAGAGGTATATCAGATGGTGTCTTAAAGTGCCGGATTATCAGGGTGGCCTGAATGGTAATGGATTACGGTTCATTAGGCGGCCCAGTAATCTGACGCGCAGAAGCCGGATTCTAGAAGAACCCGGACCACGGCACACGTGGTACGGCTTGGAGTAGAAGGCGGATTGTTGCCTTCCAAGTTAGAACTTACCGAGTCTTCTAGGTTTCCTTTTTTGTAAGCCCTAACTCTGCTATTATATAAAGCCGGACGGGAGATAAGAAAGAGGGAGACAATAAGCTAGAAACTAACTCGCCGAGAGGTTGATCCTTGCCGAGTAGCTAAACCTAACTCACATTGTACTTTGTATACTTCAGGTTTCAGTCCTGATTTAGTGAGATTGCAGGAGTAGGAACGCCGCCTAGTTGCGACGTACCGAACCTGGGTAAAACCCTGGTGTCATTGTTCGTCATACTACCACGTTCCCCCACGTCTCTATCAGTAGTCTCATGGCACCCCCGTCTATGAATTTTACTACGATGTCTCGACATTTATCTAGATATGAATGTTTGTAGAGACTAAAATATATCTAAATTCATCTATATTTAGACAAAAGTAAGTCACCTATTGTTGAACGAAGGGAGTAGATGATAGAAGGAATACCTTAATGTGCTGACGATCACACAGACAGACATCTCCGGTGAACCAAATGCAATGAATTCCAATTGTACTAGGTGCTCTAAAAAAAAATAACCGTGGAAACCATACTGCCAAATACTACCTTCATCCTGAATTAATCATCTGGATTTATTAGAATATAAATTTATCTAGATGTATTTTAATGTGTTAACACATCCGTAATTTGATAAATTCACGACAATTTATTTTTGGTGCGACAATTAATCTGAGAAGGAGGGAGTATGTATGGAAGGAAACCACACGTGACCAATTCACAATTGACAGCCTCTTTGTTACATCCGCTGGTAGTACTAGTACGCGACTCTAAATTCAGAACGATTGCACGAAACTAGCGAAGCACTTGCGCACGACTAGTACAGCCTGGCTCGTAACATTTGCAGATTGCACAAGGCGTCTGAAAACGGTCCTGTCCGAAATCAAAACGACCGGGAGGGACGGAGTGAGACAAGTCGGCCGGCGGTCCTCCTGCACGCACACACCTGTTACACAAGCCATTAATGCATAGCACAGTACTACTACATCAGCTGCACTTGACCTCCCATTTACGTCACTGATCTCTCAGAAGAAAAAAAATCGTGGCGCACCGACTCACACGCCGGCCGGCGGCGAGCTGGCCGGCCTCCTGGCACGAATACGCGTCGTACGACCGGTGGACTGGTGGTTCAGACGAACCCCGCGCCGCGAACCAACGGCGGGTGGGCCGTCGCTCGTTGGCGTTGCTACCTCCCCACTCAAGCTACAAAGCGCATACCTTTTCTTTGCACCGATGACCCTGTACTTCCCTCTATTTGTTCCAGAATAGATAAAGACTTTGAGAGGAAGCTTTTCGGTTAATTCGTAGGAAGCACTTAAAGCAAGACATTTCTGGGGCATATTGAGAGAGACACTCGGAAAATCGGATATGTTCAAGATTTCCGCATTAGAGGCGTGTAGAAAATGAGTGGGATGATTGGGTGGTGGTGGTTAACTTGTTTAATAGTAGTAGTCCCAACAGCAGGACATACCGTAGAATATATGTGTTCTCACATGTGCGTGGAATTATTCCGTCCTGTCATGTGTATTAAACGATTATATGATCTTGGAATGATTACCACCACCACGTTACAAATACATTTATATTTCACCACTACTTATTAGTGCCTAAACAAAACAAACAAAGCTGCCTTAAGACATACTATGTCCTGACCGACATCTGATTGTGATCATGAGGGAGTAACATTCTATATTGTGAATTCAACAGTATTGTGCGTCAACTTCTTAGTACTGATTTTCGTTAGTAGTCATGGTTAATACATTTTAACTCTTAGGAAGGGCCATGAATAAAAATAAAAAAGGTTGTTTAGCCTCTTGTTGATGTGTAGGAAGGAAGCCTCGGCTGTACTTCCGCACTTGCAAGTGCAAGTCTCCTCCCGAATTCCCTCCAATAATCACAGCGCCGAGCTTTTGTTGACCTCCACAGGAGCGCAAGTCTCGTGTGATTTTCTACCTTCCAAAGTCGCTCGATCTTTTGCCTCGCCAATTCCTTATATGAGCAACGATTCTCTGCGGCCCGATGCTTTAGTTTATCAGTCGACCAGTTTCGATCGCTGTAAAGAAAATTAGTTGTTGCTCTCCGGTCTAATTGTCGTTATGTTGTTGCCTCTGTTTTCATGACTTTTACCGGAGGTTTTGTGGCAAAATCGTGCCCAAATAAATCTAAGCGGACCAAACTGAGTTTCTCTTTCACGAAACGTGCAAAATTGCTAGCATGTATTAATTATATACGGCGGAAACATATCTAATCTACAAATGTGCTTAAGAAAACAATATATATAAAGACACATTATTTTTTCTACCATACAATTATTTGAAATTTCAAACTTGAATTTTGGAACGCCAAGCGTGTGTGTCTGTTGGCCAGGGGAGGGGATGGGGGGAGGGGGGGTAAGGCCCATTTTGGTAGGACTCGTTATAGAAACAAAAAAATTATAAAAATATTAGAAGAAGTTAATGGTACATCTCCACCCATGAATACATATAAATCTCTCCCCAAAGGAAAAAAAAAAGAACAATTGAATGAGTTTCTTCTCTAGTGTTATATATGTCAACATGAGCCTGAGCAATTTACAATGCTTTACCGATTTCATTAGAAACGTCACCTACCACTGAAAGAGTATCACCGATTAATTCCCAAAATAAATCCACATAAATGCGAGCACCTTGCTAATCTAGGGTTTGAACCTAGGGTATGATGGTTCTACTACAAGAAACCTAACCAAGCTAAGCCATGATCAGTTCACCAAATGTGAACATTTTGAAATGGTATGCATTTTCTTTGTGCAATCCACTACTCGTCGCCGAAAAGACCGGTGACAAATGGGCACGGAGTTTCTCCAGCGATGACTAGTTTAGGCGCTACCATCGCCCCCACTATAGACGAAGTTAGAATCAAATCCATGTAACCTTGTTCAAATAATTTGGTGATTGTTCCTTGCAAAAATCACTCCCTTAAAATAAAACATTCATGCAAAGAAATCAATCAATCATGTGGAGTACTCAAATGGTTTCCTTTGCCACGCCGCATTGACTAGCACAGCATATCTTTTGGCTACCAATAATGATTAGCCAAAAATACGGAGATTTGAGGGGTTTAAATGTAAGCACGGCTCCCATTCCACCTTCCGACGGCGACCGCCGACTGGGCCGCCATATCCCTCCTCCAACTATTACTCCTTCCTCCTCTCTATCTCCCTCTACCCTCACCAACTCTTCCTGTCTCGATTCGCGAGACGAATTCCGCCAAGGCCAAACCAAGAACGGGGAGCGAAGCGAGGGAGGGTTGGGGACTACCCCGTGAAGTGATCCGAGATACGCACAATCCCTTGTTTGGGATCCGAATCCCAATCCCGAGGTATCCATTCCTTCCGTCTTTTTTTTGTTTCTGGAATGATATTTATCCTCACGGCCCCAAGCGTTCTGTGGTGGCATATGAGGGGGATTTCTTGGGGGCTGTTCTGTTCTGCCCGCTTGTATCAAGAACTCGCCCCTCCCTGTTTTTCGATCGTGGAGTATTTTTTGTTCTTTCCTGCTGTTATTTCCGGTACCATTTCCTGTTTTTGACTCTTGATTGTTGTTTAATAGTTTTGTTTGTTTGTAAAATTGCCTCATTTGTTGTTATCTCTGTAGCTGTAGCTATAGATCTATGATCTCCATGTGCTAATATGTTAGAATTTTGGTTGCAGCGGGAGAAAAGGCTCTAAATTGCCGCTTTACTTGTGCCCGGAGTTGGAATTCTGCGGACAGAACCACTTTAGGAAGTGGTGCGCTGCCTGTTCTCTTTGGGCAGTCAATCGGGCTATGTCTGAGCTGGTATGAGAAGTGATTGGGGCCAAAACTTGTCTGTAGAGCAGCATTCTGGGCCAGATAGGTGATATCTTTGCTTGAGTCCAGTGCTTTACATGCGTGACTGCATCGAGTTTCTTCAATGGCCCGAAGAAATGCTGGGCAAATGCAGCGAGAGGGGTCGGTTAAGGACTGGTCAGAGTTCGACTCCTCACCGTCTCCCAAGATGGCGTACTCGCAGTCCTATGTGGCAATGAGGGGGCTGCTGACTTCACTGGCCTCACTTGACCTTGTCCTGATGTCGAGCAGCCTAAAATCTGCGTGGGCAACTATATCGTCCAACAAGCATGCTAGGTCCTTGGAGAGGCCAAAATCAAAGGGGATGAGCTGGAAAAAGGCCCTGTTTCAAATATTTGTGTTTTTCATGATTGGTATTTTCATCGGATTCACGCCACTCTTCTCTGCCGATTTATCAAACAAAATGCCTTCTGAAAAGGCGAGTCTTCCATTCGAGGGTGATGTGATTGATAGAAGACAAATGGTAGAACATCAGGGCACCAAGCTGGAGCCATTTGTAGCGGACGCTGAAGCTGAAGTGATCGATGAGCAACAGGCTGAGGAGAGTCCTCCAGTTCCTGCAATGTTGGACGATGAGGCAGATTTTGTTGAAGCCTCGACTATTGTACCTTCAGTTAACGATTCTGACATTTTTGTGAGAAAGCAGCTGATAATTGTGACAGCAACAACAGTTAGACCACACCAGGCTTATTATCTTAATCGTCTGATTCATGTCTTGAAGGGTGTACCGCCTCCTCTTCTGTGGATAGTGGCAGAGTGGCCATATCAGTCTCGTGAAACAGTAGAAATCCTGAGGTCGTCTGGGATCATGTACAGACATATTGTGTGCAACAGGAATCTTACTAATATTCGGAAGATTATTGTCTGCCAAAAGAATAATGCAATTTTCCATATAAAGAAACACCATCTAGATGGTATAGTGCATTTTGCCGATGAGGAGAGAGCGTACTCACTTGACCTATTTGAAGAAATGCGGAAAATAAGGTGACAGTTCTGTGCTAGTTTGTTTTAACTGTAGGTTATATCAAATTCATGACATAAACAAGTACAGTTTTGATACGGTTTAACTCAGTAAAATTATAACTTCCGTACCATTATACTTCATCATGAAAATTTGGAAACTATTTTGTGTCAGCTTATGCTCACCTTCCTCTTGCTTACTGCATGTTGACGTTGTCTGGCTGCTTGTTAGTATGAATCGTTTTCCCTTCTCAAAGCTGCTGATATCAAGTAATCTTTAAATGCTAGAATCAACTCTGGTAATAGGATGTTTCCTTGAAGCTAATAGTACAAAATTATTGCGCTGGATGGAGTTTGTTTTAGAGATGCACACATACTTTTCTTCTTTTAGAAGTCCACTTATGTCATCCTTTATATCTGGTAGCTTTCAGTTTATTTTCTCTGCAGTGGTGCTCCATGGTGCTATAAGATGTCCCACACGGAAAAAAGTGGACTATTTGATTGTAGTGCTAGTAGGACACATAGGGTTTCTCCTCTAAATAACATCTTGATTCATGATCACTATACAGCCTTTCTAAAGATATCCAGTAAAGCGTCTTTCTTGTCTAATCATATCCGACTTCAGGTGTGCGGATATTTAGTAGTGTCCACTAACCTAAAAATTGGATGAAATCATAAAAGCTCTGGAATAACTGCTGTGTTGGAATACCATAAGTGATTTTGGCCTTTGAGTCTTTATACGGCAAAAGTCGACAAACTCAGACTTCATTTTGAAGAGGTTCTGTGCTGAGATGTCCTAATATGCCAAATTGGTTCTGAACTTTTAATCTGCCAGCATTAGAGTTGGTCCTGACTCCAGATGGATTTATACTTTTTCCATCCTATTGATGGTCAATCAAAAGTTATCAGGAGTTGTTTATATGATTTAACTCTAGAGATAATGGGCATTATGATGTTTCATTATGTAATCTCAGTTAAGTGGTGCTAGAAGTATAGAGGATGCCAACTTTGTCAGTAGTTGCTTTATATATGATTTAGTTCTTGGGATGTGTCTAATAAGGTATCAAGGCGTATAGTTATGTAATATCTCACTTAAAAGATGATAGAAGTACAGAGGATGCCAAATTTTGTTTGCTATCAGGTGAAACCAAGAGAGGTGCTAATGTCTGCTTGAAATTTTACATCGAAGTATCTGTCACTGAACCCAGTAATCTGAAATGTGACCTATTCTCTGAGATAATTTCTCTTTCATTATGGCAGTTAAGATGTTCCTCATAATTTTATGCTATGTTCTGCAGGCGCTTTGGTACATGGCCAGTAGCAACGCACGATGGGTCCAAGTATAGAGTGGCTTTAGAAGGCCCCCTTTGTCAGGGTGATCAGGTCACTGGATGGCATACAAACCAGCAGAGGGGTATACTCCGTCGATTTCCAATTGGTTTCTCTGGATTTGCTTTTAACAGCACTATACTCTGGGATCCTAAGAGATGGAAGAGCCCTACCAGAGAGTCTATCATACTCCATTCAGGTGGAAGGGGTGGCTTGCAGGTGAGTTCTTAAGTAAATCTCAAATTACGCAGGCAGATGATTTGATTTGAAGACTGATTTTAATTTCAGCTTAGCTACCTTTTTCTGGAAATTATCCATCAGAGCATGGTATTATAGTTAATTGTTTATGAATCGCCATCCTAGTTCCGAAACTGCGCTATGAATATTAGTTAGGTACAGTTTCTTGGGGGGTCCAAATGTAATCATTGGGATATCCGTGCGAGCAAGTAGAGCCGATGACCTGATACCGTGCTCTTAATAATGAACTAAATGTAACGTAGCAATTCATTATGCTGTACTATATACATGAGCTGTTAAGGCAATGCTTACTATAACACACCAAGAAAGTATCAATTTACTGAAACTTCATGGTATTGCAGGAATCAAGATTTATTGAGAGGCTTGTCGAAGACGAGAGTCAAATGGAAGGCCTAGCGGACAATTGCACCCGGATTATGGCCTGGAATTTCGATTTGGAGCCTCCTCAACTCAATTTCCCAACTGGCTGGTTGCTGCAGAAGAACCTGGAGCCCGTAAAGTAGCTGTCTTGCTACCCCATCTTTTTGTTTGCTCACTCTAGTGTGAGTGATGCCTTCCTGAACTTGGCAGCGTCCAGGATCATGCGAAGCTGCTCTGCCAAGATCTGGTCGAAAACAATGTCTAGTAAAAGTTGAAAGGAAGAAAGAAGCCTGACAAAAGAAACCCCCCCTCTCTCTTTGCATTATTTTCTATGTTCATTTTTTACCCATACCCATTTGGCTAGATTTAGTCTTGTACATTTACTCTTCTCCGTTTCGATTCGTTATTATACATGCATATATTACCTTAGAGATGCAAAAGTTTGCCTCTGTTGCAACTGCCGAAGAGCATAGACAGATATACATATATTCTCCTGATACATGAATGAAATCAAAATCACAGATTGGATTTGACAGTGTGTGCTGTCTGTGCATGTTTTTTTTTATTCCTTATCGGCTGTAATTTTCGCTATGGGGCTGGTATTTGTTATGAGTTTGGGCAAAACATCATGTATGCTCTGTTTGCTTGTGGCTTGGCTTCTTTCTGCTTTGTTCTACTGAGTACTACCTGCATGTTTTGGTTAGTTAGGGTCAGAGAAGGCAGAACCTCCCGGGTACCGGAGGCCAGTCGTATGGGCAAGTAGTACACATGACAACAGAGGTGTAGAGAGCTTGCTCAAGACTAGTGATTTATGTTGTCTCCAATGTCAGCTTGCTTAAGACCAGCTTCCGCTATACATTTGTTGTCCTTGCTGCAAAATTTCCTTTGAAAGGTGTAGACAGCTTGCTTAAGACCAGTGACACATATCACGGTTTGGATATTAAGAAATTACGATTTATTGCACCATAGGGTATACGAATATATATTGCTCCTTAATTATTCATTTGTACTTTCTTGCGAGACACTGCTGATAGTTGCCAAATGGAAAAGGTGTGAAACACACACCAGCTCCAGAGATATTCTGCTGGTTCATAAACAGATTTTTTTGTTTTTGTTTAGAATGGTGCCTTCAATTTCCCTTCTCACAAACAAGGTTTTGATTGCACAACTCTCATGTCTTAGTCTCTTAATAGCATCCATAACCGTGTAGAATCCCCAGGTCGGAAGAGCATATTGTTGGGCTTCACCTTTTCTCCATGCACTTAACACAGACAGAGCTCAAGCCGCCTTCAGTTTTGCCCAATTACAGGTGGAACTAAAATTCAGTAACAAACAACTCGCTGAGAAATGCCTGCCTCCCTTAAATTATTTTTGGCATAAAATACCGGTAGCTGTTAGAAGAAACAGTGAAGTTTGTACGGTGTGAACTTCTACAGACTGCATTAATCTCCTGAATCCCAGCACAGTTGTAGAGTCCAAATTGCACATTCCTTGATGCTCAACAGTTTTTGCCTGATAATTTTTAGTACCAGGGAGATGAGTATACCACACACCTTAGGGCTTCAACATCTTTTTTTTTTTTTTGGAACAAAGGGCAAAAGATTTGCCTTTTTTATTGATATAGGAGAAGCAAACAGGAGAAGGCTGAAAGCCTGAAAAAAGCGAAAAAAACGGGGTTGGAAACCCCGAAAGCCAAAACAACTACTCAAACATCCTCGCCAAGCTTTTGGCCCCTGCGAGAATCCAGCTCTTGCTCTCGTCCTTGATCTTTTGGAACAGCGCCGGCGGCGCACAAAATTTGTTGCTAAAAACCCGTGCGTTCCTCTCCTTCCACAACTCCCAAGTGATGAGCGTGATAGCAGTCTTTAGGCCCTGCGGGTCGGCCGAAGGAGCTTTGGCCAAGGCCTGCCAATATTGAAGCACTGTGGGCCTACCCGACCCCAGACAATGAAGAAGACCAGGGCAGGAAAGCCACCCCACCGCTTCCTGCCATATGCGCTTGGCGAACCGACACTCGAAGAGAATGTGACGCGCTGTTTCCGGCTGACACCTGCACAGTTGGCACAACGGAGAATGCGGCCAACCGCGCACCGCCAGGCGGTCCGAGGTCCACAGCCGATTTTGCACGACTAACCACGCAAAAAAGTGGCACTTCTGTGGCGCCCACACCTTCCAGACGATGTTGCCGAAGGACACCGCAGTGGACCCAATGAATTGCGCCTTGTAAGCAGAGCCGGCGGAGTACTTCCCGCACGGGGACCGCGTCCAAACGATGGTGTCCTCGGCCCCAGCCACCAAATGTATTTCCTGGAGAGCCTCGCAGAGCTTTAGGAATTGCAGGACATGCTGCACGGAGAAGGCGTTGACTGCGAGATCCGCCATCCAAGATTGGTTGGCCATGGCATCATGCACACATTTCTTCTTCCTCCTGGAGGAAGCAAAGATCAACGGGGCCAACGACTTGAGGGAGTAGCCGTTGAACCAGGGGGAGCTCCAGAAAGAGGCCCTCTTACCATCCCCCAGGGTGACGCAAGTGGAGGCGTTGAAGAGATCCCTGTCCTTCTCATCATTAGGCGTTTCGAGGCCACCCAGGACTTATCCGGGGAGACCCACTCGTACCACAGCCAGCGGAGACGCAAAGCCCTAGAAAATTTCTCCAAGTCCAGAATCCCCAGGCCTCCAAGCTTCTTAGGTCGGCACACCTTCGCCCAGCTGACCTTACATTTCCCTCCACTGACAGTCTCGCTACAAGCCCAAAGCATACCCCTGCGATTTTTGTCAAAAGCTCTAATGGTAGCCTTGTCGACCCTAACGGCTGTGAGAAGGAAGATTGGCATAGAAGTGAGGACCGACTTCACCAACTCCGTGCACCCTGCACGGTTCAGAAATTTAGCCTTCCAAGGGACGAGCTTTGAAGCCGCTTTGTCAATGTAGGGTTGGATGTCCACTTTGCGAAGTCTCCCCAAGGATAATGGCAGCCCCAGGTAACAGATGGGGAAGTTAACCGTGGGAGCGCCAAAATTCTGCAACATACCCGCAATGTCCAGTCCCTCGCATCTGATTGGAGCCACGGAACTCTTAGTAGCATTAGTAACCAACCCAGTGACCTCACCAAAAGAGTGCAGCAAAGCTGAAAGGTTGTTGACGTCTTGCACCGTTGGGGACAGAAAAATAACCGCATCGTCCGCATATAGCGAAAGGCGAGACTTTACGAAACTCCCCGGGAGAGGCTGAAACAGTCCAGCTTCGGAGGCCAGCTGAAGGATGCGCTCGAGAGGGTCAATTGCCAGGTCGAAGAGCAGGGGGGAAAGGGGGTCGCCCTGCCTGAGACCCCGACCATGGAAAATATCTTTGCCAGGGATACCATTGAGCAGGACGCAGGACGAGGAGGACTCCCAGATGAGCGAGGCCCAGGCACGCCATCTTGGCGGGAAACCGCGACGCCGCATGAGGTCGAGCAAATAGTCCCAACGGACAGAGTCGAAAGCCTTAGCAATATCCAATTTGATGAGCAGCGCAGGGGTTTTGTTCTGGTGCAGTCGGCGGGCGGGCGTTGCTGACGTACATGAAGTTGTCATGGATGCTCCTGGACTTGATGAAGGCACTTTGGCAGTTTGAAATAATCCCGTCCATCTTAGGCCGCAGGCGTAAGGCCATTGCCTTGGCAATAATCTTCGGAATCATGTGGATCAGCCTGATGGGACGAAAATCCGAGATGCTGTCGGCCCCGTCCTTCTTGGGCAGCAGCGCGATAGAAGCCGTGTTCACCACATGGAAATTGTTGACCGAGAGCTCAGAGAAGTCCGAGATGACGCGCAGAAGATCCTCCCTAATGACTGGCCAGCAAGATATCAAAAAATTGGAGGTGAAACCATCCGGCCCCGGGGCTTTATCAGGAGGCAAATCCTGAATGGCGATCTTGATCTCTTCTTCGGAGAAGGGAAGCCCGAGACTGTCCAGGTCCTCAACCACCGGTTCGACCAAAGCCCAGTTGAAATCCGTGGAGCGCGCAGTAGGAGGGCCGAGGACCTTGGAGAAATGCTCATGGATGACCGACTCTTTGTCCACATGATTAACCGCCCACCCATCGTTTCGCTTCAGACGCTGGATGACATTCTTGCGGCGCCTGGAGTTGACCCGGAGGTGGAAAAACTTAGTGCAAGCGTCCCCCTCCCGTAGGAAAGAAATTCTAGAAGCCTGGCGCTTGCGAGACCGCTCCAGCACCGCCAAACCAAGGATGCGACGTTTCAGCCCCGCACGAAGATCCCTCTCAAGCGCAGTGAGAGGGCGATTCTCCTGAGCAATGTCAAGCTGCAAGATGACCTCCAGCGCCATAAGGAACTGCTGCTTGAAGTTAGAGAACAAACTCCTGCTCCAGGAACGCAATCTCCTAGCCGTTGCTCTCAACTTATGATTCAGAATGTGCACCCCTTGAGTGTGGGTGGTGGGCGCCGCCCACACCTCAGCAACGACGTCGAGGAAACCAGGCATCTTGGTCCAAAAATTCTCGAAGCGGAAGGAATGAGGCTTAGGGGGGACCCCCGTGGTTTGAGAGCAGCAGTGGACAATGATCCGACAAGGAGGACGAAAGCGCAAGCAAGGAATGCTTGTCGAAAGCAATGTCCCAGTCCGCATTGCAGAAAGCTCTATCCAGCTTTACCAGGGTGGGGTCGCTGCGCTCATTACTCCAGGTGTACTTTCTGTTCTGCAGCTTAATCTCTTTTAGCCGGCAGGAAGAGAGGGCGTGGCGAAAAAGCCCCATAAGTCGGAGATTAAGATTCCCATTATTCTTGTCGGCGGCCTGGTAAATAAGGTTGAAATCGCCCAGAATCAGCCACTTAATGCCATCCGCAGGAGAAGCCGCCCTGGCCTCGAGCAAAAAGTCTGGCTTCTCAGCGTCCATAGACGGACCGTAGACGGTCGTGAGCTTGAAAGAGGTACCACAGGCTCTGACAACGACATCCGTCGAGATGAGGTGCGCGCCAAGATGAATATTAGAAATGTCCACAAAATCCTCATTCCAAAGCAAGAGAATTCCTCCTCTCGTGCCAAAGGCCGGAAGATGCGCGAAAGACCTCAAACGGTGTCCCCCGATGTAGTTTGCCGTGTGAAGATCAAGCGCACCCAGCTTCGTCTCCTGAAGGCAAGCAATATGACAAGTAGTCTGAGCAAGGAACGTGTGAACCGCGTCTTTCCTGGCTTGGTCATTTAGACCCCGCACATTCCAACAGATGATGTCGAGGATGAGGCCAATCATAACAAGAAACTAGGCGGGATCTCCTCCCAGGGAAATACTGACGCAAGGCGCTGGAGTGTTAGACGGCGCAAAATGTAGCGAAGAGAAGCGTTGCGGAGAGACGCATCGCAGGAAACCATAACCGAGATGGCGAGGAGTTGCTTCGCCTGGCAATAAGCCGCAGTCGTGGATAAAACATGATCGTAGTCTTGGCGGAGCCGAGGAGAAGTGCAGGAAGGCGACGACGAGAGGTGACAAGCCCACCCCAGACTGAAAAGATAAACTTGACGATGCGAAAACATGTAGATGACGAGGGCCACCGAAACCCGGAAGGAGCAATCAAGCAACCACATCAAGGGCCAAGGAAGCAGCCAGCTCCATGCCTCCAGAGCCCGCAATCTTGATCAGGGCCTCATCAGCAGCGACGAACGACGGCATATTCAGCTTCAGCAGGGTGTTCAGAGCACCAATAGCCCCCAAAGGAAGCGCAGTCTTGAACTCGTCAACGAATTTCTGCCTAGCCAGCATGAGCGGCATATCAACGGTTTTTAGGCCCATCCTCCTGTGAAGCAGCTGCACCGCCTTATCCAGAGCTGGGAGCTGCGGCTTCTCCGCAAGTCTACTGCTGCGACGGACAGGCACCGGCTTCTCCGGCCGCAGCTTAGGGAGTCTGGCCGCAGGAGTGGGCAGCAGCGGCACCGGAGGCAGAGAGAAAAGACCCCCAGCATCAGCCAACGGCGTAGCGTCCAGGGCGTGCGGGACAACAACCTGGGAAGAGAACAAATCTCCCAGCAAAGACTCCTCCTCGACGTCGTTCACCTCAACAGCAGGCGCAACCGCAGCACCTCCCAGATCGATCAGGTCACCAGCCACCAAACCGGAC
Source organism: Alopecurus myosuroides (assembly GCA_028641055.1). NCBI lineage: Eukaryota > Viridiplantae > Streptophyta > Magnoliopsida > Poales > Poaceae > Alopecurus > Alopecurus myosuroides. Next base: position 253,032,945 of record CM054058.1, read on the forward strand.
CAGGCCTCACACCCCCTCTCCTCCTCCCAGTCCACGGGCACCACCCGGTCGAGCTCCCCTGGCCGCGGCGAGCCCCTCGACGCCTGGCCCGGCGCGTCGCGCGCCGCGACTAGATGGTCCTCCAGCCCCCAGGCGCTCAGAAGTGGACGCACCGGGACGACCTCCGAAGGCATGACGTCCCGCGACGCGCAAGCGAGAGCGCCCGGCGACGGGTGGTCAAACGCGAGGGAGGGCGACGCCAGGCACGATGAAGACGCTGTGAAGCCCGGCGGCGGCGACCTGATCGCCTGCAGCCAGTCGCGGCAAGTCAGGCCGAACGGAGAAGGCGGAGGGGCGGGACGTGCAAGGGGCTGCGGCGAAACGACGCCGAGGAAGGACGGCACAGCGCCGCGCGCCGCCGAGAGCCCCTCCAGCATGAGCTCCTGCAGCTGTTGCGTCACGGCCGCCACGGACGGAGGCGACGTAGGCGTGGGGGCGGGCGTGACGACGATGGACTGGAGGCGCAGGGCCGGGACCGCCGCCGGCACCGAGCGCTGCCGGTTGTCATCACGGCCATGGCCCCTGCTAGGAGAACGCCGACGAGGAGAGCGGTCCCTCACCCGATCATCGCGGCGAGAGCTAGGGCGACGTGAGTGGATGCGCGTCCGGCCGCCGCCGTCCTCGCGGCGCTGGTCTTCACCGTCACTGCCCTCCCGGCGGCGACGAGGAGTACGGTCATCGCACCCACCGCGACGAGAGCTGCTTCGCCGCGTCGCCCTCTGTTTGCCACCGTCGCCATCAGAGCCCGCATCGCCTCTCTTCTCGTGGCGCCTGCTGTGAGAGCGACGAGCCCACGTTGATCATCATCATCATCATCAACTGACAATCCCACGTTGTACAGGATTCTTTAGTAACTTGAGTTTTGCACAAGCTTGATGCTTTGCTATTGATCATGCACGACCATGGCAGGACTGGGCAGCTAGCCAGCAGTTGGTGCAGGGGCCGTTGAAGGTGCACCTGATGTTGTTCCGGTGGTGCGGATCAGCTTGGCGATGGTGGCGCGGCGCGCCTCCAGCAATCGTCGTCTCCCAAAAAAACGCCTTCATTCAGGTCGGCGTGCGATCCATTCCATATATGAGAGTGGGGCGAGGCTTTTCATCAAACATCCTGTGGCCACAGCCATCCATCCACCGTGATCGAAAACATCCACACCCGTCTCCTGCGTAGTGCGTGGAAGATCAAATTTTTTTGAAACCAGGCATCACTTATGCCCTACTTTAAATTAATAAAGCAAGAAATCCAGTTTTAAGCCGCGCCACATGCGCATACATGCTGAGGCAAACAGCTTAGCCAAGACGATAAGAGTAATACGGGGGCCGGCCACCCCAAGACAGACCGGTAAGCGAAAGGCAAAGCTACTACTCCAAAATGAGAGAGCGGAAGATCAGCTTCAGTCCATCAGCCATCTGCAGAAGCGCCGTCTTATCATGCTCCTTTGCCAAGTGAGCCCATGCCTGCACAAACAACATCATTTTGAAAATCACGTCAGCCGGACGTCGAGGGACGATCGCTTCAATGGATAGTTTATTACGTGTTAACCAAAGGGACCAGGCCAAAGCCGCAAACAGCACCCAGCTGATGCGGCGCTGGCTGCCAAGTAACGTCTGCTGGATGGCGAAAAACTGAGGGAATGAGGCAGGACACCAGTTACACCCAAGTAGCTGTCTAAGCACACTCCACCCAAGTTTCGCCAGAGAACAGAGAAAGAAAATGTGTGCCGGGTCCTCGGAATCCCCACACACCGCACATAAGCCATTATTCGGCCCGTACCGGCCAAACAGCCTTTCACGTGTGGGCAATCTGTCCAGGGCAAGCTGCCAAGTAAAGATTTTGACTTTGAGCGGAAGTTTGGCCCGCCACAGGTCTTTGCACATGGCCAGACTTGCGCCATGGGAGAGTTTTTTGTAAATCGAAGCTACAGAGAAGAGACCAGAGGGTTCAAGCGCCCAGGAAACAGCATCCTGGCCTTCCCGAAGGCCCACCAGGGCGAGGTCGGAGTTCAGCTCAGCCCATTGGGACGCACAACATGGGGAGAAGGCCCCGCGGAAGCGAATCCCCTCAACCTCGAAAGCAGCAGCGACAGAAATAGAAGGAAGCTCACAGATTTCGAACAAGGCCGGGAAACGGTCTTTAAGTGGTCCATCCCCAAACCACCAGTCAGACCAAAAGAGGGTCCGAGATCCATCCCGGATCTCGTATCTCGCACCTAACTTAAAAAGGTGCTTAATTTTATGGAGGCTAAGCCAAAATTGGGAGCCCCCGCGTGGATCTGCCGCAAAAATGTTGGAGGCTTCCGGGTACTTGGCAAAGATCAACCTCCTCCAAATGGAGGAGTCTGTTTGAAACAGACGCCAAATCCACTTCAGCAAGAGAGCTTTGTTCATTACTTTCGTATTTGTCAGACCCAAGCCTCCACAGTCCTTGGGTCGACACAGCGCCGGCCAGTTGACCAAGTGGCACTTCCGTTTGGGGCCCGATCCTTCCCAAAAGAACCGCGCCCGGATAGAGTCGAACTTAGCATGCACCCCGTCTTGCAGCAAGAAGAGCCCCATCACAAAGGTGGGGAGAGCGTCAAGGCAAGCGTTGGACAGAATCAATCTTCCTCCCGAGGATAAGAGACGGCCCATCCACACCTCCACCTTCGCGCCCAGCTTATTGACCAGGAAGTGCCATTGCTCCACCGTCAGCTTCTTGTCCGAGATGGGCAAGCCCAGGTAGATGAATGGAAAGGAGCCAAGTCTGCAATTCAGCATATTGGCAATGCGGGTCTGTTCCTCCAGTGGTTGTCCCAGTACAAACACTTCAGATTTATGGAAATTGATCCGTAGCCCCGACATGTCTTCAAAGCAAAGGAGGAGGAATTTCAGGTTGGCAATCTCCAGATCGTTGTTTTGGAGCAGAATGATTGTGTCATCTGCGTATTGCAGATGCGAAATGCCCCCCGGCACTAGATGGGGGACCACCCCATGGATGTGCCCAGCAGCACAAGCCGCAGAAAGGATGGCCGAGAGGGCCTCAGCGATGAAATTGAACAGCAAAGGCGAGAGGGGGTCCCCTTGACGCACCCCTCGCTTGTTGCGGAAGAAGGGGCCAATCTGTCCGTTGATCGAGATGGCCGTTTGGCCACCTGAGATCAGCTGATCGATTCTATGGATAAATCCTGCGTCGAACCCTTTCCGACGGAGGACCTCCAAGAGGAAGGACCAGTTCACCCGGTCATAGGCTTTTTCGAAGTCTAGCTTAAGAAGGATCCCTCCCAGCTTTTTGGCTCTCAGCTCGTGAACAATTTCGTGCAAGGCTAGCGCTCCATCCAGGATGAAATGTCCTTTGAGAAACGCGGTTTGGGTTTGGCTGATGATTTTGTTGGCAATTGGGTCCAACCTGGAAGCGATTGCTTTAGAGATGATCTTGAAAACTACGTTGATCAAAGCGATGGGCCGGAACTGAGAGATGGACTCCGCGCCCTGGACTTTCGGAATCAGGGACAGAACCCCAAAGTTAAGGCGGGACACATCCACGCGGCCCAACATGAAGTCATTCAGAATATGCAACACACCCAGTTTGCAAAGCGGCCAGCAGCGTTTAAAGAATGCCACCGGGAAGCCATCTGGTCCCGGCGCAGTGTTGGTCTTCATGTCATTCACGACTGTTTCCAGCTCGGCTTCCGAGAAGGTAAGGAGGAGGCCCAAGTTGTCTTCCTCAGACACACAGCTAGTAGGCGGCCAGATGGACGATTGAAGACCCAGGCGGCGAGGGGCAACAGAACCCAGCAGCTCTCTATAGAAATCGTAAATGTGCGCCTGGATAAGAATAGGGTCACTAATAGGCCCGGCAGGTGACAACAGCTTGGTGATCAGGCACTTTCTACGCTTGCCATTGGCGACAGCGTGGAAATAGGCAGTATTTGCATCCCCTTGCAAGGCCCAACGAATCCTGCCGCGCTGGCGCCAATACTCCTCCTCTTGCCTATAAATTTCTAGCAATTGGTCCTCAAGGTGGTATCGGAACGACCACTCGTCCTCATCAAGGCCAACCGAGTCCGCCTGCTCGTCCAAGGACTTGATCTGGTCAAGGAGGGCGAGTTTACGAGCTCTGGACTCCCGCCCCATGTTACAGCTCCAACCTCGCAGGTGTTGGCGAAGACCACCCGACATGTGCTTCCACCAATCAACGATGTCACGGCCCCCTGCGGACGCCATGAGGCGTAGCCATTGAGACTGCAGCATGGCAGGGAAATCCGCGACTTCGAACCAGCCCAGCTCAAAGAAGAAGCGATTTGATCGGACCTGGGAGCCCCCTCCCGAGTCCAGGACCAGGGGAGTGTGGTCAGAGCCAAGGATGGGCTCAGCCGACAGGGAGGCAAGGGGGAAGAGCGCGTCCAGTTCCGGCGCAAGAAAAACTCGGTCAAGGACGCAGCGCACAGGGTCCCGTTGGCGGTTTGTCCAGGTGTATCTAGCCCCGGTTCTGGGGACTTCCGTGAGGGCCCAATCCGCAATTGAGTTGTTGAACAGCTCAATGCGAGGCCAATTGATCCGGTCGTTGTTTTTGTCTTCTGCTCCCCTGAGCAGGTTGAAGTCCCCACCCATGATAATAGGGTGCCTACAGGCCTCTACTTTAGCCGAAATCTCCGCAAGGAAAGCCGGGGAGGCTGCGTGGTTTGCAGGGCCATAGATGCCGATGAAGGTTACTATCTTGTTATGAGCGCGGATGAGACAGTTCACGCTGATGAAAAACTGACCCCTGTCAATGTTTTCGACATCAAAGCCGCTGTCACGAAGACCGAGCAGGATTCCCCCGGAGCGACCATTTGCGGGTAACCAGCACCAGAAGAATTTCTCGCCAACTTCTAGGTTTTGTAACTCCAAGTCTGTGAAGTCCTGTTTAATAGTCTCTTGCAGCACGATAATGTCGATCCTATGCTTTCTAAGCAGCTCTCGGATCAGGGTCCGTCGCCCCTTGCGACCAAACCCGCGAATGTTCCAGAAGAGGATACGCATTAAAGCAACTCGCCTCTGGCCCGTGCCTGGCGGGTCACTGGGCGCCGTCCTAGCGGCGCCGCAGATTTGGATCGTTTTCTAACAGGTGCCGGAGCCTGAGGGGCCACAGCCAACTCCACCCCGGACCCAACTACTGGAACGGAAACATCATCATGCTCCCCAACCCTTGGGGAGCGGCACCTGGGTCTGGAACCAGCTAACAAGCTTGCAACTGTCAAATCTAGGTCCGCGGAAGTGTTCGAAGCGAGAGGTGACTCCCGACCTGCCCCTGCCGCGATCTGGGAATCAGCCTCCTTAGAGGACTCCGCCGCCTTGCCAACGCCGCCGCCTTTTCGATTCGAATCCTAGCTCAAGCGAGGCCCGCTTGGGCCAGCTCGTTAGCACGAATACCCGAGAGCGCTTCTGCCGGCGGGGCCCCTCCGCCGACAGAAAAAGAGATACCGCAATCCGCTGCCACCGGGAGCAGATGGCCATCAGGAAGAGCCTTGAAGGATGGAGGAAAATGGGATCCTTGATTGGTACCTGGAGTCTGCGCGGGAGCCTTGGAGTTCTTCTCGGCGGTGAGGCGCACCGCGCGGTACATCATCCGCTCAGCGGACCGACCCCCGCCCTCGCACTCAGCTTGGCCGGCTCCACCGCCGCCGCCTAGACCGGAGCCCTCTGGCCACGGTAGCGTTCAGCGCGGGGATCGCCGGCGTCGAAGAGAAACGTGCCAAGAATCGCGGCTGAGATGGCGCCGGGCGCTGCCGAGTCCTGGGAGTCGACAACCACCGCGACCACCTCCTCCGAGGCAGACCTCTTAGAAGGCCTGTCGTGGTTGGCCTTGCTCCTCCTCTCCTTGAGAATCGGGCCGCTGGGAACGCCGTCGCGTCCGGCAGCCGGCGGGGAGAAGTCTAGCCGGCGGGCCTTGGGGAGGTCCAGGTCGCCCCGCTCCGAGCGTCCGGATCTGGCCGAGGAAACATCAACCATGGCGCCAGGCGAGAGGAGAGTGGCGTCACTTGCCGCGGGGGCCTCCGAGGATAGCTCGAGCTGTGCAGCCGAGACGATCGCTCCCAGCGATTTGAAGATGTCGCCGTCCTCGGTGAGGTTAGAGCCGTATTGGGAGAAGGTAGACTTGGGGAGAGAGAGCGGAATAGGCGCCGAGTTCCGCAGTCCCCCCAGCCCCAAGGTAGCTCCACCAGCCGGCAGAGCACAGCCAACCCCATCCCGAGGGCCGGCCGAAGGAGCTTTGTTCGGCAGCGAATTCGCGCGGGCCTTCTCTTTGTCGCGGGATTTCCTGCTGTCCCAGTCTTCAGCATCTTCATCTGAGGTTTGAGAGTCCTCGGCATCTTGGTCCTCGTCATCAGCGCGCGGGTGAGGGGAAGGCGAGGGGGATGGGGCCTTGAGGGCATCCTCGCGCACCACCCCGAAGCGGTAACCATGGAGGTTAACGAACAGAGTGATGGCAGGCTTGAGGGCGATTGGGGGGCGGCATGCAAAAAGCATGCGCACCGGCGCGCGATCTCCCCGCAGAGACTCTGTATCCACCATCAGGGGAACACCCAGCTCCAAGGTGGCCCCCAACAGATAAGCTTCGTCCCGAAGCGGAGGCGGGACATCCAACAGGTGTACCCAAATACGCTCAAGGGTTTCGGAGGCCCTCGGATCTCCGACATTCTCAGACACCACAGCACGGAATTCTGTCAGAGGGAGCACGAGCCCGCCCCCGCGGGTGGCCATCCTGAGCAGCTCTTTGGAGGAAAAAATGAGCGAAAACTCCGTCGGGCTCAGCTGGTGCACTTGCCAATCCCAAGTCGCGTCGGCCAGCTCCTTGAACTCCTCCTCAACCTCCTCCACCGTAAAGCTCCCTTTCTCGATGACGACAGTGGCGGCGTTGGCGGCAGGTTTGGGGAGCTTCTCTTCGGGGATCGAAAGATGGAAGAAGCCCCGTCCCTCGTTGCCATAGCCCGCCCAGGCCACCTTGCATTGAGATCTGCCAGGGCACATGGCGGACCAGTGACCCTTGGTGTCACAGTTGACGCAGAACGGCTCCCCTGAGCACGCGGCTTGGTAGTGGCCCTGCTGGCCACATTTGAAGCAGATAGCCTTGGACGCCTCGGGCTGAACCGTAGGGGCCCCCCCCCATCGGTGTAGAGTTAGATCCCGTCAGTCTTGGAGGAGGCCGAACCCCCGTTCGACCTGCCTCATGGCCCCGCGCCGAAGGACGCTGGATCTGGATCTGGGCGCGGAGGCGCGCTTCCTCCCGTCGATCTTCTTCTCTGCGGCTGGACTCCACGTCTCGGTCGCGCCCGCCCCGCCAGGAGGCGTCACGCTCGCGGTCCCGATCCAGGCGCGCGCGGAGGTCCTCGCCTTGGCCGCGGTCCCCACCACGGCCAGCTTCCCGCTCATCGAGCGAGCGCTTGCCCCTCCGGTCACCGCCTCTGCCACTCCGCTCCATCCTAACCAAACGAACCCGCCGCGCACCCGAGCAGGAAGGGGGGGAAGAGATGAGGCGCTTGGCTCTCTTTCGGTGGCGCCGCACGTCCTCAGCAGAAGCAGGGAAGCCGAATGAAATGTCTAGGGTTTCCCTGGGGATCCAAAGCCATATATACCCGGGGAGGGTGGGCTTGGATGGCCCAAGGACGGCCTGCGAAACGTTATCCAACGCCCGCTCCACTGACACGTTGGTCCCACGAAGCGGTGAGTTGTCCCGGGCCTCCTGATCCAGCGCTTCGACCTCAGCCCACCAGGATGGCCCCCCACGGCCCAGCCCAGTAGGCACCAGCTGGCGATCGAACCCTAGCGCAGCCGACTGCGCCCCCTCCCTGCCGCCCTGCGGCGACGACGCGACCGCCGCCGGCCAAGACGGGACAGGAACCTCCACCGAACCGAAGCGGACCATGGTCGTCCCTGCCACCCGCGGCACCTCCAAGGAGAGCTGGCCTCGCGCAGCTCCCAACGGGGGGAAATCCGCCGCAGAGAGATGGAGACGCCGCACCCGCACACCGGCGACGAAGGGCATGGACAACATCGTCCCGCGCGCCGTCGTTGACCCAAGAACGCCAGAGGAAGGGGACGCACCCCGCGCCGCTTCGAGCAGGTCCCCCATGGAGACCACCCCTTGTGGTTCCACAGGGCACGAGAAACCTTCCTCTTCACCTTCAGATCCCGCGGAGGCAGAGCAAAAGTCGCCATCTTCGAGCAGGGAAGACGCAGATCGCGCCGCCCTGACCCCTTCCTCCTGCATCTCGTCAAGGAGCGCGCGGCTCCGTCTTCCAGCCCGCCGGCGGACCTTGGTCCACGCGCGAGAAGGCGCGGTAGGCGAGCCCCCGTTGCCCCGGGCGCCACCTGAGATCTCCGGGAGCCAGCACGCACGCGAAGGAGAACCCTCCTCCCCCGCAGAAGGGCGCCCAGTTCTGACCGCCGCGGAAGCTCCAGCCACCGCCGTGCCGCCCACCAGCACGGGAAGGGTCGAAGACCGCCGACGCCCCTTGCGCCTACGACCTAGCGCCGGCGAGAGGCGAGGTTCGGCCGGGGGAACCCAATCGCCCCGGGAGTCGCCTGTCGCCACGGGCCTGCGCTCCGTGAGGCACATCCCGGTGTGCAAGTTTCGGTCGGAAGATCAAATCCATGAAGCATCGCTGTAAACACCGTAGCAAGAGCGCCTGACACCGTCTCCACTCTCCTCTAGTGGTCGATGATGTCCATGATCCATAGCCACCGTAGCGGGCTATCTCAACTGAGCTCACCACGCCGGGAGCGAGGAGACCGATCGAGGAAGGGAAGCACTGGGCGTCTCCGGGGGATAGAAAATTTTCATCCCCCGGGTCCCCTGCTTGACACGTGTCCATTTTTTTTGTCTAACCTCGTATTTGCTTTGTGTAGCAAAAAAAAACACACACCGCTTTTGCTCCTATGTAGTAAAAAAACGTTTCGCCCAAAAAAGAACAGGAAAAAGACAAATCTCGCCGGAGACTCGCCGGAGACCTCGCCGGAGTTATGTAGCAAAAAGTCAAATTTCACCGGAGACTTTTACTCGCCGGAGGAATAGCAGAGCAAAAAAATTTATTCTAAAAAAGCAAAAACATAACGTTATTGTAGCAAAAAAAATTATTCTGTTAGAGCAAATAATCGGACCTCGCCGGAATTGTAGTAGCAAAAAATTTGTAAAAAAAAAAAGCAAAAAAATTACACAAAAGTAGCAAAAAAAAATTGGTCTTCGGGGAGCATCACCCGCCCCGATTGTAGCATGTTCCTCTGCAGCGATTCCGAGGGCGGGGCTCGCCGTAGGAGAGCAGGAAGGTCTGGCGCAGGTTCCCGGCCGCGTGCGCCAAGCATGACTCCCCCTGGTGCACGCAGCACCCCCACCCGCCGGTCTCCTCATCCCGCCCGTGGTGCTGTGGAGCTCCTGGATGGCCTCGCGCAGGCGCTCCTCGGCTTCTAAAACGTGTTTTTGGCGATGATGAGCAGCGTGTCGCCGTCGCGCGCCACGTACGTCGCGTTGCGCTGGTAGTAGGAGCCGGCCGCGGCCGCTGCACCCGTACCTAGGGTTCGTCCGCCGGTCCCGTGGAGGCGCGCTGGTAGTAGGAGCCCTTCTCTGACCTTTGTGCCCAGCGTGAACGGCGACGAGGCGGACGGCGCGGAGTTGGCCACGGCGATGCTCCCGGCGTCAGCACCTAGCAGCGTGGCGATGGAGGCGGGGTCAGAGAAGGGCGGGCTGGCGTGGAAGGTGAGGTAGGAGTCGCAGGACGGGGCGCCGGTGCGGCAGAAGTAGCCGGTGTCGTTGTGCTTGTTGCTGCAGTCGGCGATCTGCGAGCCGTAGGGCTGCTGCTGTTAGAGATATATTCCGGTACATGTATTTGGTAGTATAGCATTTGTAATCCATCTCCTACTCTATCTCTACGAGGCTTTTTGCCCTCCAAGTTTGTACCCCAATATATACTAACCCATGAGGCTCAATAATACATCCAACATATTCCGCCAATCTCATCCTTCTACATGGTATCAGCCTAAACACGATCTAACCCTAGCCGCCACCGCCGCTTCCGCCTCGCGCCGCCCCCGGGACGGATCTCTATGATCGTCGACGGGGGCCGCGCCGCCCGTACCTAGGGTTCGTCCGCCGGCCCCGTGGATCGGCTGCCGTAGAGCGTCTTTCTCTCCGCCGATCGCTTGGCCGACGTTTTCTATTTTGGTTTTCCGGTTCAAGATCGGTTTGCGTCGCCCGCCGCCACCGTCGATCCTCATGCGCCTCTACACCGACACCGGCGCGACTACCGGCCTCTTCACCGACACGGCGGGGTCACACGCTACGCGGCGGCCGTAACGGCCATTGTCCATGTGGCCTCTTCGCCGCCTCGGCGGCTTCGCGCGATGCGGCGGCCTTAACGGCCGCCTTACGCATGTCTACCCGCCCGTCGCTTTGTGTCGGTCGTCATCGACCCTGCTCCGATCGGGACTCCTCCACTACCTCGCCTTCACCGTGGCTGCCTCACGCACAACGCTGCCTTGGCCGCTCAGGTACGGCGTTGCATTCGCCGCTCGGCCTCCACCACCCAGTCTTACGTCATCATCATCGTGCTGAGCGGCGCATCCTCCACCTCGCGAGCAAGCGGATTGATCACCCGCCCGCCCGCGATTCGTTCCATCCAGGCTGCGCGGCCGACCCGTACAGTCGTCTGCGTGCGCCTCCGCAGGTTCCCGTGAAGACCGTCCCTGAGTGTGCGTCTATCACCGATCGAGCAAACGGGCTGCCGTTGCGTCGCCTCATCGGGCCGCAGCGCCGCCGCCCCGTGGTTCTCACCGCGGCTGCATCACCCCGCGCGTCGCCGCTGCGTCGCCCCTCCGGGCCGTAGCGCCGCAGCACGTGGTCCCCGCCGCCGCCCCGAGCTGTTCCCGCGGTCTTCTCTGCCGTCGCCCTGACACGCGCGTCGCCGCTGCGTCACTCCTTCGAGCCGTAACGCCACGACATGCGGTCCTCTCCGCCGTCCCCGCGCGTTGACCTCTTCGTGGTATGCGCCGCGCCGCCTCCCTAGGCGCGGGAACGCCACCGTCCGCGCGTGGTCTTTTTTGAGTTGTTGGGTTCTTCTTCGCCTACTACGAGCATCGCCGCCGCGCTTCTACACGTGACCGCCGTGGCCCTTCACGGGCTACCGCCGCCGTGTCGCTCCTAACGGCAACCGACATGGCCCCCCCCCACGGCTGCCTTTGGTTCCGCCGACCACATCGCCGTCCACCTCTTCCTCTGCTCCGACAACCGTGGTTGACATCGGCACCTTCTCCCCCACGCCGACTGGCGCTGCAACCGTCGTCGAGCCTTCGTCCACGACGTGTCCCCGGGCCCGGCAAGCCTGGTGCGACGCCTCGTCAACATCGACTTCGTCCTTCTACGCATCGCCGTCATCTTCCTCGACCACTTCCTCTGCTCCGACAACCGTGGTTGACATCGGCACCTTCTACCCCCACGCCGACTGGCGCTGCAACCGTCGTCGAGCCTTCGTCCACGACGTGTCCCCGGGCCTGGCAAGCCTGGTGCGACGCCTCGTCAACATCGACTTCGTCCTTCTACGCATGTCCGGTGCTGGCAACACTGGCGCGTGCCTTCGTCCACGGGCTTGGCAAACCCGGCGCGAAGCCTCGTCCATACCGTCTTCTTCCCGGCGCACCACTACTTCAACACCACTGCGCCTATGTCTAACTTGGCGCCTCCTTGCGCCCCGCGGCTCCACGGCGACTACCTAGACACCGGCTACCCCGACTCGACATCGAGCTCGGCGATTCTCGCACGGCTACCTCGACCACGGCTACACCACCCTACGCTCTCGGCTACCTCGACCTCGGCACAAAGGGCTATCATCTCGCCTTGAGCACTCATCAGCTTCCTCTACGGTCCAAGCTCCAGCGCCGTGACACCGTCCACGATGTCAGTCCAGTGGATTCTACTTCGGTTTCTCTCCAGTCTGACCGTCCGCGACGCTCCTGTTGTTCGCAACGCTACCGCTACGACTGCGGGGGGATGTTAGAGATATATTCCGGTACATGTATTTGGTAGCATAGGATTTGTAATCCATCTCCTACTCTATCTCTACGAGGCTTCTTGCCCTCCAAGTTTGTACCCCAATATATACTAGCCCATGAGGCTCAATAATACATCCAACATATTCCGCCAATTTCATCCTTCTACAGCCGCGACCGCGCGGACCTTGGGGAGATCGATGTGCGCGGGTGCCGGCGCGGACCTTGGGGAGATCGATGTGCGCGGGTGCCGGCGCGGACCTTGGGGAGATCGATGTGCGCGGGTGCCGGCGTGGTCGTCCTCCTCGATCGCGAAGACATGGCTCCGTAGGCAGCGGCGGAGGACTTCGGAGGCGAGCAGCTTGAGGTGGAGGAAGCCGTCCGGGATGGGGAGGCCGAGGGAAGCACGTACTCATCTGCGCCGCCCCGAGAACACCAACCTAGATGGGGGTGCGGGAGGAGGCGGAGCGGCCAAGGATCTCGGCGGCGTCGCCGCCGGCGATGTGGAGGATGGTGAGCGAACACGAAAAAGGTACTAGTGGTGGCGACCTTATCCTCTAGGTGTGAAAAGGAGGAAGGGGACGAGTGGTGGGGAGCGAGGACATGTATCGATAGGATGACGAGCAGATACTGCGGTGGAGGATGGGAGTGGGCCTGCAGGACACGCGGCGTGCTGTGGCGACTGCAAGCGAACTGGAGGACGGAAACGTTCCGTCCCCGGGTGATCTCCAGCCTTTCCCATCGTGGAAGGCGTGCGGCCGGGTGCTGGCGCGAAGTAGGAGGAGGTGAGGGAGACGCGCGGAGCACCGCTGTCGGAGGCCCACTCAGCGCAGCCTTGGCCCACAAGTTTTCCTCCTTTTTTCTGCCGGCATTTGTTTTAAGTAGCTTTCCTTATTTCTTTCCTCCTTCCGGACATTTCGTGGCCCGCACGATGACGAATGCCAGTCCGAACTCTCGCGGCATTTAATGATGACAACCGTGTTATCTCCGGCCGCGAGGAGATCGAGTCCGGAGCCGGCACAGCCTTCTCTCTCCTCCTTACCGTCCCGGCTTCAGTTCCAATTCCAACTTCCGGCGAGCAAACCTGCCAATCTATCTACAGTATATAAACAGGGAGACATGGCGTTGAAGTACCATTGCCCATTGCAGCACCGGCGGATTGAATCAGAGCCTTCCGCGACAACTGCATAGCGTTCTACGCCGGAAACTCAAGATCACGATTGCCACGAACGCGCGCCAGGACGAGCAGCCGATCCAACACCATGTGCTCCCCGGACCAAACCAGCCGTAACCGGTTCCTCCCTGCCAAGGCAGAGTCCGCGCCGCGCCTCGCCGGCCGCAAGCGCAAGACACCGCTTACCCTGGCCCTGTACGACCCGGCCGTCGCCGAGCAACGGGCCGCCGCGGCCAGCCTCCTCTCGCTCTCGGCGCGCGCTGGCGCTCTGGTCCCGTTCTTGGCGCAGCCGCCCGCCGCCACCGCCGCTCCCCGCGCCGAGCCGCCGTTGCTGCGCCAGCGCCTGGACCTCCGTCTCGACCTGAAGGTGCACTTCGTCGGCGAGAAGGCCGTGACCGTCACCGATCTCGATAGGCAGCAGAACCGGTTCCGCCTCCCCACCGAGGACGTCCTGCGCAGCCTCCGCCCGATCCTCGTCGCCGAGGAGCTCGACGCCGCCAACATACCGCGCGTCGGCGCGCTGGTAGGCCCTCGGCCGCGGACGAAGCCGAAGCCGCCGACCGAGGAGGAGCTGCAGCAGGAGAAGAAGACCGTGAAGAGGACGAAGAAGACAGGGAGGAAGCACGGCGGGCTCCCCGTGGACTTGTGGAACGTCGACGCCGGCGTCATGGAGCTGCAGCTGACGCGGTGGGAGAGCAGCCGCGCCATCGTCATCAAGGGGGACGGCTACCAGGACTTCATCACCCGGTGCGGGTTCAAGGAGAACGACGTCGTCGAGATCTGGGCATTCAAGGAGCGCGAGTTTTATCACTTCGGCGCCTGGTTTCTTTACGAAAGACCGCTCTGCGTTGTGCTGGCCAAGAAAGAACAGCAGCCGGCACCGTTGCTAGGTGCCTAGGTATGGGGAAGTGCACGACACTCTAATTTTTTTTTAGCGCGTACACACTTCTTAGCACTTGGATTGCAATCTTTTAGCCAAGACCGCTGCAGAATTCTGAGAAATTCAGTTGGGTCTGATCCGGTTTCCCGTAGATTTAACATGTAGGGTAGCAATTTTTTGTTTTTGGACATCCATCTATCAGCCAAGGCTTGATCCATTTGTCCTAGATTTCACGTGTCGCTTGTTTAATCTATCAACTATATACTACAACGTAAGTTTAGAAATTCAATTGGGTTCGATACGGTTTTTCAGTAGATTTCATATGTAGCAATTATCACCCTTTGGATTCGAAAACACTTACATTTGGGCGACCTAATGCGCCCTTGGACCTCGCGAAGGTTGTTCTCTTCCAGGTAGCTAGAATAGGTGGGCCGGTGCGCATTGGGCCGCTCTTCTGTGCGCGCATCGCTAACAATTAGCTGATATGCTCGCGATTTTGCAGCCCAATAGTATGTTTTGATCTAGTTTTAACATGTTATAAGTGAGCCCAATATGTTAGGTAGCTAGTTAGAGTTGTTTGCTAAGAATTTTTTTGGATTATTTAGTATCGCATACACGGGATAGTTTTGTAACAAAATACATACGACATTGTTGTGGAACCATACGCAAAAAAAAATTCAACTTCTTTCGGGGCCGTTGTTAGAAGTTTGTGTTCACTCGATTCTTGATGTTGTGTACGTTCTCCTAAATAGTAATAAACATGTATATTTCTTTATTGTGCAATCACACGCCAAATGTTGCGTGGTTTTCTGACAGTTTGCAAGTTCAAGTGTTCCCTCATTTTTTGATAATGTTTGTACGTACGTTTTCCAAATGTTGCAAGCATATGTTCATCCTGTTTGTCATCGTCTCTGCTTTTTGTTGACATATTGAGTGATATTTGTTGAATATGACTTTGCGCCAATATATTTTATTGCTTATTCAATATTAAATTGCTATAAATATATAGTAGTTTTTTAATTCTTTGTGATTATTATTGAAATAGGTGGTGATTTGTATTATAAATATATATGTAGCAAAACTTTTTTTAAGAGCTTTTTAATTGTAGCAAACACATGATTTTTTTCGCGTTTGTTTGTTAAAATAGTGTGTGATTTTTGTTGTATAAAATAGTCGCTTGCCACCTTTTAATTGCAACAAGCATATAATATTTCATTGTAATTGCGTGTGGTTTTTGTTAATAATGTTATCAAGTTTTGTTACAAAGAAATCTGTACACACAGTTTTTGTGTTGTTGCAACGATTTTTTGCAATACCATATTTTTTTATACAGGACGAGTAGGTTGTTTTGCCGAAAACAGAGGGACAAAAATGCAAAACCGCGATAGACTGATTTCTGGACGTGCGATCGTGATTCAACAGTGGACTGAGGGACCTAAATCTTGGCGCCATAGGGAGATCTACACCTAGCACCGCCCTTTTGAATTTCATTCTATAAGGCAAGAGTACCGCAGAATCCTGAGAAATTCAGTAGGGAAACTCGATATGTTTTTTGGTATATTCCTCGCAAAGAAAACTATGAGACAGGTGCAATTGCGTAATTTTATACTCATTCTATATTCAAACTTGCTAGTTTTGGAATGGGGCATCAGAAAAATCTCTGGACGTCCATCTCCTTTACTACGAAATCTTGGCGCCTCTTTTTTCTATCCTAATCTTTTTATGGTGGTTTTTTCACATTTGGTTTTCCCGAGCGGACTGTTTGATGCTTGGTATCATTTTATTTTTCCTCATTCCGCTTTGTTGAGCTCCATCCAAGGAGAGGAATTGGAGGGACGTCGATCTCCTCTGGCTAAATTTTAATCGGGAGGCAATCGCCCCCACGTGGCCACATATGCCTCCACGACAACCGCATCCCCCGTCTTTCGGCCCCGCGGCAGGAGTTGTTCGAGCATAGGCTCATCCCGATCCCCAAGTTGGTCTTCATAGAAACTCTAGCGTAACTGAAGGGCAAGCTCGCGACATCGGTTGGCGGGCGCGTTGGCACTGCAATTCACCACCGAGCAGGCTATGCTGGCGCTCGGGATGCTCGTTGCTGTACTTGTTGGGGGGTATATCCGACATGTGGACCCGTGGAAATATGTGACTCACAAAGATGAAACCTTTTGCGTTATTAGAATGAAGCGGGTGAACCTTCGAGAAGATGATGCGGCTCTCCACCATCTTGTAATAAGGAAAAGTGCAATAGTTCCATAGCCGGACCTCGAGTCCAAATAGAAACCCACTCAGAATCTTGTAAGGCCCTACTAGCCATCGTGTATATACTGGTCTCGAGGGACCAGGTAGAGGGTAGGCAAATAGACAGTTTAGACAAACAAGCTAGACCACGACCCGCAACTCGCCTAGAGCGTTCATTGTAATCAAGACCTTATTGATAAAAGAAAAAGAGAAGAAAGACATGAGTAGGTCTTTACCTCACATTTAGGGGCCAAACCTGGATACATTGTTCTTACTCACGTCAACTCCGATCTCAATGACTCCCAAGTCGCACAAGCCCTACAAACTCATGAGTTGTCCTACAATGACTATTCTGTTGGTCTACGCTGCAGAATTTAAAATTTGCCCTACGTAGTCCGTCAAGATCATTATGCAGATAACGAGGCATGCCCATACATGCGAGGATCAGAAACACGACTCACTGGGCAGAGGATTCGATGTAGTCGTAGAACAGATCTGAACATGCATAGATCTGAACAACTAGGCCTAGTTGTAAGGATGTCACTAAATCTTCCCTCATCAAGGATTAAACGTGTAATCCCCACACGTACGCTCGTGTCAACCCATCAGCGCTCCGCCGTCCAGGACTCGGCACCGACGAAGAGAGAAAACCTTCCGACGTTACTTATTGGTTGCTCCAATCAAGTTTGATTGGAGCTATTATGAATCTGAAAGTTCTCAACACATGGGAGAGAAGAACTAATTAGAGCTAGGTCTAATCAGGAGAGTAGAACTCTAAACCCAGTTAGAAGAGACTCTAATTCAATTAGAGGGGCTCTAATTAGAAGATCTAATTATACCTTCTAATTCTACTAGAGAGAGAGAGAGGCTTGAGAGCCAACCGTGTGTTTTTGTTTGAGCCTTGGGATCCTTTATTTAGTGGGGGGGGATACTTGCCAAAGGGAGAGGGGAGGAGTCCTAGTTGAGCTAGGAGGAGGTGGTCGCACCATGATGGTGGCCGCCCCCTCCTCCCTAGCCCAACTCGAATTGGGTGAAGTGGAGCCCAACTCCACCTCCCTCCTTCCCTTTTCTTTTTCTCATTTTTCTTTCCCTCTTTTTCTCTCAAATAAATTCAGGAAAAATACCTGCACGATGAGTACCAACTTGTGAAGCCACTGAGACCCACATGGCAGACCCGTAAAATAGGGTGCAGCCATGAGGAGCATTTCTACCCCCTCCGGCACCCCCTTTATGAAAAGTCCCCAAAACTTCTCCGGAACCATATAACCCCGAAGAATCTCACATTCGTTGTTATCTCTCATATAAATTCTGCCTAACACCAGCACAATTTATCTCTAATAGTAACTTCCTCAAAACCACTCCGATTGACACCGGACTTGTTTCTGTGACATCGTAACGACATCGAACATTCATAAAACCAATCGCAACATATTAATTCTATCAATTAAAGGTTGGCACAGGTTAAGCGTGTGACCCGTAAAGGCTCGAGAACACACAAACATGTTCGGGAACTTACCGAACAATAACCAACAACGTGACCATGGACACCCATGATGGCTCCTATGTGTTCACGAAGAACGAGGGAACCTTATAAGTTACTCATTGCGATACCAACGACGTCACGAGCTGAAACTGTGCGATATGGTATGATCAAACTCTTTGATCATACACATAAAACTCGTTACCGGTATCGTCCTCTTTTCTCATCCATATCCCCGATGTATTTGTGATAAATCACACTATGTCTGGCAGACGATATGACATCGGTGATACTGAGAGGGCCCAGAGTGTGTATCTCTCTATCGTCTAGAGGAGTTAAGTACTAATATTGATTGATCTCAGTTATATTATACTTTCTAGATCATACCCAGATATCATCGTTATGATCCTCAGTTACAACAAGATGGTTGATGATATCCAAAGTATGACTTTCGATCATGCGGTCACTAGATATTCTTATAGTATAGGAATTATAGTCAATGAAAACTTCATATGTATTTTGCTAAAAAAATTATGATTGTTTAGTCTCTTTTATCAACAACATACACTTGGGTTGGCTCAGTACTATTGTTACCCTAAGAATAAACTCTTATGTTTTGCTAGACTTTTAACCAAGTCTTTGATCAGGAAAATGTGAACATCTCACAAACCATAAGATGATCTTAGAGACAAGATTATGAACTCTTGTTTGTTTATATCTTCACACCCGCACAAAGATTTTCCTTTGAAAACTCACTTTTCAAGTGGTATAGTGGTTGTAACATGATGACATAAACTTAATTTTCAACTTGGAGATAGAATAATAACCGAATATTATTTTCTCTAGGACATACCTCCAACATATTGCCATGACAAACCCACAACACTTGACGCCCACCGTGGAGCATGCGACCAATGGGCCTATTCTTCGTGTTGATGCGTGATGTATACTACGCTCTTGTATTCTTGTAGACAATGTTGGGCCTCCAAGCGCAGAGATTTGTAGGACAACAACAAATTTCCCTTAAGTGAGTGACCAAAGGTTTATCGAACACAAGGAGGTGTATGTTGACTAGATTCCTCTCAAGCAACCCTGCAATTAAAATAAAAGAAGTCTCTTGTGTCCCCAACACACCTAATACAATTGTCAGTTGTATAAGTGCACTAGTTCGACGAAGAGATTTTAAAATACGGATAATATGTGTGGTAAAACAAGGTGTAGTAAATCTCTAATAAAAATGGAACAAAGATAGAAAGTAGCAAAACTGAGAGCAAACGGTATAGCAATGGTTGGAAACAAGGCCTATGCATCATACTTTCACTAGTGACAACTCTCAAGAATGTTAACATCTTTGAACACATGATATTTCCTTTAACACTATGCATGGTATACGTTACTCGGAAATTGTTTCTTATGAATCAAGTAGGATGGTAATCACGTAGGGCTACACAAGCACACCTTAAAGTTCATGTTCTCATCAATGGACACCCCAACCCTGTCACTTTGAGCATCTAAATATAGTACTAACAAACACCACAACATATCTCTTGAATAGTTTCTTTCTAATACAAACACATCACCTGCACTGTCACCTTGGAACCATGAAGATTATACTCTACACAAGCATCAATAAACTCCACGATTCCATAATTCAATCCAACAAAATAAGAACAAGTCCATGATAAGTATCCCTCTAATCCATGATCCATAGAGTCACACACGACACCCGCACTGTCACCGTGGCACCGTGGGACAAAGGTGACCCCGGAAGATTATACTAGATAAATTCAATTGAGCACATCATATCCATTAAATAATAAAGGGGAAACGTAAGAGATTCAACTATATTAACATAGCTCATGATCACAACGAAGATCACACCATGGGAGAGAAAGATAACCACATAGCTACTAGCACGAGCCCTTAGCTTCGTGGAGGAACTACTCCTATATCATCATGGGAGGCACCAATATTGATGAAGATGACACCTAGGCACTTCCCCGTCCCGGTAGAGTGGCAGAACAGAGACTTATGTCCTGTAACACCCAGGGGATTTTTTTCCCCCAGTTAGAAGTTGATTGTTTTTTTCTTTTGGCATTGCATTGCATTGCATCATGACATTGCACTTGTTTCCCAAACCAATTCAAAAGTTTCAAACCCTTCACTTGTTCAAATTTGAATTAATTCAACTAAAGTGATTTTTTTTCTCCCAAACTCTTTCAAATTTCAAAGTGCAACAAAACTTTTGAAAGTTTGAAAACAAACTTTGGTGCACTCGTGCATTTGCAATTACAAAACCACAGCAATTTACTTTGGCATTTTCTGACACCAAAAACCCCTCTAATTACTATTTCTCTCTTCCTATTCTTTTACAAAAAAAATGTTTGAGTGAGAGAGAGAGAGAGAGAGAAGCCCACCAGACCCACCAAACCAGCCCACCCCAGCCTTTCTCCTTCCTTCATCCGTACAGGCACGAGGAGGACGTGATCCCCTCCTGTCGTTTTCACCAAAGCAGACCACCGCACCCACCTGCTCCACCTGCCCTCCTCCTTATCTACCCCTCCCCTCCTCCACAACCCTAACCCTAGCCTCCCTCTCCCTCTCCTTCCCTTCTTCCAGCCGCCGCCCCCTTCCTCCTCTGCTCTGTTTCTCTTTTCTTCACCCACCACCCCACCTCCATGACCGGAGTTGGAAGCTCAAGGAGGCGAGGACATGGTCGCCGGCAAGGGCGTCCGAGGATGGGAATGGAATCGCCTCGCCGTCCTCATCCTCCACGCCGAAGATCGGCACCCGAGGACGTTCCGAACAGCCCCGCCATGGCCATCTTCCTCCTCCGTCCACAAGCACGTCATGGCCACGGTCGCCGTCGTCTTCCTCATCTACAGCGCCTCCGGCCGCCCCCAGCCTTCCCCACGGTGAGGAAACCTTCTGGGACCTCTCCCCTACCTCCCCTCGTGCTCTGGGTGCCCGCCATAGAGCGGTGGAGTCGCCGTGTCGCTGCAGGTCGCCACCGTCCGCCTATGTCTGTCACCGTCCCGTGCAGAACAGAGATCTGGTGTTCAGTTTCGTCAGATTCCGTCGCTGTTACCCTTTAACTTTCTTCAGTTCTGTATGTGTTCACAAAACGCAGCAGCAGCCTAGTGGCTGTGCACCGATCCGCACTCCCTGGAGCCCCGAGTTCGAATCCCACCCGTGGCAAGGCCACCCCTTTTTTCTCCATTTTCTTTTATTTCTCGAAATCCAGAAAAACAGAACTGAGTCTTTATTTGTAAAATCAATAACAAATTGAAAAATGCTCCAATTTCAATGATTCAAATTTCTATGGATTCAGAATATTGTGCTCTTTCTGTTAGTCACAAAGTTGTAACATGTTTCTGTAATAAATTTTGCACTAAATAATTAAATACAGAAATGGCTATTAAAATTTGAAAATTTGGAAATTCATAACTTGAGTTCTGTTCATCCAAATTGAGCAAACTTGGGCTCTAAAATTTTGTCTTAACAAACTCTACACAGTGGTATTTTATTTGGTCACAATTGAATTAAATTTGAACATGTTTCCTTCTGTTTACAAAAAGGGGCAGAATAAAAATGCTTATGGAAAAATGCATAATAAATTCAATAATGATCCAAAAATTATGTTTAATAGCTCAAAATGTTCAGTGAAACATTTGCTACATGTTTTCAACCTTTTCAATACAATTTGTCTACTGTTTTTCCTAATTAAAATTGGTGCAATAATTCAATACTTTAAATACACCTTTTAAATTGCCAAATTCATAACTTGCTCATTTTAAATCCAAATTCAACAAATGACATATGTATTCCATCTAAAATTTTGTGTTCTTTCCAAATATAAATTTTGTTATCTGTTTTGAACATTTAAAATTGGTGAAAACAACAAATGTTTGTTTAATCATTTAAAATGCCAAAGTTCATAACTTAATAAATAAAATTCCAAACTTGGTAAACAACATATCAAACTGAAGGTATTGTTGTTTTATTATTGTTTTCATCATCCATGCATCATTCTAATCAACTTTCACATGATGGTTATTTGTAGATCATTTAATTCAACATTAATTCATGGGTTTTTCCATATGCAATCCAAATTGCGTATGGGCCCATTTAAATATGTTTACCATGTCAACTAGTTTATCTTTGATGCATCCTTAAACTTGTCATGCATCCATATCTTGATCATGCTGGAACTTTTGCCGTAGTAGTAATTGTTGCATCCGGTGTTTGTTCTAGTTCGTTGCTTCTTCGCGGATAGGACGTGAGATGATGTGAGCAACGACAAGTTCGGATGTACCTCTACTTGCTGGATTCCAGGAAAGTATACTCACTTGCTACCTATGGCTGCCTTTCATCACTTGTTACCGATTCTTTCCGTTGTCTTTATGCTAGCCTAGTATTTTCGATGCTTGTGTCTCGATCCTATCATATGTTTACCTTGCAGCCATGATATAGCCTTCCTTCCCCTTCCTATCAATTGTTGCTTGTTTACCTTGTTGGCCCTCGTGTCGTAGTTGCATGCTTAGTGTTGTTTGCGCTCGAGTCTTGTTGTCCTTTTTTATATCACCTGTTTAGTTCATAGTTGGGTTTCAATTTAATCAACAACATGTTAATGTTTGGGGTAATAATAATTTGATGATAAGGCACCGGCAGGAGGCCCGGCGTGGTTTTGGAGCCTGCTAGTGTCGAAACTAGGAAAAGGGTCTTGTCCACTGATCCATGATGAGCGCGCTAACCGCATCCGGGAGGTAGTATGGGACCCCCCTCGACTTAGACCTGATTTGCAGCTTGTCCGAAGAGCCACACTTAGTTCGGGCTTTCCATTTGCGCATATGCATAATGGGAGGCGCCCCCATGGTTGATGATGATTATGATGGTTATGATGATGATGATGCATATAGGGCGAGGCCTGTGGTGCCGGGGGGTGTGATTTTCACCCTTGCGCTTAGGTTAGGTCGGACTGCCCGGGACCTTATAGCTCCGTGGCTCCTAGGATGGGTTGTAGAGACGGTTTGGGTCGTGTCGAGCCAACCTGAGTTTTAGTTGGTGGCTTGAGTGTGTACGGGTACTGTAGCGCACCCTGCAGGGATGAATCTTCTCGAGAAGCCGTGTTGTCCGCGGTTATGTGACGACTTGGTGAAAGTGTTGGCTAACAAGTACTCAGACAACTTACACCTAATTGATAATAACTTGACTAGTAATAGGCATATTGTCACAATAAGCTGAACCTTCATTATTCAACAGTGTGAGTTTCCTTGGGTTGCTTCCTTAGTAGGGGGTAACTTTGGATGGGTATTGTTTGGTGAGTAGTTGTAGTTGGTTTTGTCGCGCTCTCTTATCCCTCTCTAATAGCCGGAAGTTGTAGCGCGTCTCTTTAGTTTGTTAGTGTTGCCCGCTGCCGCTTCTTTGCAATAACCCCTTCCTTCCGTTGTACCCAAAGTATTTGTATCTTGTGATGATTGGTTACGCTGGTATCCTGTGAGTATGGTTTATCCACTTGCCAGTACTTAACAGTACTGACCCACGAATTCTTTTCGTGGCTGCATATTCCACATTGCAGTCAACAGGTTTGAAGTCTGACGATGTTAGCTTGGGAATCCCTCCGGCTTGGCCTGGGCAGGGATTGGACGCCATTGGTTATCTTCAGGACTCTTAGTCCAATTTGTATCTTGTCCGTAGTCGGACACTATGTTGTTTCTTACGCTGTTAATTGGATCTTTGTATTGTATCAGTTGTATCCTTGACTCGTTTGAGTCGTGAACTGTTGTAATGTTATCACAAGTGGCAACCTGGAATCGGTTATTATGTGGATTTTGGCGGAAATGCTGAAATCTACATAGTGCCCGATCTCGGGGCGTCACAAATGGTATCAGAGCATGGTTTCCGATTCCCGATATTGTTTCGATACGAATGGTTATCGAAGCAACGGGTCCGCAAAGCCTGTAGGATAACCTCGCTAACGGTCGTGTTTCTAGAGTGTCAAAAACTATTTGTGCAAAAACTGTTTTGGAAACATCTCAATAGGATTCTTGTTTTCTCCTTATCTCTATTCTATTTCTCCTCTCATCTTATTTGTTTTGGAGTCTCTCTCCCTCTCAATCTTTCAAAGTTTTAGGATCCTACGTGGGTGGACGTTTTCTGAGCCGTTAACCTAATAGGTTCGATCATCGGAAGATTCCTGGCGGA
Organism: Alopecurus myosuroides; assembly: GCA_028641055.1. Lineage (NCBI taxonomy): Eukaryota > Viridiplantae > Streptophyta > Magnoliopsida > Poales > Poaceae > Alopecurus > Alopecurus myosuroides. The sequence goes on from CM054058.1 coordinate 253,056,950, forward strand.
AGAAGATCGTCATCACTCCGAGCAAGAATCTCTTGTTAGTGGTGTCGAGGAGATCAACTGGAAGCATGAAGAATCAAAAGTCGAACTTCTTTCCCCTCCCGGGTTAGTGGGTGGATTGCGAGGGCGCAATCCCTTGTTAGTGGTGTCGTCTGTAACACCCGGGGGATTTTTTTCCCCCAGTTAGAAGTTGATTGTTTTTTTTTCTTTTGGCATTGCATTGCATTGCATCATGACATTGCACTTGTTTCCCAAACCAATTCAAAAGTTTCAAACCCTTCACTTGTTCAAATTTGAATTAATTCAACTAATGTGATTTTTTTTTCTCCCAAACTCTTTCAAATTTCAAAGTGCAACAAAACTTTTGAAAGTTTGAAAACAAACTTTGGTGCACTCGTGCATTTGCAATTACAAAACCACAGCAATTTACTTTGGCATTTTCTGACACCAAAAACCCCTCTAATTACTATTTCTCTCTTCCTATTCTTTTACAAAAAAATGTTTGAGTGAGAGAGAGAGAGCAGCCCACCAGGCCCACCAAACCAGCCCACCCCAGCCTTTCTCCTTCCTCCATCCGTACAGGCACGAGGAGGACGTGATCCCCTCCCGTCGTTTTCACCAAAGCAGACCACCGCACCCACCTGCTCCACCTGCCCTCCTCCTTATCTACCCCTCCCCTCCTCCACAACCCTAACCCTAGCCTCCCTCTCCCTCTCCTTCCCTTCTTCCAGCCGCCGCCCCCTTCCTCCTCTTCTCTGTTTCTCTTTTCTTCACCCACCACCCCACCTCCATGACCGGAGTTGGAAGCTCAAGGAGGCGAGGACATGGTCGCCGGCAAGGGCGTCCGAGGATGGGAATGGAATCGCCTCGCCGTCCTCATCCTCCACGCCGAAGATCGGCACCCGAGGACGTTCCGAACAGCCCCGCATGGCCATCTTCCTCCTCCGTACACAAGCACGTCATGGCCACGGTCGCCGTCGTCTTCCTCATCTACAGCGCCTCCGGCCGCCCCCAGCCTTCCCCACGGTGAGGAAACCTTCTGGGACCTCTCCCCTACCTCCCCTCGTGCTCTGGGTGCCCGCCATCGAGCGGTGGAGTCGCCGTGTCGCTGCAGGTCGCCACCGTCCGCCTATGTCTGTCACCGTCCCGTGAAGAACAGAGATCTGGTGTTTAGTTTCGTCAGATTCCGTCGTTGTTACCCTTTAACTTTCTTCAGTTCTGTATGTGTTCACAAACCGCAGCAGCAGCCCAGTGGCTGCGCACCGATCCGCACTCTCTGGAGCCCCGAGTTCGAATCCCACCCGTGGCAAAGCCACCCCTTTTTTCTCCATTTTCTTTTATTACTCGAAATCCAGAAAAACAGAACTAAGTCTTTATTTGTAAAATCAATAACAAATTGAAAAATGCTCCAATTTCAATGATTCAAATTTCTATGGATTCAGAATCTTGTGCTCTTTCTGTTAGTCTCAAAGTTGCAACATGTTTCTGTAATAAATTTTGCACTAAATAATTAAATACAGAAATGGCTATTAAAATTTGAAAATTTGGAAATTCATAACTTGAGTTCTGTTCATCCAAATTGAGCAAACTTGGGCTCTAAAATGTTTTCTTAACAAACTCTACGCATTGGTATTTTATTTGGTCACAATTGAATTAAATTTGAACATGTTTCCTTCTGTTTTCAAAAAGGGGCAGAATAAAAATGCTTATGAAAAAATGCATAATAAATTCAATAATGATCCAAAAATTATGTTTAATAGCTCAAAATGTTCAGTGAAACATTTGCTACATGTTTTCAACCTTTTCAATACAATTTGTCTACTGCTTTTCCTAATTAAAATTGGTGCAATAATTCAATACTTTAAATACACCTTTTAAATTGCCAAATTCATAACTTGCTCATTTTAAATCCAAATTCAACAAATGAAATATGTATTCCATCTAAAATTTTGTGTTCTTTCCAAATATAAATTTTGTTATCTGTTTTGAACATTTAAAATTGGTGAAAACAACAAATGTTTGTTTAATCATTTAAAATGCCAAAGTTCATAACTTAATAAATAAAATTCCAAACTTGGTAAACAACATATCAAACTGAAGGTATTGTTGTTTTCTTATTGTTTTCATCATCCATGCATCATTCTAATCAACTTTCACATGATGGTTATTTGTAGATCATTTAATTCAACATTAATTCATGGGCTTTTCCATATGCAATCCAAATTGCGTATGGGCTCATTTAAATATGTTTACCATGTCAACTAGTTTATCTTTGATGCATCCTTAAACTTGTCATGCATCCATATCTTGATCATGCTGGATCTTTTACCGTAGTAGTAATTGTTGCATCCGGTGTTTGTTCTAGTTCGTTGCTTCTTCGCGGATAGGACGTGAGATGATGTGAGCAACGACAAGTTCGGATGTACCTCTACTTGCTGGATTCCAGGCAAGTATACTCACTTGCTACCTATGGCTGCCTTTCATCACTTGTTACCGATTCTTTCCGTTGTCTTTATGCTAGCCTAGTATTTTCGATGCTTGTGTCTCGATCCTATCATATGTTTACCTTGCAGCCATGATATAGCCTTCCTTCCCCTTCCTATCAACTGTTGCTTGTTTACCTTGTTGGCCCTCGTGTCGTAGTTGCATGCTTAGTGTTGTTTGCGCTCGAGTCTTGTTGTCCTTTTTCATATCACCTGTGTAGTTGATAGTTGGGTTTCAATTTAATCAACAACATGTTAATGTTTGGGGTAATAATAATTTGATGATAAGGCACCGGCAGGAGGCCCGGCGTGGTTTTGGAGCCTGCTAGTGTCAAAACTAGGAAAAGGGTCTTGTCCATTGATCCATGATGAGCGCGCTAACCGCATCCGGGAGGTAGTTTGGGACCCCCCTCGACTTAGACCTGATTTGCAGGTTGTCCGAAGAGCCACACTTAGTTCGTGCTTTCCATTTGCGCATATGCATAATGGGAGGCGCCCCCATGGTTGATGATGATTATGATGGTTATGATGATGATGCATATAGGGCGAGGCCTGTGGTGCCGGGGGGTGTGGTTTTCACCCTTGCGCTTAGGTTAGGTCGGACTGGCCGGGACCTTATAGCTCCGTGGCTCCTAGGATGGGTTGTAGAGACGGTTTGGGTCGTGTCGAGCCAACCTGAGTTTTAGTTGGTGGCTTGAGTGTGTACGGGTACTGTAGCGCACCCTGCAGGATGAATCTTCTCGAGAAGCCGTGTTGTCCGCGGTTATGTGACGACTTGGTGAAAGTGCTGGCTAACAAGTACTCAGACAACTTACACCTAATTGATAATAACTTGACTGGTAATAGGCATATTGTCACAATAAGCTGAACCTTCATTATTCAACAGTGTGAGTTTCCTTGGGTTGCTTCCTTAGTAGGGGGTAACTTTGGATGGGTATTGTTTGGTGAGTAGTTGTAGTTGGTTTTGTCGCACTCTCTTATCCCTCTCTAATAGCCGGAAGTTGTAGCGCGTCTCTTTAGTTTGTTAGTGTTGCCCGCTGCCGCTTCTTTGCAATAACCCCTTCCTTCCGTTGTACCCAAAGTATTTGTATCTTGTGATGATTGGTTACGCCGGTATCCTGTGAGTATGGTTTATCCACTTGCTAGTACTTAACAGTACTGACCCACGAATTCTTTTCGTGGCTGCATATTCCACATTGCAGTCAACAGGTTTGAAGTCTGACGACGTTAGCTTGGGAATCCCTCCGGCTTGGCCTGGGCAGGGATTGGACGCCATCGGTTATCTTCAGGACTCTTAGTCCAATTTGTATCACGGACGCGCGTGTCGTACGGAGTGTCAGCGCCCAGTATCACGGACGCGCCATTCTCATTGTCCGATCTCACCACGGAGCTCCGCGCCAGCCTCTCGGCTGCATCTTGAGGGCATCCGGGCGAGAAGAACGTCCGGGTAGTCTTCCAACCCTCCTGCTCAAGGTCAAGAGCCGACATTCGGGACGTGTCTTTCTCCTTCCCTTTCTTCTCTCCTAAGCCCATGGGGCGGCAGGGGGAGATTTAAGAGTAATGGGGAAGAAGAGCAATTACAGAGAAGATGAAGTGGAGAAGGAAAAAGTTTTGGGAGCAGCGGGGTGGGGGGGCTAGTTATAAGCTCAGAGAGAGGAACCGCCGCGTGTGCTTCCCCTCCCAGGGCATTAACTGCGGCCGCGCCGCCCCACGTGGCCGGGCCACCTCCCATGCCTTTACCTCGTGCCCCGTTCCTAGGGCATTAGTCCGCGCGAAGACGAGGCGCTGCCTGGCTTCCCACGCCCCCTCGGGACGGGACACACTCGAGTACCCGATGCCTCGTCTAGTCAGAACCAGACTTGACGTCTTCCTGTGAATCCCTTTCTTTCTGCAGGGAGCAACCGCATCACGCCCTAGGCCCACACCTAGAGGGGTGTAGCCCGTTAGTCACCCGCTGACAGGCCACACGCGGGGGCTACTGTCGGCACCCCGCCTGACGGGGGTGCGAAGAATGAGCAGCGTGTGGGCCCACACGGAGCCTTGCGAGGGAAGGATCAATCCCTCGCCTGGGGAACAGGTCCCCGGGACAGGCTTTCGGGGGTCCACCTCATGAAGACGAGCTTCTAATCGTGGGCGGCCGGATGGAGGATCCCCACTTGTCCTTCACAACAGGGATTGAGGGACATGCGGTGGTCTCACAGGCAGCTGTCGCCAGAAACACACCCCACCCCGCCACCTCGCAGGACAGATGGTGCGAGCTCTGCCAAGTGTCGAGCATGATACGGGACCTACCGGCGCAAAGGAGATAAACGGGGAGCACCCCCTCGTCTCAATGAGGAGGGACACGAGACATGTACACACACCGTTGAACAGATAATTCCAGATCAGACATGCAGGACATAGTGTTCCATCTCACGATGGCCCGGACCTGGTTAAAACTTATGTCCGTGAGTTTGGGGACGAGCCGTCCCCTTCTACTTGATGTCGTGCCCGGGTAGACAGGAGCCCTTCCGCTCACTCGCCGAACAAATCAGGGAGGTGGACATCGGTCACTCCCAGTGTCTGCGTTTCGACACGCGACACCCATATCGAGTTTTAAGGGATCTATCAGAAATATTTGTGCTTTCTATTCATATCGAGGGAAGGATATATATTGTGTGTTGTGGAGTAGATTCAATCTTCTCAACAATCTAAGTTATTATATTTTGTTGGTTCATGCTTTGCCATGAAAGATCGGGCCTAAAAACCCTTCGGATCACGTTGATCCTCATCGGATGCTCTCCCTATTATAGGAATGTTAATGGATGCAAAATATGTTCGCCTACATGATCTGCTTTCACGCATATCTTCCAAAGTGGACTATCTTTTGATACTATATTTTTCTAGCGATTCGACAAAATAAAATATACAAAATGCCGCCGTGATGAGGTCATCGGTCCCGGGTTGTCCTATGAAGGCAAAAGGAGACCAACTCGGTATAGGCTGGCCCAACTCAAGGTACCGCAGGGCCGGAATGAACCCTCTTGGATTGGAAGCCACACAAGATCTACATGTAGATCCTACAGGATATCTCGTGTAACCCACTGTTATCAAATTTAGTCTATCTTTTTGTAGGTTTCAGCGTTTGCCTCAACCAACATGTAAACTGACTCGACGCCTCTAACCCTAATTCACATCATGTATATATGGGGGAATGGGGGTTTGGCTAGTGGTATGGTTGAGCATTATATCCTCGTGCACCATATGCGACATCAAGAAACCCTCCAAAAGATAGCACAAGCCGCCATAAAAAGAAGTAGGGATATTATCAAATGCTTTTTGCTAGGGCCCAAACCTAAACTTTCTCTCACGTGTGTTACCATCTAGAACTACCGAGCGTGACCCCGCTGAACACAAATTTACCGCCAAGGAAACACCACGACACGACGCTTTTCCAACAATTTTTTCTTCCGATTGTCCCAGGGAGCTTTCATAAATCTTAAACACATGGGTTAGTCCGCCAATCATATTATCAGGGACACGAAAACCACTTAGGGAAGGTTTTCCCTTTCAGATCTCAATGATTTTGGCGATGTTATTTGTTACTTCTTCCATGCATGTGGTAAAAAACTAGTGGAAGATCCTTGAAGGCATAAACCGCTCACCAGAGGGGTTGAGAAGTTTAGACCATTGAACACGTCATGGCTGGTGACCTGCCCTGTGAAGGTAGGCTATCGAATTTTTATTCTGTCATATGTTTTACTATTTGGTGGCCTCTTGTCTTCCATTTCTTTCATTTATGATCTAAAGTTTATCACACGTGCTTTTGTTACTAGCGTGCATTTTTTATAGTTGTTGCTGTTTTTTGTATTTTGTTGGTATTCACTAGTATCATGCTATATGCTAAAATTTTAATTCAAGTCGAGCTTTTAGTTAGGCCCGTCAATAGTAGCAGTGCTGAATTTCTTATTTTCATATCTCAAGCTGCCAATTTAACTTGTAATTACAATTTTGTAAGTCTGTACATGTTAGATAGCAGTATATGAAATGTATGTACTAATTATTTTTATAATTTTTAAGAGCTCGCAGCATGAGTTTTCAATGGTGGGTGCACAAGTTAAAATAACGAGTGGCCGGTAAGATTCCTTTGCAGAAACGGAGTTTTCCTAATATCTAATACCTTTACATTGAAAACTGTGCAACAATTGTCGATATGTCCGAGTGGTTAAGGAGACAGACTCGAAATCTGTTGGGCTTTGCCTGCGCAGGTTCGAATCCTGCTGTCGACGTTTAAAGTTATTATTATTTTGTTTTTCTGACAGACACGCACGTCTTTGGCCATCTGGACTAAGTATGCTAATTTTTTAAATTCTTGTTTTTCTGACAAACAGGCACGTCTTTGGCCATCTGGACTAACTATGCTACTTCCTCTGTTCTAAAATGTAAGATGTTTTAGCGAGCTAAAAAAGTTTATATTTTGGAATAGAGTGAGTTTTTCTTTTTTTGACAAACATACACGTCTTTGTCCATCTTGACTAAGTATGATCTTTTATATGCAGAAAAGATAAAAATAAAATTGCTCGGTATGCACGAATAACATATTCAGTATGCAATTTTTGTGTGGACTAGCAAAAGTGTTCGTGCTTTACAGCGGAGACAATAAAAATTGTTATATGATTGCAATTCTAATGGATTAGGTTACAACATATCCTTATTTTGATGGTAGATAATTGAAAATATGTTGCATTTGAATCCACTACTAATCCACTTGTTCCACTATATAACAACCCTCATCATCGCTTACTTTTAATCTCATCCATAGTGACTCGTGAATGGAGCCAACATAATTTTAAGGCATTGAGCCATTTTGTTCGAATCCTGCTTTTAATCCCATGCAAAGTGAATCATGGTCCAAAATCAGAAAACAAAAAATTGATTCATGGAACACTACCCTGCCCCTTCGGATGGACAAATACAAATTTGTAACGTGTTGCACTGCATCTTGCGACAAGCAAACGAAATTAAAAGACACAAAATTTGAACTTACAGCCTAAAATAATCCAAGCAAGAAACGAGACAGCGGGGGATATCTGGTGGGAGGTTTGCCTGCGATATCTGGTGGGAGCCATTTTGTTCGAATCCTGCTTTTAATCTCAGGGTGCCTGGGGCAACCCGGCGGCTCAATGCCAAATGCGGATCGATCAGCTGAAGCAGGTGATCGGAGCAGCGCTGCTGTCTGCTGCACCGCGCGCTCGCGGATAGCGGGCTCCTGCTTGGTCAGCGCCCCCAAGGCCCCGTGCTTCACGGCTGGAGAAGGCGTACGTGGCGCTGCAGGCGCTGAAGCGCGCAATCATGAACGACCCAAGGACCTGACGTGGAACTGGTGCGGACTGGACCTGTGCAGCTTACATGGTGTGTTCTACGCAAGGGAGGCCAGTAAATTACATAAAATCACAATTAAGGCAGTGGTTGTACAATTTTTGGATTTTTTTTTTCAAAAATCTATCAAGTCTCGGACTAACGACCATAAATCACACTGATTCTTGTCTAAACAAAAAATGATAGCGCGCTGACGGGTGGGGCCCATCTGTAAGGACTGACTAGGCAACACACGTGGAGGTGGAGCTAAGGTGGCTGTGGGGCCACCTGTCGTCAGCGCCATATTGTTTCCAGCAAAGCACAACATTGACCGCGGGAGGAGGAGCTCGTTGGCCATGGCGGCCGACCCGATTCGATTCAGGCATCCAGCGGGTTGGGACCCGGCACCGCGAGCCTGCAAGAGGAGAAGTTCCTTGGCCATGGCGGTCGGCCCTTTCTGATTCCGTCACCGCCAAATCTCATGGGCAACCAGCCGATGACGTGCAGATGTCCAGGACCCGACACCGCGCGGTGCCAGCGCATGGTGGAGGCGGCCGTCCAGGCGCCAACGCAGGGTGGAGACGGTGGCGCGGAGTACATCTGCGAGCGGGCACAGCGCGGCCGCCTCCCTTTCCGGGAAGTCCCGCGGCTGGTACACTGGCGAGGAGGCAGGCTTCGCCGGACTTCCTCCTCCTACATCGGGCTCGTCCGGGAGGGTACGGCTGACCGGCGGGAGGGCGCGGCTGACATGGGAGGGCGCGGCGGGCCGGCGGGAGTGCGATGGCGAGGCGCACGCTAGGGCCGCGGCGGTGCTTGGAATAGGGCAGCATGAGGGTCTAGGCCAAGGCGGAGAGCTTTCGGTGTCGCTAGCGGATTGGATGTGGGCGGAGCCATGGCCATGGGCACTTCCGATTGGGATTGGTTACGGGAGGAGGAAAAAGAAAATGTGAAACTGGGGATTGACTAGTGGGCCCATAGCCATGTCACCTCACCCTCCATATGTATTGCCTACTCAGCTCTGTCGGTGGGCCAGACCTATCAGCGTCGCTATAAAAAAAATATTAGACGAAAATTAGTGCTATCTATTGTCATTAGTCCCAGAATAGGTAGATTTTTGAAAAAAAAATCAAAGAATTGTACTAACCCGCAACCACTGCCTCAATTATGGTAGATTTTTGTAATTTACTCAACGGAGGCCGACAACTCGCTCATGGCGCCCATAGACCTCAACCTATCAACCATGGCGACCTTGCGGTCTTTCACCTCAACTCTAACTACTCCGACGCCCTTCCCGGACGCCCTCCGCTCTGTCCACCTCCTCCACGAGATCGGCGTCAGCAAGAACCAGCTATCGGGCGCCTTCCCTAGTTCCCCTCCAAGTTCCTCTGCATCCGCAACATCTAGTAAGTTGACATGAGGTACACATTACGGCCAAAGTCGGAGATTAACTACTCCCTCTGTCCATTTTTATATAACATTTCAATTTTGCTCACATACATTCTAAAATGAGTGAATCTTGACAAATTTTATACATAGATTCAGTAATAAAAGCATATGAGTGAATCTTGACATATGTATATAGTCAAAATTGAAATAATAAGTAGTGTTCCTTATAAAAGTATCATGATGCAAAAGTTCTTCCTTTGTTGCCTTCGTGGCCTTCAATTTCTAGTTAATTCATCCGCTCGAGAACAAACAATCACCGGATCTCCCACGTAGGCGATCCATCTGCGGTGGCCCCAATGGCCATTTTGAGGAGCGGAATCGCGGCATCAGGGCCGCCGCGACGGCACCGAATGTTGGACTGGTACATGGCGTCCGTTAGAGAAACTCTAGCAGATTGCGAGCAAAAAACCGGCCCGACCAGAGCCCTTAAATGACAACGGACCGTAAACATTTTCTCGGGCGACTGCGAATTTCCTCCTTGAACCCCTGAATCCGCAGTTTTCGTCGCTGACCCGAGGGTGCCCTATAGCGCCGCTAAGTTCCTTCCCCCATTTTCCCCACTTCTGCTTCGTCGTGCCACACCGCTTCCAGCCCGCCGCGCTCGCTCCCTGATGCAGACATGATCACACGCTCATTGGAAAACCCCAAGAGGAAGGAATGCGATGCAGACGTGATCACACGCTCGTTGGGAAACCCCAAGAAGAAGGTATCACTACTAGGAAAACAGCTATAGGAGTAATCATACCCGTGACGCACCACATGCTTGGTGCGTCACGGCTATGTACCCGTGGCGCACCACACACGAGTGGGCCTCGATGCATCAGGCCTAAGGGCATAGCCGTGACGCACCAAACATACGGTGCGTCACGGCTATAGGTGTGTGCTGGGCGGCAGGGGGCCTAAGGGCGTAGCCGTGGGTAAAGATAGCCGTGACGCACCATATGTTTGGTGCGTCACGGGTATTGCAACAGGCGTGACACACCAAACATATGGTGCGTCACGGCTATGGCATCCACCGAAACTTTCCCTCCACCCCCCCCCCCTCCGGACCGCCTTTCTAGTTTTGTCATGGAAGAGTTCCATGTCTAAAAGTCATCAAAAAATAAATTCCTTATAGATGCACGGAGAGTTTAATGTATACTTTTTTAACAAATTTTGAAATTTGAATTTCGACTTTCTGAGCAAAAGTTCATTAAAAAGGTAAAATGGGCATAACTTTTGCATACGATGTCGGAATTTAAAGTTCAATATACCAACGAAAACTAGAGAAAAAAGGAACTCAACCTCACTCACCTTCGGCCTGTGAGCCTTTTTTAGATTCTCCAAATTCCGAAAGGAAAAAAAGTTATTTGAGACAGAAGTTTTTTTCCTACAAAATCAAAAAAAAAGATAGGTGTGACGCACCACATGTATGGTGCGTCACGGCTAACTCTGGGCAGGATTTTTGAATTTCGAACCCGGGAGAGGCCCCCCACCTATATATACTCCCCTTCCTCCTCCTTCCTCCACTCTTCTTCATTCCTCTCTCATTTCTTCTTTCTCCTTTCCTCCACTCTCCATTCTCTCTTCTTTCTCTCTTCTCACTTCCTCCTCCTCCTACCACCACCACCACCACCAACACCAACACCAACACCACCACAACCACCACCTCACATCCACTCCGGCGACCACATCCTCGTGTCCACTCCGGCGGCCTCTACTCCGGCGGCCACCTCTACTCCGACGGCCACCTCCTCTCCGGAGACCTCCTCTCCGGCGGCCTCCTCCACTACCGCGTCCTCCTCCACTACCGCGACCATCTCGTCTCTGGTGGCCACCTCCACTCCGGCGACCACCCTCCACTGCGGCCTCTCTGTTTTCGTTTTTCAAAATTTCAAAATTTTGGGCGGCCAGATGTGGATCTAGATGTGGATCTGTCCCGCCTTTTTAAAAAAAAATTCAAAATCAATAGCCGTGACGCACCAGGAATGAGGTGCGCCACGGGTAACTAAAGATAGCCGTGACGCACCAAACAGGCGGTGCGCCACGGGTAAACGACATAGCCGTGACGCACCAAAATGTGGTGCGTCACGGCTATTTTAATAGGCGTGACATGATAGGCGTGGCACACCATGGTGCGTCACGGGTATGCAATTTTGGTGCGTCACACATTAGCCTTTTCCTAGTAGTGTATGATGTAGTCCAGCAGAAAATTTCCCCCAATTAAGGAAACATGGTTATCAAACCAGTAGAACTTCGTAGTCTTGGAGAAGGTTGCTTGTTGCATGCGGGGTCAACAAACGTGGAACCTGCACACACACACACACACACACACACACACTCTGTCCCCAACTTTCGAGAAGGTTTTCAGTCTTCATGTCTTGTTGAAAACTAGAGAATTAAACGTACATAGTATTGAAAAGTAATAAAAGTAAAAAACGAAACAATAAGGAAACCATTGTGGAAGTGCTTGAAATAAGATTGCAATAATGAGGAAAATAGGACCGGGGGGCATAGTTTCACTAGTGGTGTCTCTCCAAAGAAAACAAACATGATGGATGAACAAATTACAGCTGGGCAATTGACAAATCATGAACTTATAACAATACTATTATGACGAGATATAGTTCACGAGTTCTAACATTATAGGAATTACGTTAATGCATATGGACCACTATCCATCATGCATCCATATCTAAAAGTCCACCTCAAAAAGCTATCCAACAAATCTCTATGGTATTAAGTTGAAGCAGCGAAGTGATTGCTTTGTCTGCAACAGACAAATGCATTAAGAACAATATGTAATGTAAGCAGTGGTCCTCATCCGTAGACAAGAGCACTGATGTTTTCTCCCTAGTAGAAACATCATATCCCCCATCTGTCACGTTTCTGTCACTCGAGCACATATGTAAGGGATGCATGAACCCACTATCTAGCATATAAACCCTCTCCTGGAGGTGAAAACAACTACATGGCCAAGTTAATCATAAACACCTGAGAGTATTGTAAGACAATATTGAAACCCTCTACAAATAGAAGTGAAGCATCTCAGATTGACATGAACAAAATAATCATGATCTCATGGTTCATCGAATCTCAGCAAACACAACATGCACAATAACATAACGGTGGTCTCAATCATGTGAGGCAGCTCACGAGACTCTAAACATGGAGGCATAGGGGAGAGAACAACCATCTAGATACTGCTATGGACCCGTAGTCCCGAGATGAACTACTCACGCATCTGTCCGGAGGTGATCATGGCGATGTAGAGGCATCCGATGATGATCCCCTCTTCGGCAGGGTGCCGGAAGAGGGATGCAGAAGCCTGATGACCCATAAGTATAGGGGGTGTATCGTAGTACTTTCGATAAATAAGATTGTAAAACTCAACGAGGAGCAGAAAGTGTTGACAAGCAGTTTGGGTAAAGGATTCATTGTAAACACTAGCAGACAGGTTTTTGGTGGTTTTTGGTGGTTTTTGATATAGCAGATAAATAAAATGCAAGTAAATAAAAGACAATAATAATAATTGCAGCAAGTGGCCCGATCCGTTTTAGAGAAAATGACAAGCTGGTTGGTTTACTTATAATGACTAAACGTTCTCGAGGACACATGGGAATTTTGTCAAGCGCTTTCGTTTTCTACAGTTGATTAATGTTTATTGTTTTCATAGGTGTTGTGTGGGAATTTTGTCAAGAACTTGTAAGTTAGCATAATCTGCATACCAAGGACTATCCTAGGCTTAGTATAATTTTCAGCACCCTTCCTATCTACAATATGCAAATCAAACTCTTGTAAAAGCAGCACCCATCTAATAAGCCTAGGCTTAGCATCTTTATTTTTCATAAGGTACTTAATAGCAGCATGATCAGTATGAATAGTAACTTTCGAATCAACTACATAAGGTCTAAACTTATCACAAGCAAAAACTACAAATATGAGCTCTTTCTCAGTGGTAGCATAATTCTTTTGAGCAGAATCAAGAGTTTTAGTAGCATAATGAATAACATTCAACTTCTTATCTATTTTCTGTCCAAGAACAACACCTACAACAAAATAACTAGCATCACACATAATTTCAAAGGGTAAATTACAATTAGGTGGTTAAACTGTAGGAGCATATATTAAAGCCTTCTTTAGAGTTTTGAAAGCTTCTTTGCAATCATCATCAAAAACAAAAGGTGCATCTTTTTGGAGAAGATTAGTAAGAGGCTTTGATATTTTAGATAAATCTTTAATAAACCTCCTATAGAAGCCAGCATGACCAAGAACACTACGAATACCTTTGACATCCCTGGGACAGGGCATTTTCTCAATTGCTTCAACTTTAGCTCTGTCAACTTCAATACCTCTTTCAGAAATTTTATGTCCACGAACAATTCCTTCACCATAAAGTGGCATTTCTCCCAATTAAGAACAAGATTAGTTTCCTCACATCTCTGCAAAACTTTATCAAGATTGTGCAAACAGTTAACGAAAGTAGTCCCATAGACGGAGAAATCGTCCATTAATACTTCCACAATTTCTTCACAAAAATCATGAAAGATAGCAGACATGCATCTTTCAAACGTAGCAGGAGCATTACACAAACCAAAAGGCATACGTCTATAAGCATAAGTTCCATAAGGACAAGTAAAATTTGTTTTCTCTTGATCTTTCTTTTTAAAAGCAATTTGAGAAAACCCAGAATAATAAGCATCAAGAAAGAAAAAATGAGTTTATTTAGACAACCTGTCTAACATTTGATCAATAAAAGGTAAAGGATACTGATATTTCTTAGTAACTTTGTGAACTTTTCTAAAATCAATGCACATTCTATAACCAAATATTACTCTCTCAGAAATAAGCTCATCATTTTCATTTGGCACAACAGTAATTCATCCTTTCTTAGGGACACAATGCACATGACTTACCCATATACTATCGGCAATTGTATAAATAATACCCGCATCAAGGAGTTTCAATACCTCATTTGTTACCACTTCCTTCATCTTAGGAATTAAACAACGTTGATTTTCAACAACTGGGTTTGCATCGGGTTCTATATTAATAGCATGCTGACATATAGTAGGGGAAATCCCTTTCAAATCATCAAGAGTATATCCAATAGCTCTGCGGAGTTTCTTCAATACTCCCAATAACCTTTCCTCTTCTTTACCTGAAAGTTTAGAACTAATAATAACATGATATGTTTTCTTATCATCAATATGAGCATATTTAAGATTATCGGGTAAAGGTTTTTAATCAAAAACGGGATCCTCCTTGGGTGGTAGCATGGTACCCAAGTCTTCCACGGGTAAATTGTGTTTCAGCATCACTGGTTCACGAAGAATAATATCGTCAATATCATTTATTTCTTCCATAAAGACCTCACTTTCGTGGTCCTCCATGTATTGCTGCAAAGAATTGTTAGGAGCAAGAGAAATAGAGGCAATATGTTCAACTCTAAAATCTTCATTAGGCAATTCAGTTTCATAAGGTGCTTTAGCAAATTTAGAAAAGTTAAAATCATAAGATTTTCCATCAAATTCAGTTAATATTTTCTCCTTCTTACAATCTATAACAGCACCACAAGTGTTCAAGAAGGTTCTACCAAAAAATGATAGGACAAGTTTTACTAGCAGTTGCACGAAGTACTAGAAAATCAGCTAGATATTTAGTTTTACCACATAAAACTTCTAAATCTCTAACAATACCAATTGGAGAGATAGTTTCTCTATTAGCAAGCTGAATAACAACATCAACTTCTTCAAGTTCACAAGAACCAATTTCATGCATGATTTCTCTATGAAGCTCATAAGGAATAACACTTGAACTTGCACCAATATCATATAAACCATAATAACAATGATCTCCTATCCTAACAGAAAGCAAATAAACACTAGTTTTCCTAGATCTACTAGGGTGTTAAACAATATTAGAAGCATATTCACACAAGATAATTGTGTCCATCTTCTACACTTTCAGTGATAAGGTCTTTAACTATTGCTATTGTAGGTTCAATGGTTATTTGTTCATCAGGTTCTATAGATTTCTTTGTACTCTTGTTAACCACAATAGCTATAATAGAATGTTCCTTTACCTTAGCAGGGAAAGGCATTTTCTCAATATAAGGTTCAGGCACAGCAGAATTAACGGTATGAACTTCTATATTTCTAGCAGGAACACAATTAACAATATGTTTATAAGGTGCATGGTATTTGTTCCACTCCTTTTTGGGAATATCAAGATAGGAGGCAAATGATTTAAAACAATTTGCAAAGATTTGAGAGTCAAGACCATAGACAGCACTAAGGTTACGAAAATCGTCGGTTCCCATAAAAGATTTAATGCATTCATAATCATAATTTATACCTCACTTTCTACATTTGTAATTCTCCAATCCTTCAGTATTTTATTGAATACGGTCAAGAAGATCCCATTTAGATTCTCCTTTCATACGTGTAAATGATACTGAACAAGAAGCATCCAATAAATCCTTATCATGAAAAGAAAGCCTTTTATAGAAATTATTAATAACAATATTACTGAGGAGCTCATGAATGGGACATTTGAGAATTAGTAACTTCAGTCTCCCCCAAGCTTGGGCAATACTCTCTACATCATAAGGCCAGAAAATTATATATTTGATTCCGATCCTTATGAATCTAATTGGGAGGATAGAATTAGAATAAAAGAGAGGTACAATTTTCCCCCATCCAATAGATCGGCCATTCTTCAACATCTTAAACCATCCCGCAGCTCTGCCCTTCAGTGATAAAGAGAATAGCCTCCTCTTAACTTGGTCCATTGAAATACCTGCACACATGAACAACTTGCATAATTCATGTATAAAGAGTAAATGATCACCGGGATGGATTGTTCCATCTCCAAAATAGCATTTATCCATAACACGTTCAACAATTTGCATAGGTATTTTAAAAGGATCCAGTTGAGCAGACAGCGGGTCATCTAGTACCCTAGCAGTAGCAGCAGTACTCCCAAATAGGGAATCGATAGGAGATCTCTCCATAATGAAATAAAGCAGTAGACAGAAATAAAAACAACACTCATAGTAGAAGTTTCCCTTACACATAGCGCTTCACTCCCTGGCAACGACACCAGAAAATAGTCTTGATGACCCACAAGTATAGGGGGGTGTATCATAGTACTTTCTATAAATAAGAGCATTGAACCCAACGAGGAGCAGAAGGTGTTGACAAGCAGTTTGGATACATGATTCACTATAAACACTAGCAGGTAGGTTTTTGGTGGTTTTTGATATAGCAGACAAATAAAATGTGAGTAAATAAAAGAAAGTAATAATAATTGCAGCAAGTGGTCCAATCCTTTTTAGAGCAAAGGATAAGCCGGTTGGTTTACTTACGATGACTAAACATTTTCGAGGACACATGGGAATTTCGTCAAGCCCTTTCGTTTCCTACAGTTGATTAATGTTTATTGTTTTGATAGGTGTTGTGTGGGTGAACCTACGCTAATGCACCACCCTTCCTTGGACTAATACATACTTGTGATTATACCGCTTGCAAGAATCCGCAACTATAAGAAAGTAATTAAGATAAATCTAACCCACGGCCTTAAACTCTGGGATCCTACAGTCCCTCTTGCATCGGTTTCCTAACGGGGGTTTAGGTTTCTGTCACTCCGGCAACCCCACAATTAGTAGCCAAATACACAATGCATCCTTCTATGCCCATAAAAGTGAAGTTTCATGTAGTCGACGTTCACATGACACCAGTAGAAGAATAGCACCACAACTTAAATATCAAACGAGTAAATATTACTCAACATAATTCCACTACTAACATCTTAACTTCTCACATGTCCTCAAGAACTAAACGAACTAATCACAAGACATCAGATAGATCATGATAAGAGGTGATATAATGATGAATAACAATCTGGTCATAAAGTACAAACACCGATAAATCTCATAAGCATCAACTACAGACAAGTAATTCACACCAGTAGAGAGATATAGTGGAAAACAACGTTATAGAACCCTAATTTTTACAGAGGGATGGATGTGGATGGTGAGGATGATGGTGCTGGTGGTGATGATGACAATGATGATATTGATGATGACCGGTGCGATGACAGTGACGATGGCGATGATTCCCCTCTCTGGGAAGGAATTTCCCTGGTAGATTTCTCCCTGTCGGAGAGCTTTTCTCTCTATGTTGTTTTCCGCCTCGCGGAGGCGGATGAATATTTCCTTGATGGTTCTCTTGGTCTTAGGGTTCCCTAGGGATGAAGTACGCGAAAGGGGGCTGCCAGTGGTGGGCCTGGGCAGCCACACCACGTGGGGGTGCGGCCTAGGGGGCGCCACGAGGTGGTGTGGGCCCATGGTGGCCCCCCTCCCCTCCTGGCTAGCTCCGTCATCTGGCAAGTTAAGAACTCTCCGATGTTTACCCTCTTCCTCTGATCTTCAGAAATATGGTATCATGATGGTGCTTTTTCCACGAGACATCTGGTCCCAGCAGATTATTCTCTAATAATTGTAAAACATGCAAAATAGATGAAATAACATAAGTATCATATCTAAATATGAAATATATCGATGAATAGCAGTAAATTATGATATAAAACGGTGATGCAAAATGGACGTATCAAAGCCCTAAATTGGACTTTCGAGGTGGCGGTGCCTCTCTGTATGTTTCGTGGAAAATAACTCCGTCCCTGATGATTTTAGGGTTAAAGGCAATTTATAAGCGAAGAGGCGACAAGAGGCGGTGGCCAGGGCAGCCAAGGGCCCACCAGGAGTGTCCTAGGGTGGGGTGATGCGCATGTAACACACGTTCGTTGGGAGACCCCAAGAGCAAGGTATGAAGAGCATAGTAGCAAGTTTCCCTCAGAAAGAAACCAAGGTTGAATCGACCAGTAGGAGAAAGAAATCACTTCTGAAGGTTGATGCAGCTGATGTGGCAGGGCGCACTACTGGTTCAGAAGCAACATGGAAGCTACACAACACAATCAAATCACTTTGCCCCAATGAAGCAGTGAGGTTGTCAATATCACCGGTTTTGTTGAAAATAAAGAGGTTAAATGTATGGTGTGGAAAATAGTACTTGTTTGTAGTAGATGAAAAGAGAACAGTGATGGCATTAGGAAAACAGTACTAACAGTATGAAAACAGAGTTTGCAGTGGTTGTATTATCAGTATGAGGAAAATGGACCGGGGTCAACAATTCACTAGAGGTGTCTCTCCAAAACAGATAGATAGAATGTTGCGTAAACAAATTACGGTTGGGCAATTGACAGATATAAAGGTTGCACCATAGTGCATATTCATGACATGATGATTACTATGTGATTCATCCGGGCATTACAACAAGATACATAGACTGTTATCGAACTGCATCTATGACTAATAATCCACCCTTAGAATGTCATCCGAGCAAACCTTGGGTATTAAGTTGCAAGCAACAGATAATCACAGTAAGCAAAGTGTGTAATGTAAACAATATAAACATCATTGTTTTCTCCCTAGTGGCAACAACACATCCCCCACCCGTTTACGTTTTTTTCACTCGAGCGTGAGTGAAAGGGAGGCATAACCCACTATCGAGGATAAATACTCCCTCTTGGAGTACCTAGCATCTACTTGGCCAGAGCATCTACTAAAAACGGAGAGCATGTGAGATCATAAATAACATACACAAGAAAAGAACATGATAGATTGATAATCATGGGACATAGCATTCAATATTCATCGGATCCCAGCAAACACAACATGTTGCATTAAAATAAGATGATCTTGATCTAGGGCAGCTCAAAAGATCTAAACATGAGGCATAAAGAGGAGAGAACAACCATCTAGCTACTGCTATGGACCCGTAGTCCAAGGATGAACTACTCACGCATCATTCCGGAGGCAGGCATGGTGGTATAGAGCCCTCCGGTGATGATTCCCCCTCCCGGCAGGGTGCCGGGGAGAGCTACAGAACCCTCCCAAACTAGGGTTGACGATGACGGAGGCTGCGGATGTTTTCGTGAAAAAGGCTTCCGTATTTATGGTTAAACCTTTGAGGAGAATATATAGGCGCGAGGGCAACGTTGATGGGCGGCTAGGGGGCCACACCACCCCTGGGCGCGGCCAGGGGCGCGCCCACCCATGGTGTGGGCCCCCTATGGCTCCCTTCCAGACTCCGTGTGCGCGACGACTTTGTAAGACTTCTGGGCTTTGAATCGTCCAATTCCGAGAATATTTCCAGAACAAGTTTTCTCAAACTAAAAACAACAAAAAACAGGAACTGGTTCTGTGGCATCTTGTCAATAGGTTAGTCCCAGAAAATCAATAAAAATGGCATGAAGTGTAAAGGAAAAATGTAGCATATGACATGAAAACAACATGGAACATCAGAAATTATGGATACATTTATGACGTATCAACATTTCCAAGCTTAGTTCCTACTCGTCCTCGAGTAGGTAAACGATAAAAACAAATAATTTCTGAGGTGACATGCTACCAAGATAAACTTGATCATCATAGTAATGTAATGCATGTAAACCATGATCAAATGAATAAAGGTTGTGGTTTATAGTTGATATCAAATAGAATAATGTATAAACCATTAGGAATAACAAATTAAAAAATCAATGAATTAATACTAAAAGACAATCCACCGTGCAAGGTTTATTAAACATGATTTAAGCTTCAAGAACAATAATATAATCATCCAAGGCATCAAACTCTCACAACAGCTGCTGTTAGGATCAAGTCAAGTGACAACAATATGCACGTAGAAAAATCATTAAGATATTTGTGCACTCAAAACAAGAAAATGTTCTATATTGGTCCCTGGCACCAAGATGTTATGGCTAAAAGAACATTATGGGGGGTTTGGATGGTCAATGGAAGAAAGTCTCACACAACTGAAAGTGATCATTAGACAAGAGGAAGTCTTATAATCGAAGTTATGCAAGGAGTAGTGATTGCCACACAACAGATGCACATGGAGCTATAAGTGTATGAAATCTCTCCAATGGAACTAGTGGTGGTGTATCCAACTTTCTTGCTCACGAAGACTTAGAGCTCTTTTGAGGAGGCTCATCATTGGAATATACAAGCCAAGTTCTATAATGTAAGTTCCCCACATAGTTATGCAAGTCATAAAATGAAAACTCTCTCCCAAACTGAAGTAATGATACTAACCAAGAAAAAGTGTGGAATAAATGATAGTAGTGATGCCCCCTCTCACTTTATTATCTCTCTTTTGCCCTTTTTTCTCTTTCGAGCTTTTTCTCTTTTATTTTTATTTTTTTGATATATAACCTCACTGGTAGGGGAAACACTCTATTCTACAATGAATCATCACACTTTTAGTACTCATAACTCAAACTGAAATATATCTGATGTATATAAAACTATATGCTCCTGCCAGTGTAGCAGTATTGAAAATAACAATGAAGCATGACAAGTAACATAATGATGATGGATGTTGTATAGCAATATATCTCGGAATGGCTATGGAAATGCCATGGTAGGTAGGTATGGTGGCTGTTTTGAGGAAAATAATTTTTGGCTTATGTGTAGAAGAACAAAGTTCTCCCACAGGGTTTGAATGCACAGGCGAAGTTTGCGCCAACTCTCAATGTGAGAATGAGAAATGCATAGTAGCGAAGAGGCTAGCAAATATGGATGGTGGAAGTGCGAGAAAACCGTAACATAGAACTCACAAGTTAAAAGATTACAACTAAAATTATGGTCTTACAAGGCATAATGAGAATCACTCCAAGAGGGTCTGTGGCAGTGACAAGTCACTGTTAGCTAGCCCGACCGTAGGGCGTAACAAAAAGCCATTACGATTGCTATCAGCAAAGGAAGTCATATACCATTATCCCATCAACTGGTTATTTGAGTGTGGCACAGCTTCAAGATTTTAGACCAACCATTAATTGGTTTTACTCTACTAAACCAGCAAGTTTACCATTAAGCATATTAATATCTCAAAAAAAAACAGCAAATAATCAAGTGAAATAGTTTAGTGATCTATAAGAATATGCAAGTTTTTTTCGTTATACCATATACCACATGTAGCATTTTCTATTTCCATCAAGCACCATTCAATATATATTTTAACACAAACTCTCCAAAAGATATATCAATGAAAACAAGAGAGTACTAACACTACTCTACTAGAACTAACAGCTCTAAATAAGAGATGCATGAAAAATAGGAGCTAAAAGGAATTTGCATCAGCTAGAAAAAGAACTAAGAATATGACCATGGAAGAAACGAGTATTCATAAGAAAAAGCGGAGCGTGTCTCTCTCCCACACAAACAATGTTGGGTTCCAACAATATTATTGCATCAAGGAAAATATAAAAACAAAATAAAACAAATAGACACTCCAAGTAAAATTCATATGATGTGACCGAATAAAAATGTAGGTTCACTAGAAGTGACCTGATAAATTGTTGACGAAGAAGGGGATGCCTTGGGCATCCCCAAGCTTAGACGCTTGAGTCTTCTTAGAATTTCCTGGGATGAACCACGGGGGCATCCCCAAGCTTTGGATTTGCACTCTTCTTGATCACATTATATCACCCTCTTCTTTGTATCCTTGAAAACTTCCTTCACGCCACACTCAATGTAATTCGCATTAGAGGGTTAGTGCACAAAAAAAATTGACATGTTATGCATGGACATAAGAATTATTGATGTATTTTAAATATTAGATACAGCCACTGATGTTTCGTGAAGCAAAGAAATCCACTCGACATAGTAAAAGAGAGAATGCAAGTAAAAAAGGCAGAATATGTCAAAACCAGAACAGTCTATAAAGGTGACTTTTTTCGGGGCACTTACGTTAGTCAAATCAAAAAACGTAAAGAACGAAAATGTTTTGGAATTAGCTGAGTAATAAGCATAAAACTTTTGAGGTCATTTTCATCTTTCTGTGAATTATGCAATTTTTTACGGTGGATAGCAGAAATCTGTTTCCTGCGTAGAAATCCAAAATCAACACCAATTTTCGCTAGAAACTTTACTTGGCACAACTAATACATAGAAATAAAGATACAAAGGAGTTGCTACATAAGTATACAACACCTTGACTCAAAGAAAACCGAGAAAAATAAAGCAAAAATAAAATCATGTGTTATCTCCCAAGAAGTGCTTTTCTTTAACGCCTTTTAGCTAGGCCCATAAAAATAGAAACAAGTATTTTCGATTAAAGAAGCATCCAAATTGTAACTACAAGGCTTACATTTACCTTTATTACCGTTATTCTTAGTTTTAGGGAACTGATGATTGCAGCACGGTTTGGAAGTGAAAGTCATGGTACCTTTGCCCATATCAATACTTGCTCCCAAGAACTTTAATAGAGACCTTCCTAGGGTAATTTGGCCTGCTCCTACACATTCAATAACAAGGTAATCAGTAGATACCATTCTCCCTAGGAATTTTGTAAACACTCCCTCAACTATCCCAGTGGGAAATATAGTGGTGTTATTAGTGAAATGTATTTCTTCTCCTCCCTCAGAAAGTTCCCAAAGACTCAAAGATTCATAAATCTCTTTAGGCATAAGACAAAATTCAGACATAATATCACAACGAGCATTTAAAGTTTCACCATTCATAACAATCTTTACTATAGAGATCATATTTGAGGTTTGATACGTCCAAAACGTATCTCCTTTTCTGAACACTTTTCTTATTGTTTTCCTCTAAACTTGTGAGTTTTGGATAACACTAACACGGACTAACGTTGTTTTGAGCCGAATTGCCTTGGTGTCTCGTTTTTGTGCAGAAAAATCAACTTTCGGGAAATTGCCCAGAAAAGATCCCTTTGAGCTTAAAACACCAGAAGACGTCGGGAGCCAGAAGGAGGCCTGGAGAGGGGCCAAGAGGGGGCCACACCACCCCTGGCGCCCCCTTGGCCACGCCGCCTGGTGGTGTGGGCCACCCTGTACCCCCTCGAGCTCCCCTTTCGACTACTTATGCCCTGTAACCTAAAAATCAAGGGGGTTCGTCATATTCCACATAAACACAATAGAGCGCTGCCGCCACCTCGAAACTCAATTCGGGGATCAGAAGTTCCTGTTCTGGCGCCCTGCCGGGACGGCGATTCGAAGGAGATCATCGCCATCGACACCGCCACCTCTTCTCCATCAACCATCCATGATTCCCCCGTCCATGTGTGAGTAAACAGAGATGTAGGCTGAGAGGAATGGAGGGGATTGGATGAGATTGATCATGTAATAATGCCAGATTGTTAGGGCATAGTGCCTAGTATCCATTGTTAGTGTTTTCTACCGCTGTTGCAATGCTTGTCACTAGGGCCCAAGTGCCATGATCTCAGATATGAACATGTTATTGTTTCATGAGTTTAATTATGTTTCTTGATAATATCTCCAAGTTGTTTACACATGTCATTGTCCGGAACCCGAGGCCCCAAAGTGACAGAAATTGGGACAACCGGAGGGGGTGGTTGTGATGTGAGGATCACATGTGTTCATGGAGTGTTAATGCTTTGCTCTGGTGCTTTATTAACAGGAGCACCTTAATTACCAGTAGTTTCCCTAGAGGCCCTGCTGCCACGGGCTGGTAGGACAAAAGATGTTGTGCAAGTTTCTCATTGCGAGCACGTATGACTATATTGGAACACATGCCTATGGTTTGCCTAGAAGTTGGATGCTTTATTATTATTATCTGCAATGCCCATGTTTAGATAATTACATGACCTATTTTATCTATGCAACGCCCTTCCATCCATTCCCTCTATGCCTACGGTACTTTTCATCCTGCTGTTTTCCGCAATTGCTACGGATGCTACTATTTTACTAATGCTGTTATTTTATTTCTATTGCTGCTATAAAACTGTTACCACTGATAAATTGTTGCGAGCAAGTCTACTTTCAGGTGCATCTGAATTGACAACTCAGTTGTTAAGGCTAATAAATATTCTTTGGCTCTCCTTGTGTCGAATCAATAAATTTGGTTTTACTTCCCTCGAAGATTATTGCGATCCCCTATACTTGTGGGTCATAAAGACTATTTTCTGGCGCGTTGCCGGGGAGCATAGCTTTATTTATTTGCTCACACGATCGTGATATTGTTTGATGCAAACCATTCATCATGGGCAAGACTCGTGATGGAAAAGTCTCTATATTACCATCCACTACAAGAAGAGGTACAACTCTGAACACTTTTGTTGCTCTTGGTTCACCGTCTGTTATGAGTAAGCTTCTTACTCCACCGCATTCTACACGCACTATTACTTCTGCTGAGTCTGAAAATGTTTCTGATACTTTTGATGATGCTTCTACTGTGCTTGATGATGCTGGTTCTCTAGGTCCTTTGCTAGATGCTACTATTGCTAAATCCAAACAAATTGAAAATGCTAAAATTTCTGTTGAAAATGCTAGTGCACCTATTAATTCACCTGGGTTTATTGATGATCTTGATGAAACCTATATCAAACTTAATGATGATTTTATTGAAGAAGCTCGTGCCACTACTGGTGCAAGTTCTCTTAAGAGTCTTCTTGCAAGACATGTTGTGAAATATAAATCTTCTCTTGATGCTAAGTTTGCCACATCTCCCATAGACATTAGATACAAGGATTATGATTTCTCTTTAGATTTATCTTATATATCTATTGTTGAGAAGGAACCTTTTTGTGGAACTGAAAGTAAAAGTGCTATGGAACACATGAATGAGCTGTCATCTTTGAGTTGTTTATTTTCTGATGATACTAAACTGCATACTTATTTTGCTACCAAGATCTTCCCTTTCTCATTGAAAGATGAAGCTTAAACTTGGTTCAACAATATGTCCCCTGGATCTATTACTAATCCTATGGATTTGGTTAATGCTTTCTTTCAAAAATATTTTTCTGCTAGTGCCTGATACGTCGAAAACGTATCTCCTTTTCCGAACACTTTTCTTATTGTTTTCCTCTAAACTTGTGTGTTTTGAATGCAACTAACACGGACTAACGCTGTTTTTAGCAGAATTACCTTGGTGTCTCGTTTTGTGCAGAAAAATCAACTTTCAGGAAATTGCCCAGAAAAGACCCCATTGGTCTTAAAACACTGGAAGACCCCAGGAGCCAGAAGGGGTCAGGAGAGGGGCCAAAGGGGGCCCACACCACCCCTGGCGCGCCCCCTAGGCCGTGCCACCTGGTGCTGTGGGCCACTCCCACACACCACGGGCTCCCCTTTCGACTACACAAGGCCTTCAACCCTAAAACCCAAGGGGGGTTCGTCATATTCCACAGAAATACAACAGAGCGCCACCGCCACCCCGAACTTCGATTCGGGGATCAGAAGTTCCTGTTCTGGCACCCTGCCGGGACGGGGAATTGGAGGAGATCATCGCCATCGTCATCACCAACGCCTCTCCATCGACCATCCATGTTTCCCCCATCCATGTGTGAGTAATTCCCCCGCTGTAGGCTGAAGAGGATGGTAGGGATTGTATGAGATCGTTCATGTAATAATGTCGTTATTGTTAGGGCATAGTGCCTAGTATCTTCTATTAGTGATATTGACATTGTTTCAACTTGTTATGCTTAATGCTTGTCACTTTGGGCTTGAGTGTCATGATCTCAGATCTGAACATGTTATTGAATCACGTTGATAATTAAGTTTCTTGATCATACCTGCAAGTTGTTTACAAATATCGTTGTCCGAAATCCAAGGCCCCGAAGTGATAGAAATTTGGACAACCGGAGGGGATGGATGTGATGTGAGGATCACATGTGTTCATGGAGTGTTAATGCTTTGATCCGGTGTTCTATTAAAAGGAACACCTTAATTACCAGTAGTTCCCTTCAGGCCCCGCTGAAAACGGGCTGGTAGGACAAAAGATGTTGTGCAAGTTCTCATTGCGAGCACGTACGACTATTTACGGAACAAATGCCTATGGTTACTTAGTGCTTGGATGCTTTATCTTATTTATCTGCAATGCCCATGTCTTGATTATTTTATGAACTATCTTATCCATGTAACGCCCGTTCGTCTATCCCTATGCCTACAGTATTTAATCCTGTTGTTTACTTCAAACATTGCTGCTGTTTTCATCTTACTTCTGCTACTATAAAACTGTTACTACTGATAAACCACTGCGAACAAAAGTACTTTCAGGTGCAGGTGAATTGACAACTCACTTGTTGATACGTCATAAGCGTATCCTTAATTTCTGATGTTGCATGTTGTTTCCCACATGTTTTCCTTACACTTTATGTCATTTATATCGATTTCCTGGACTAACCTATTGACAAGATGCCATAGAGCCAGTTCCCTGTTTTCTGAAGTTTTTAGTTTCAGAAAAGTTGTTCTGGAAATATTCTCGGAATTGGATGCCACGAAATCCAAAAGTCTTAGAATTCCCTACACGTCCAGGAAGTCCAAAGGAGACCCGGAGGGGGGCTCTGGAGCCCCCACACCATAAGCTCGCGCGGGCTAGCCCCTGGCCACGTCGGGGGTGGTGTGGGCCCCTCGGGCGCCCACCGACGTTGCCCTTTCGCCTATATGATCCCCCTGATGCATAAACCCTAAAAGAATCGACCTTTTCTACAAAATACATCCGTAGCTCCGCCGCCGACAAGTTTCGGGGGACGGATCTCTGTTCTGGCACCCTGCCTGGACGGGGAAGTGCCCCGGGAAGCCATCTCCATCGAATACACCGCCATCTTCATCGCTGTTGCTGTCTCCTATGATGAGGAGGGAGTAGTTCTCTCCCGAGGCTGAGGGCTCTACCGGTAGCTATGTGGTTCATCTCTCTCTCCCATGGTGTGATCTATATGTATCATGAGCTTTGTAATCTATTTGAATAAGTAGATGTTACTCTTCATCTTGTGCAACTCAAGTGTTTTATTGATATGAACTTTGGAGTCACCTTGTCCCGCGGTGTGAAGGTGACAGTGTGCACATCGTGTGTGTCTCCTCTATGAATTGTGGTGTTTGTCTAGTACCTTGTAGGGCGCTCATAGTGACCGCGTGGGGTTAACTAGACATGAGAATGCTTACTTTAAGGAATGCTTTTTGCAGCCCTACGCAATGATTAGTGTATGTTATCCAATCGGAGAGGGTTAAGAGTAGCATAGTGAAGAGAACATATTTAGTTATTCATTTATGTGATCATTGTTGAGAGTGTCCACTAGTGAAAGTAGGATCCCTAGGCCTTGTTTCCAAGCATTGTAACACCGTTTTCCGCCTGTTCTGCTACATGTTTGCTTGCTGCCATATTTATTTCAGATCGCTATTATTACTTATAACCATCCAGATTACTTGCATTTTACTCGCTCTTCGCCGAACTAGTGCACCTATATACCTGACAAGTATATTGGGTGTGTTGGGGACACAAGAGACTTCTTGTATCTTAATTGCAGGGTTGCTTGAGAGGGATATCTTTGACCTCTACCTCCTTTAGTTCGATAAACCTTGGGTGATCCACTTAAGGGAAAGTTGCTGCTGTTCTACAAACCTCTGCACTTGGATGCCCAACACTGTCTACAAGAACAGAAGCATGCGTAGACATCAAGATTTTTTATGGCGCCGTTGTCGGGGAGGTAAGGTAAAAGGTACTCACATTCTCGGGTGTAAGTGCTCGGAGTTATTTCCTTTAGATTCTGCAATTTTATCATTTTGTTTCTTGTTTTCACTAGTTAGGCTTATTTTTACTCGCTTCTTGTTTTTATTTGTTACTAGTAGTCTTAATGGAAAACAACAAAAATATGATAGAACTTTATAATATTTATCTTTAGTTAGGACATGATGCTTTTGAAGTGAAAATTAAAAAACCTATGGAAGTTTGTTTGCATAATAGTGATAGCAATTTTATTGGCATTAATTCTTTGCACCCCATCATTCCTAATGCTAGGGAAAAGTCTAAGCTTGGGGAAGCTAGTTTTTACGATGTTTTTAGTTTTCTAGCTTTAGAGGAGAAAATTTGCTCCGATGATACTTTATCTCCCATATGTGATAAACCTAATGATGCTTGTGATATTTTAAATCCTCCTACTGAAAGCATTCCTTTTAAAATACCCAAGAGGATTCTTGAACTTGTCATGGATAGACGTTATTTTGGAGATGGAACTGTCCATCCTAGTGATCATTTACACTTTATGCATGAATTATGCGAGTTATTCAAGTGTGCAGGTATCTCAACAGACCAAGTTAAGAGGAGGCTATTCCCTTTGTCACTTAAGGACAAAGCAAGGGAGTGGTATGAACTACTAGATGATCCTCATCATTTGAAGTGGCAGGAACTTGAATCTCTCTTTTACTCTAAATTTTATCCTTCTCATGAACCATATTTAGATAGGAATTACATTTATAATTTTTGGCCTCATGATGGAGAAAGCATTGCCTAAGCTTGGGGAAGACTGAAAACATTAATACTCAAATGTCCTAACCATGAGCTTCCTGAGGAAATAATTGTTACTAATCTTTATGCAAGGCTTTCAGGACATTGGAAGGATTATCTAGATGCATGTTCAGAGGGTTCTTTTTGTAGTAAGAAGTTTGAAGCTAAGTGGGATCTTCTTGAGAGAATTCGAATCAATAGTGAAGATTGGAATAACAACAAAGGTAAAGAATCAAGTATAAACTATGAGTATGATTGCATTAAGACTTTTGCTGAAACTGTTGATTTTCATGAGCTTAATGCTAAATATGGTCGTGATCCTCAAATAGTTGTCGGTTGGTATAGATCCTTTGCTTCTTATATTAATCTTCCTAAAAATGGGGACATATATCATGAACCTTTTAAAGACACTTGCATGAAAAATGAAACTGCTATTAATGATTGCAATGAACATGCTCAAACTTCTGAAAGTACTATTTCTTATAAGAAAGTTAATTTTTGTGGAGCACTTAGACTTTGTGAAAAGAATCAAACCGTAGAAGAACATTGCATCCATCATAGGAATGAAAAAACTAGAAAGTGGGATAGGGCTCTAAATGATCTTGGTGAAAAAGTTTGTGCCCTCTATCCTTTAATTTGTGAACTTTGCTGTAAAGTGGGTCATTTTAATTTTCAATGCTCAAGCCATGATAGTAGCCTTTTGAATCCTATGAGTACTACAAGTTTGTATTGTGATGACATGATCACCCCTAATGAGCATGATGAACTTACATTATTTTGGGGGTGTGAAGAGTTATTAAGAAAAAATTCTTTGATTGATATGAGTGCTTTTGATATGAATAGTGTTTTGCATGAATGCCACCTTTATTGTGTTGAAAATTGCCATGCAAATACTTACATACAAAATATTCTAAAAGAGGACACTTAATAAAAATATTACAGGTCTAATATGTGTTTTCATCTTATTAATGAAGAGGAGGAATCCTCAAAGGTTTGTTCTATTGTTTCTGACAATAAACCAGGGTATGTGGAGAAGCTTACTTTCAAGCCTCTCCTTCCTATACAGAGTAAGAAGAAGAAGAAGAAGAGGAGTAAAAGGAGAGAGGTAACAACATCTCCCCCTAAACATGTTGCTCCCATTATAGTTTTTGATGAGTCTGTACTCGATGATCTTCCTATGCCTGTTATTTATGAAAGTGATCAAGATTGGGAGAAACACACTACTTTTGATATTGAAAATCTCTTTGGTACCAATTCTGAAAATGATGATAATTTCTGTACTATTAGTACCGTCCATGTTCCTTCCAATGATGATAAAGAAATCTCTGAGCTTGTGGATGAGGTGTTTGAAAATCCTTTTGCTACTGATGATTATATGCTTGATACATCTCTTTCTAGTAAAAATGATGATATTTCTTATGATGATGCTATGCCTCCAGTCTTTGATAACTATAGTAAAAGATGCTATAACATAGGTTATGATTAAAATTATCCTTATGAAACTTGTCATAGTTATGGATGGATTACCCAAAACCATCTCCCTAATGTACAACTTGTCTAGCATGTTGGAGTTCTTTATGATGATTGCATTGATAAATATGATATTTTTAGTCCACCTACTATTGAGGAGAAAATTAATAATGATTACAATAAGACTCCTATGTTTGATGATTATGGTGATGAGAATGATAATGATAGATACTTTGTTGAATTTGCTCCCACTACTATTAATAAGAATGACTATGCTTATGTGGAGAGTATTAATTCTTTTATGCATATGGCTCATGATAAGAATGTTTTATGTGATAGTTATATTGTTAATTTTATTCATGATGATACTGAAAGTTATTATGAGAGAGGGAAACATGGTTTTATGCATCTCAACAATATTAAGTTTCCCCTCTTTATGTTGAAATTTTTGAAGTTGCACTTATTTTGTCTTCCTATGCTAGCCACTTTGTGCTTTATTCCCTTGTTTTTCTACAAGATTATTTTTCATAGGAAGTGGGTTAGACTTAAATGTGTTTTATATTTTCTTCTTGATGCTCTCTTATTGTGCTTCAACTTTTATTCTTATGTGAGCATCTTTTAAAAATCATTGTGCCTAGCTGAAAGGCATTAAAAGAAAAGCGCTTCCGGGAGACAACCTGTTTTATTTCTCTGTTTTCAACCCATTTTCCGTCGTTTCTTTTGTTTTCTTTGCACGTGGGTGTTTTCTATTTCCTTAGGAACCCCGCTATATATTTTCTTTTGAGTTTTTATTGAGCCAAGTAAAGCCTCTAGGGAAAAGTTGAGGCTATATTTCGGATTTCTGCGCAGGAAACAGATTTCTTCTGTCCACTGTTTATTCCGTATAAAATCACACAAAATTCAAAATGACCTGAGTTTTTTTGTCCGTAATCCTGGTCTGTATACGCAAGTTTTCTTAGTTTAACACTTTTTGATTTGAGAAACAGAAGATTTTCGAATAAAATCATCTTTACATGCTGTCCTATTTTGACAGATTTCTGCCAATAATTGCATTTGCATTTTAATCGCTTTATTTTTATGTTATTTAGACTAAAAAGAGTTTTAAAAGAATTTGTGATAGTAGATAATGTGTTTTTGAGTGTTAGTAATGTGTTTAAACTGAACCATGTGAATTTATTATTTCGACTGCACTAACGTTGATAATGAAGATTGTGAGAAGTTTGGTGTGAAGGAAGTTTTCAAGGGTCAAGAGAAGAGGATGATACAATGTGATCAAGAAGAGTGAAGAGCCTAAGCTTGGGGATGCCCCGGTGGTACATCCCAGAAATTTCCAAGAGGACTCAAGCATCTAAGCTTGGGGATTCCCAAGGCATCCCCTTCTTCATCGACAAATTATCAGGTCACTTCTAGTGAAACTATATTTTTATTTAGTCACATCTTATGTGCTTTACTTGGAGCGTCTTTTATTTTTATTTACAGTTTGTTTGGTTTTATTTTGTGTAATAAATGGTTGGGTCTTATCATACTTGTGTGGGAGAGAGACACACTTCGTTTTCGTTGCTTAGAACACTCTAGTTTTCATTCTTATTGTTCTGTGAGTGTTCACTTTTTGCTAGTACTGCGTTTAGACTTTGTTTACATGCATCTCTTATTCAGAGCTGTTAGTTTTAGTAGTGTTATGTGAGTACTCTCAATTTTTCTTTCTGTATCATGTAGAGTATTTTTGTTAAAACATATATTGTATGGTGTTTGTTGGGAATAGAAACTGCTGCTTGAAGTAGAATTTTTAACAGTGCAAGTAGAAGCTCGTATAGACTGTTGCTAGAACTTTTTCATGCCATGCTAAATGTTATTTTAGTTATAAAGCCATGTGATGTTGAGTAGAATGAATAGCCTCAAATAGCCGTGAGTGTTTAATATGTCATTGAAAGATTCACTAGTTGTTCTTGTCATAAGGAAGCATAAATTATGGTATTCTCTTTCGAATGTTTTATTTGGTTGACTTGGCGCATGCTCACACCATGTTTATGACTATGAACCAGTCACGAATAGCCTCCGTGACCACTTAGTTTTTGAACCATGATACCACTTATGTTTTAATTAATGATGTTTATGTCGCTATGCATGATTATGGCTCTTATGCTCTCTTGATTTGTCGGTCCCAGTCATTTGCTAGCCTCCACCTGTACTGAGTATGAGCTCTACTCGTGCATCCAACTCCCTTAAACCAAAAAATTTCCCATTGTGTCCACCATACCTACCTACATGTGGTATTTAACTGCCACTCCAAGTAAATTGCTCATGTGTTACCTTTAAAACCTTCTAAATTACTCCTGCTTTATGTTCCTATTTTTGCTCATGAGGACGTCAACAGATAATATTTATCTCACTTGTTGATTGGATTTCACACCCTGGACTAGTGGCTTCATACGCTTATCCAGATGATAGAAGAGCTAGCAGCGGGGTTCCGAGCCCCAAATTAATTGACACGAAATCTCTTCACTATTTTTGCCCCTGATTTATCAGTCAAAGCATAATTGTGTAAACAAAAGAGAAAGAGGGATGACCTTCTACCCAGATGCATCCTTCACATGGGAGCCGCTCTTGTGAATCCAGTTGGCTTGTGACATACTGTATTTTCTGTTTACCATTCGTTGACATTAGCATAGATCTCCCAAAATATAGACACTCCTCCACGGTAGGTGACTGTTGGCAGGCACCCGAGGATTCGGTTAGCCATGGTTTGTGAAAGATGGATGGGAGGAGTGTCAAACTTTTCAAACCTCTGTTTAATAAAATAAAAAGCTCTAGCACACGAGTTATCCCTGCTTCCCTCCGCGAAGGGTCTTTCTTTTACTTTTATGTTGAGTCTCCATCTTCTAATGTTATGCATAGTTGAGAGCGCATTTTTGCCATTCTTATTTCTATGTGTACTGTCCCATAAACATCAATAATTACTTCATGATGTGATATTATTTGTTCTTAAATTATTTGCTCTAGTCTTCCTCATGAACTTTGAAGGTGTCCTGGCATTTATGTTTTTCCCCACTCTTAAGGACTAGCGAAATATCACTTTGCCATGCTTTCTCTATACCTAAAACAAACATTTATCTTTCTTTGCATTATTATTCATGATCCTCTATTTGAGATACTCTTCATGATGAAAAGTGATTCTATGCTTTATTATTAAAGTTCTATTTATCATGTTTGTGTTTGAAGTTCTATGATCTCAGTTTGCATATGCCTTTACATTTTTATGATCAAGATTATGTTAGTATCATGTCACCTCAGAAATTATTATTTTATCGTTTACCTACTCGAGGACGAGTAGGAACTAAGCTTGGGGGTGCTTGATACGTCATAAATGTATACTTAATTTCTGATGTTCCATGATGTTTTCATGTTGTTTCCCACATGTTTTCCTTACACTTTATGTCATTTTTATCGATTTCACGGGACTAACCTATTGTCAAGATGCCATAGAGCCAGTTCCCTGTTTTCTGCTATTTTTAGTTTCAGAAAAGTTGTCTGGAAATATTCTCGGAATTGGATGCCACGAAAGCCAAAAGTCTTACAATTCCCTACACGTCTAGGAAGTCCAAAGGAGACCCAGAGGGGGGGCTCTGGATCCCCCACACCATAGGCTCGCGTGGGCTAGCCCCTGGCCATGCCAGGGGGTGGTGTGGCCCCCCCGGCGCCCACTGACGTTGCCCTTTCACCTATATAATTCCCCCGATGCATAAACCCTAAAAGAATCGACCTTTTATACAAAATACATACGTAGCTCCGCCGCCGCCGCCGACAAGTTACGGGGGACAGATCTCTGTTCTGGCACCCTGCCGGGACGGGGAAGTGCCCTCGAAAGCCATATCCATCGAATCCACCGCCATCTCCATCGCCTTTGCTGTCTCCTATGATGAGGAGGGAGTAGTTCTCCCCCGAGCCTGAGGGCTCTACCGGTAGCTATGTGGTTCATCTCTCTCTCCATGGTGTGATCTATATGTGATCATGAGCTTTGTAATCTATTTGAATAAGTAGATGTTACTCTTCATCTTGTGTTACTCAAGTGTTTTATTAATATGAACTTTGGAGTCACCTTGTCCCGCGGTGTGAAGGTGACAGTGTGCACATCGTGTGTCTCCTATATGAATTTTGGTGTTTGTCTAGTACCTTCTAGTGCGCTCATAGTGACAGCGTGGGGTTAACTAGACATGGGAATGCTTACTTTAAGGAATGCTTTTTGCAGCCCTATGCAATGATTAGTGTTCGTTATCCAACCGGAGAGGGTTCAGAGTAGCATAGTGAAGAGAAGATATTTAGTTATTCATTTATGTGATCATTGTTGAGAGTGTCCACTAGTGAAAGTAGGATCCCTAGGCCTTGTTTCCAAGCATTGTAACACCGTTTTCCGCCTATTCTTCTACATGTTTTCTTGCTGCCATATTTATTTCAGATCGATATTATTACTTATAACCATCCATATTACTTGCATTTTACTCTCTCTCTCTTCGCCAAACTAGTGCACCTACATACCTGACAAGTATATTGGGTGTGTTGGGGACACAAGAGACTTCTTGTATCTTAATTGCAGGGTTGCTTAAGAGGGATATCTTTGACCTCTACCTCCCTGAGTTCGATAAACCTTGGGTGATCCACTTAAGGGAAACTTGCTGTTGTTCTACAAACCTCTGCACTTAGAGGCCCAACACTTTCTACACGAATAGAAGCGTGCGTAGACATCACTTGTTAAGGCTCACAAATATTCTTTGTCCCCCCTTATGTCGAATCAATAAATTTGGGTTTTACTTTCCTCGAAGACTATCGCGATCCCCTATACTTGTGGGTCATCAGTGCCCAACATGCTGTTGTGAAGGACATATTTAATTTTGAGCAAATTGACGGAGAGAAATTGCCTGAATCTTGGACAAGGTTTTGTTCTTTAATAAGAGCTAGCCCTAGATATCCATTACCTAAAATGAGCTCCTAGATATATTTTATAATGGTCTAACTGTTGAATCTAGGACATACCTGGATAGTTGTGTTGGTTGTGTTTTTAGGAAAAGAACTCCAGAAGAAGCTGGGAAATTAATGGCTAAAATAGCCAAAAATAATGATGATTGGAATATACCTGAGCCTACACCGATTAATAAGACCTATCTCTTTCTCGCAGCAGAGTATTCGAATGGAACCGCTTTTTCGGCTAGTATTTTTTATTATCACAACACTTCTTCTTAGACTGGACTACTTATCATTGCAAGGCCCCTAGGTTTGACTTCAGAAACTTTTTATTCGGCTAGGAAGTTGTTCTTTCACTGCTGTTGAGACTGCTTTTAGCTACACCAGAGCCAACACCAATACCAACACCCAAGAAGAGAGGGCTGATTGAATTAAATGATGAAGTGACGAAGGAAGCCAAGAAATATCTTAAAGAGAGGGGTATTAAATCTGAAGATGTGAAGAATTTACCTCCTATAGAAGAATTATGTAAGCCTATTCCTCATCCATCGACTGTTGAGGTACACTCTCTCCAATACTTTGATAATAGAGATATTCCCTATTTGAAACCACCTGATCAGTGCCTACATGAATTTGATAATTATGTTGTTAAGCAAGACAACTTTAATATGAGAGTGCAAAATCATCTTATGGAAAACTCTAGAGCTATTGATAATTTGAATGGTATTATTGAGAGAACCTCTAATGATGGTAAAATGCTTGTTAAAAACTTTTAAATGGTTCAAACTCAAATTGATCAACTTACTAAAGTGCAAAAAGACATGCTAGCTAATGCTTCTAGAGATAAACATGTTTGTGAAATAATTACTAGAAGTGGTGTTTCTACTTAGGACCCCTTGTACCCTGAAGGACATCCTAAAAGAATGGAACAAGATTCTCAGCAACCTAAAAAACAATAGTTCTCCTTCTAACAAAAAGAAGAAGAGACATAAAAATGTTGTAGAATCTCCTGAACCTGCTAAAGATCCTAATAGTATTTCTATTTCTGATGCTGAAACTGAAAGTGGTAATGATAATAGTGGTGCTTCACATAAAGAGTAAAGCGAGCTGAATCTGAAAAGCGAACTAAAAATGGAAAGTATACTAAGGAGGATTTCATTGCTAATAAACATGGTAAAGAAAGAGAGCCTTGGGAAAAGCAATGCCTTTTCCTAATAAGAAACACAAATCAAAGGAAGAAGAACATTATAACAAGTTTTGTGAGTGGATGAAACCTCTGTTTTTGCAAATCCCTTTGACCGATGCTATTAAATTGCCTCCTTATTCTAAATATATGAAAGATATTGTCTCTAACAAAAGAAAGATTCCTAATGAGGAAATTTCCACTATGCTTGGTAATTTTTATTTCAATGGCAAGGTTCCAAAGAAGATTGGAGATCCTGGTATTCCTACTATCCCTTGTTCTATTAAAAATAATTATGTTAGAGCTGCTTTATGTGACTTGGGAGCTGGAGTTAGTGTTGTGCCTTTCTCTCTTTATAAGAGACTATCTCTTGAAAAATGGATACATACTGATATATCTTTGCAAATGGCTGATAAATCTACTGCTATTCCTGTTGGTATATGTGAGAATGTTCCTATTCAAGTTGCTACTAATTGTTTGATATTAAATGACTTTGTTGTGTTGGAAATGCCTGAAAATGATAATATGTCTATTATTCTTGGGAGACATTTTCTTAACACTACACGGGATGTTATTGATTGCAATCAAGGAAAATAACTTTTAATGGTAATGATAAAGAGCATACTATTTATTTTCCCAAGAAGATTGATATAAGATATGGTTTAAATTTAATTGAAAATATTGAGACCATCAAGATTGGAGAATTTTATTGTCACATTCCAGTACCACTAAAAGAATATGAAATTATTATGATTGGGACTATGTCTATCAAGTTTGAGGTAACATAATTGTTTAGTGATTAGCAAAGTTTGCTTCATATGAAAATTGTTCTGGTAACAAGACTTGATCGCCCTTGTTAACAAAATGATTTTGAATGAAGAGGACAATGTTTCACTATGTTTTCACCTTACCCATTATGTTTTCACCATGTTTACTTCTGTTATCACCTCGCTACTTTAGTACAATCATGTTTTCCATCATCCATATTCATGTGTTCATGATGTTTTCACCCTGATTACTGTGGTTATACATGTTTTCACCACCCATAATTTTGTTTTCACCACTTCCACCTTTGTTTTCACTGGTTATTTTTCATTAGAGTGTCTTAGAACCTCTGTAGTACTGGTTTTGGTTTTTTCCACCTTTCCATAATTGTTTCTAGCGAAAGTTGGAGTTGGTTTTGGATTTCTGCGCAGAAAACAGATTTCTCCTGTCCACCGTAAAAAATCGTATAATTCGCAGAAAGATCAAAATGACCTAAAACTTTTTGTGCTTATTTCTTAGCTAATTCAGAAACTTTTTTGTGCTTTACGTTTTTTCGATCTGAGCAACTTAAGTGCCCCGAAAAAATTCGTCTTTACAGACTGTTCTGGTTTTGGCAGATTCTGCCATTTTTCTTGCATTTGCTCTTTTAGTTTGTCGAGTCGATTTCTTTGCTTCACAAAACATCAATGGCTGTATATAATGTTTAAAAGTATCAATAGCACTTGTGCCCTTGCAGAACCCATGAATTTTTGATTGTGCACTAACCGTCTAATGTGAATTACTTTTAGTGTGATGTGAAGGAAGTTTTCAAGAGTCAAGAGAAGAGGGTGATATAATGTAATCAAGAAGAGGCCAAAAGCCTAAGCTTGGGGGGAAGTATACCGACATCACACTCATATTTATATCATGTTCAATAGGTTATTTGTATATCCATGTTTTCGTTTCTTTTGTTTGTTTTCATTTTGCTTTCGCTTCTTTCATTTCTCTTTGTTTTATTATTTTGTTCTTGTTTTCCAAAACACAAAAAGACCAAAAATATTACTGTTGTTTCTCTTTGTTTTCTTCTTTAGTTTCTTTTGTTGGTTTGATTTTTTTTCTCTTTTTGATTTATTTTTCAAAAATCCAAAAATATTTTGCTTTATTTTCTTGTTTCCTTCTGTTCTTGTTTTTAATTCGAAATCCCAAAAATATTTGTTGTTCTTCTTTGGTTTTGTAAAGTTTGTTGCAGAGTTCACCGGACTTCCGTGTCTCCATTGGAGCTTGATTATCATTCTATATTATTCGATCCACACAAGTGAATAGCAATAATGATGATTTACGACAATCCAAGTTGTGCTGGGACGCTGATATGAACTCTATTTGTTTTATTTTTGTACATATACTCATCCATGTGAACATGCTTAGTTCGTTTATGTAAGGTGTATGTTATTTAATTGATGCTTAGTAGTTTGTGCTCTCACGTGTTTAGTTCCAACTTATTAATATAAGATAGCATGTCGTATGAATGTTTGCTTGCATTATTTTATTCATAGAAGGGTATGGCATTGTGGTATCTCCCTCTGATTGTTTCGCTTGAATCGACTCGGCACATGCTCACGCATGCTATGACTGAAAACAAAAAGGTCAATTAAGCCTGATGGTTTATTTTGCATCAGAGTATTTGTATCATTTTTATGCCCCTGTTAATTTTGTTTTGTCATAAGCATGATTATGACAGTTGTTGCTCTCTTGATTGTCGCTCCCCGTCTATTGCTAGCCTTCACCTGTACTGACTATGAGCTCTACTCGTGAATCCAACTACCAAAAACCAAGGTCTCCCAAATGTGTCCACCAAACCTACCTATATATGTGGTATTTAACCGCCACTCCAAGTAATTTTCTCGTGTGCTACCTTTAAAACCTTTGAAAAACTATTCCTGTTTTGTGCCCCTGTTTTAGCTCATGAGGAAGTAAATGGAGAATATTTATATCACTTGTTGACACCCTGGACTAGTGGCTTTATCCACTTATCCAAATGATAGAAGAGCTGGCGGCGGGGTGCCTAGCCCCAAATTAATACAACAAATTATCTTCACTATTTTTGCCCCTGATTTATCTGTCAAAGCATAATTGTGTAAACAAAAGAGAAAGAGGGATGACCTTCTACCCAGATGCGTCCTTCTATGGGAGCCGCTCTTGTGAAGTCTAGTTGGCTTGTGAAGTATTGTATTCTGTGTTTACCATTCGTTGACATAAGCATACACCTCTCTTAAAACTGTTTTCAATACCTCTGTTTAATAAATTAAAAAGCTCTAGCACATGAGTTAATCCCCGCTTCCCTCTGCGAAGGGTCATTATTTTATTTTTATGTTTATTCTTCACCTTCTTGCTTTATGCACCTTCTTAAGAGAATGGATGTCATTCTTAGTGTAATGTGCTTGTCCCAAAAAACGGTTGATTGTGGTATAACTTTGATGCTTGTATCTTTGATATCTTTATTTCTAGTCTTCATTTGAACTTCAGAGGTGCCATAGAATTTATGTTTTTCTCCATTATTAAGGGCAAGAGAGTTCACTTTATCATATCCTATTATGAGCATTGCAATCCTGCAAAATGATATACTTCATGTTGTTTATTATTAGTTTGTTGGCATCTCTTCATGGTTTACATAACTGCTAGGTGATTTTTATCTTAATTACATCTTATTATGAATTTCTCAGCACTTGATCATATAGTGAGTATATTTACATCATATAAAACAGATGTGTTCATAAAAGTCTTTTATCGCACTCAGTTGTCACTGAATTGCTTGAGGACAAGCAATAAGCTAAGCTTGGGGCGAGTTGATGCGTCCAAAACGTATCTCCTTGTCCGAACACTTTTCTTATTATTTTCCTCTAAACTTGTGAGTTTTGGATAGCACTAACACGGACTAACGTTATTTTCAGCAGAATTACCTTGGTGTCTCGTTTTTGTGCAGAAAACCCAACTTTTGCTAAATTGCCCAGAAAAGATCCCTTTGAGCTTAAAACACCAGAAGACTCCGGGAGCCAGAAGGAGGCCCGGAGAGGGGCCAGGAGGGGGCCACACCACCCCCTGGCGCCCCCCTTGGCTGCGCCGCCTAGTGGTGTGGGCCACCCAGGCACCCCCTCGGGCTCCCCTTTCAATTAATTATGCCATGTAACCTAAAAAAGCGAGGGGGTTCATCATATTCCATAGAAACACAACAGAGCGCCGCCGCCACCTAGAAACTCAATTCGGGGATCAGAAGTTCCTGTTTAGGCGCCCTGCCGGGACGGGGATTCAAAGGAGATCATCGCCATCGACACCACCACCTCTTCTCCATCAACCGTCCATGATTCCCCCGTCCACGTGTGAGTAAACACCACTGTAGGCTGAGAGGGATGGAAGGGATTGGATGAGATTGATCATGTAATAATGCCAGATTGTTGGGGCATAGTGCCTAGTATCCATTATTAGTGTTTTCTACCGTTGTTGCAACTTTTATGCTTAATGCTTGTCACTAGGGCTCAAGTGCCATGATCTCAGATCTGAACATGTTATTGTTTCATGAGTATAATTATGTTTCTTGAGCATATCTGCAAGTTGTTTGCACATGTCATTGTCCGGAACCCAAGGCCCCAAAGTGACAGAAATTGGGACAACCGGATGGGGATGGTTGTGATGTGAGGATCACGTGTGTTCACGGAGTGTTAATGCTTTGCTCTGGTGCTTTATTAAATGCAGCACCTTAATTACCAGTAGTTTCCCTAGAGGCCCCGCTGCCACGGACTGGTAGGACAAAATATGTTGTTCAAGTTTCTCATTGCGAGCATGTATGACTATATTGGAACACATGCATATGGTTTGCCTAGAAGTTGGATGCTTTATTATTATTATCTGCAATGCCCATGTTTAGATTATTACATGACATGTTATCCATGCAACGCCCGTCCATCCATTCCCTTTATGCCTATGGTACTTTTCATCCTGCTGTTTTCTGCAATTGCTACTGCTGTTATTTTCTTTCTACTGCTGCTATAAAACTGTTACCACTGATAAATTGTTGCGAGCAAGTCTACTTTCAGGTGCATCTGAATTGACAACTCAATTGTTAAGGCTAATAAATATTCTTTGGCTCCCCTTGTGTCAAATCAATAAATTTGGGTTTTACTTCCCTGGAAGACTGTTGCGATCCCCTATACATGTGGGTCATCAAGGTTTCACAATTTATTGGGACATATTCAAAATGTTCACGAATCTGAATATAACCTTCTTTTAAGCAACATATATCTCCACTAATATTAAAAGACCCAGTGGGGTTCCATCCAAATGATATTAGCCATCGGATTACACTTAAACTAACGACCCAGATTAGTTTAACACTTTGCACTTTGCAATTTCCCCACACAGACCTGAGACCTCCCAGGCATCAGTTGCAAAAAAAAAAAAAAAAAACTCAACGCTAAGTCCACGCAACCGCAATTTCCCCACGCTCTGGTTCCGTATCCCCACGCTCGCTGCCGGCCGCCGCTCCGATCGACTCGCGCCGGAGGACCATAGCGGGACGGCAAACTCCAAGTTGCCGGCGACCGGCGAGGCGGCGGCGAGGGGAACCAATCCCGCAACCGCTCGCGGCCGCTCCATCCGCCCGAGCTGCCGACCGCCCCTTCAATCCGCACGAGCTGCCGGCCGCTCCATCCGCACGCTCGACCTGCCGGCCGGCGACCTGCGCCCGGCGCCCTGCAGCGCACGCACGGCGCCCTTCGGCGCAGTCCGGCCCGGCCGCCAAGGAAGCACACCCAGCGGGGCAGCCAGGCCGCCGACCTGCGCCCGTCGCGCCCTCCGGCGCAGTCCGTCGCCGAGGACGCAGTCCGTCCGCTCCATCCGCCCGAGCTGCCGGCCGCCCCTTCAATCCGCACGAGCTGCCGGCCGCTCCATCCGCACGCTCGCCCTGCCGGCCGGCGACCTGCGCCCGTCGCCCTGCACTGTCCTGCCTCGACGACGACGTCGCCGCCCGCCACAACGCCGCGCTGCCTCGACGACGGCGTCTCCGACGCCGTTCGCCGGCGTGCTGCCGACGTCCTGCAACCTGACGCCCTCCACCTGCTGTCCTCTCCCCGGTGGCCGACCTGCACCTGCCGCCCTCACAGGTGGCCGGCCTGCACCTGCCGCCGTACGCCGACGCCGACGCCTTCACCGCTGCTCCCGTCGTCCTGCAACCTGTCGTTTGTCCCTGTCGCCGACGCCTTCACCGCCGCTCCTGTCGCCGACGCCTTCACCGCCGCTCCTGTCGCCGACGCCTTCAATGCCGCTACCGGAGTCCTACAACCTTCAGCTCTACAACTGAACCTGCCGTTCGTCCGTCCTGCTCCTCTAAAGGGAAGGTACCTGTGCATTTTTCTACAAATCATTTATAATAAGCGGCTGCACAAATTTGCAACTACAGAATTTCCAACTACATTGTTTCAAAAATTGATAAAAACGATCTTGTAGCCATCATCTAGAAGACAAACTTCTAGAGCTTAGCCAGCTATAGTTTATTGAATTTTCATTTATCAAGATGCCAATTAGAATACTTGCAAAACTGTATGTTGCTGTGACTTGTAAGGATCTTGAATCCAATGGTTTACCGACCACAATGGAATTAGTGTTGACATAGTAAATGCATTGGCAATCTTATAAAATATCTAAACATTACCTTCCACCATGCTGCGGTCCGCTTGGTTTTAGCTTTTGATCCGGCTGGGGAGGCCTCAATCTTATCAGCAGGTTCATACTTTCCAACAATAGTCGATTCTTCTCTAGCAAGCCTCTCAATTGACAAGTTTTTTGGCACCTCCAAACTTTTGGAGCCACACTTCCTGTGTGCTGCTATGGAAATTATTCATAACCCTGCAAGAAAAATACAATTAGTGAAAAACCCAAATATGAAAAATTAACCAGAAAATAACAGAGAGCTGGCGACGTAAAACTAGAATGAATGCAGCATCCCTCCTATAAGAGAAAAGTAGGATTCAAGCAATCAGTGTTAAAAGCAAATCAAACCGTGAGAACTTGATCTCCACTATGTAGCATGCTATAGTCTTGGCAGGTTAGCATAGGCATAAAAATATGAGAAATGCTCCAATGAGCTTATGGGCAGCAACCATTGCCCTTTAGTGACCCCAAACTGGAAGTTCGATCATCAGGTCAGGTCAAACCAAGCTTAAGTGGATTCTTTGTTCAGAACAAATTCACTCCAATTCATATGCATATATAAGTACCTAGAAGGCAATGAATATGTCACATGAGGTAAAACAGTTCTCATACGAGGTCAAAGGTTGTACTGCTTGCTGAACAATGAAAATATGGAGTCTTAGTACAGAAACTCTCTGCACCAACGACTTCAGCTAATTCTTGATATCATCAACAAACATATTTGGATTATTAATGTCCTCTCTTGACTTCTAGCAATTCCAACCAGTTGCCGTTCATTTTAATTATTTCTGATGGTCATCGTCACCTGTGCAAGTCCTACATTTCCTCACTACTGTATGAACTAACCTCCCTCCTTGCCAATTCCGGTGAACTGATTTGAAGGTTCATAGCTCTTAGCTCTAATCACCATTGTATGCTCGGCCACATCCCTCTCATCTCTCCTTCATGGTCTTCCATTCCCCATTTGCAGATAACGTAATCTTTCCCTTTCATTGCACAAACCCCAGTTATGCTTGGGATATATTCTTATTTTTATCAAGGATATGATATTATGTTGTAATAAATTAATTTGATTGCTCGATGCAGGAAAGTGAAGATAATTTAAAGTGATAATTATTTACAGATAAACGTGGCAAAAGTTTATTATAGCACACCATGAAACACAGAGGGAGCAAAAGCTTGTGCATTATGTTTAAACTTCGGCTTTTGAGATGATGTTCTTTACTTTTTAAGATGCCTGGAGAAAAATATAAAGCCAATGTAATATTAATACAAATCTACTTTTCTACCTCTGATCCCTCATAGGCCTCCTTTTGCAGTTCACTGTAATTGTACCAAAATATGACCTGTAAGGCTGTAAGATGAGTGAGCCAAATCCAATTGATCTCTTCTTTCAAATGAAAAGATAACTCAAGAGTTCATATATTCATAAAATTTAATATATGCATTTTGTTTTATCAGTGAATTTTTGGATTTGCTTTCTGGGATTTGCCCGTTCTTACAGAGTGCTGTAACTATTTCAGCTAGGATCTCTTTGAGCTCATATATATAATTTACAGATTACTGGATATGATAC
The DNA here is from genome assembly GCA_028641055.1 of Alopecurus myosuroides. NCBI lineage: Eukaryota > Viridiplantae > Streptophyta > Magnoliopsida > Poales > Poaceae > Alopecurus > Alopecurus myosuroides. Next base: position 253,101,142 of record CM054058.1, read on the forward strand.
TTTTCTTTGATTCTTTGTTAATTCTTGCTTGGTCTCTGATATTAAATTAGTATCCAAAAATAACTTGCTCCGGTCATTCCTTCCAGATGAGAAAACAAGCTGATGCATCGTCGTCTCTGTCGGGAGAGCGTAGCCCATTTAAAGACCTGACCAACAATAATGCCGGTACAAGTTCAGAGCAAAAACAACATAATTCGGCAAGTTGGTATGCCCGATTGTCCGATGATAAGAAAGCGGAATACTTAGAGAGGCAGCGTATATCCCGCCAACGAAGAAAGGATGGTAACATTTATTTGAATTTCACCTGTACCGAATGGTCTCTTCCTAATGATAACTAATACCAATATAACAATGTGTAATATATGCAGACAAACAGAGTGGTATTGTGCGGTTGCCACCAATTGGGCAGGCACCTAAACGACAAGCTGAGCAAAGTTGGTATGCAGGACTGTCTAATGAGAAGAAAACAGAATACCCGCTGAAGCAACGGATTTACCGATGAACAAGAAGACTGCTGGGGTAAATGTTACTAATGAAACTGGACCTCGGTCGCTTCCATCTTCAAAACAGCCGCAGCATACACCTATATATGGTAATTCCGTACACATGTATATACTTTAGGGTATTACTCTTCCGGACGATGAACTACATTAAATACATCTTCGTCGTAGGTGTTGCTTGTGGAGCTGAAACCTCGCCGGGCACAGTTTCAAAGCTGCCACAAAATGATCGGGGATCAAACTGTCAAACTGGCCAGAAAAATATTGCAGCAACTCGGTCTAATAATGACGCACAATTTCAAACTTCCACTCCTTTGGATGCACCTGCTAATATATGTAATTGCTTCTTACCATTATTCATAGCCTTTATGTTGTTATCTGATATGTTATTCCAAAATCTTTAGGTATTACTCAACTGGGATCAATACAGTCGTGCATCACCGGTCTGAAGGACACACCAATTGCTGGAGGTATATATCCAGACCTCCCCCAAAATAACCTGCATGTCTTTTATTGTAAAATACATTTGCATCAAATCTCACTTTTAATTCATATAAAATCAATAGGCAGCCAAAACAAATTCTTCAGTCCAAATACGTCACAGCCGTATAATGACACTACAAGCACCACACAGAGTATAATGGTGCCTCGGGAATGTGATTGGCTGCGTCGAAATGATTCATATCAGCGAACTATGATACATGTAAACGACACACTGATGTCATCTGTGGACAGCCCATTTTCAGGTACAATTTTCGAAACAATCTTCCTGGTTAACCATTGCACGTAATTTAATTACACATGTGTTGGTTACAGATTCTGTGGCGGCTAAAAAAAAGTGCATCTTCCATGAAGAGACAACAACGTAACAGAGAACGATATTCATTGATGACATACGAAGCAAGGGACACCATGTTGCATGCGAACCGAGAGTATAAGAAGTGTAGAACATTGCCCAACTTTGTAGGGGATTAAGAGGAAATATTCATATTGCAGTATGGATATGTCACGCTCCTGCACCAACGCCCCGACGCCTGCCGTACGACCCACACCGTCTAGCTACCAATCAACATCTCAAGAGTTGGACGCACCGGCGACTCGCGACAATCCGGGGACCAGCAACCTTCCCAAAGATCCCGACACTTCGCGACCACAGACTGGCACCCATGACTCGCCGCTGACCCCGGCCGCCGGTAGCGCCCTCTCTCCAGGACTCGCCGCCACCCGTTCTTCCCGCACACACAGGGAGGAAACAATGGAAGGTAGTCATTCATGTTTGCTTCTCTCTTCTTTATTAGTGGAGATATGCATGTGATTGGCAATTTTATAAACAAATGGTTATAGTTGTTCTTAATTCAAGACGTTGTATGTGGAGCAGTGTGAGACAAATTTAGAAATAAATGATTTTACCCGCAGATATTAAGTATGTTATGTAGTAGAAAAAAAAAATTAGATTTGCACAAGATGACATGTACTTCGTAAATACCACTTACTGACTCCTGATATTAGAGTTTTCCATGCCACACATCCGAGTGTTGTCAAACAAAATGAGCTAATTTATACGTACAATATTTGTCCCAGTTCTAATTATTCTAATACGTACAATATTTATCCCAGTTATGTTTATTCTAAGCTTTTGAAATATCCCTTTATTAATTTTTGTTTTAAATATATATGTTTTTTAATCATAATAGTTATGGAGACAATAGAACTCGACACAACGGTGCGGGAAGGGATCAACAATTATGTAGATCCCATACAATCGAGAGAGGTGCAATGACAGAACTACTATCTTGATCTAATTTGACCAACATACTAACATATGATGTGTTAGTTTACAGTTTTATCTGATGGTTAACTGTATGGTTTGCTTCATAGAGAAATATGGGTCCAGAGCTCCAAGCCATATCCAATAAGTTTATGCCTTAAACAACTAAAGCAGTTGTTAAACGATAAACATGCTATAGACACCTCTTGTTTTAACATGGCCGTACGGGTAAACGCTACAGACGAACTCCAGTGGTTCAAGGAAACTCCAATTCACTATATGGATATTCGATTTTGCGTGAGTATTTATGTTAAATTCATGTTACACAAAAACCATATCACTTTTTTTTTCTTGATCCTAATAATCTTTACTCTTATCTCAGGACATAGTGACCGACCGCATGAGAGACCCAAAGCTCCGGTTATCTTTTGACACTAAACGCTACCTCATAGCAAAATTGTTTGATTGCTGGCCAGGGATGTGCTTCCATGTTTCATCATGCAATTCGGTAAGACTATTACTATTTAGTTTTGCGTGTTTAGGTTACCTACATAGTATTTCTAAAGTCCACTTCATGCAGATTTTGTTACCTTATCGTACATGGGATCGCTTTATTCTCTTTGTGTTCAACCTGTCTGAAAAAACCATCACCATACTTGATCCCATTCCTTTATCGGACAAGTGGAAAAAGAGTATTCTCGCTAAAGACATGTTGAAGCTCAAAGATATTTCATTCCACCTTAACATTGCTCTTCAAGATGCAATTCATGGCTGGAATGACGATGTTTTTTTGTGGCTCGCACGAGAGCAATGTCGAGACAACATTCCTCAAGAAGTGCAAGATTTGGTCAACCGCATTGGAATAGATTATTTTCTTTAAAATTATCATATCATGTTTTTTAATTACCCTTACATTTCATTTATCATATCGATGTAAGGATTTTATTAAATTTACTATTGTTATTTCACGTGTGTTACACGTGCACATTTACTAGTGTGTCTTAAGAGTATTCAATCTAGCATAAATGCTTTCAAGGGCTTTATCAGAGTTACTAGGTGAGCTATAGGTTGCAGTTAATTTTCTTATGGCATGGATAAGATAGGTCATGTAATAATCTAAACATGGGCATTGCAGATAATAATAATAAATCATCCAACTTCTAGGCAAACCATAGGCATGTGTTCCAATATAGTCATACGTGCTCGCAATGAGAAACTTGCACAACATCGTTTGTCCTACCAGCCCGTTTGCAGCGGGGCCTCAAGGGAAACTAATGGTAATTAAGGTCATTCCTTTAATAAAGCACAAAAACAAATCATTAACACTCCGTGAACACACGTGATCCTCACATCATAACCATCCCCTCTGGTTGTCCCAATTTCTGTCACTTTGCGGCCTCGGGTTCCGGACAATGACATGTGTAAGCAACTTGCATATATAATAAAGAAACATAATTATACTCATGAAACAATAACATGTTCAGATCTAAGATCATGGCACTGGGGCCCAAAGTGACAAGCATTAAGCATAACAAGTTGCAACAACAGTACAAAACACTAACAATGGATACTAGGCACTATGCCCTAACAATCTGGCATTATTGCATGATCAATCTCATCCAATCCCTTCCATCCCTCTCAGGCTACATCGGTGTTTACTCACACATGGACGGGGGAATCATGGATGGTTGATAGAGAAGAGGTGGCGGTGTCGATGGCGATGATCTCCTCTGAATCCCCGTCCGGGTAGGGTGCCAGGACGGGAACTTCTGATACCTGAATTGAGTTTCCAGGTGGTGACAACGCTCTTTTGTGTCTCTTTGGAATATGACGAACCCCCTGTTATTTTAGGGTTATGGGGGACAAGTAGTCGAAAAGGGAGCCCGAGAGGGTGCCTGGGGGCCCCACACCACCAGGTGGCGCAGCCAAGGGGCGCGCCCGAGGGGTGGTGTGGCTCCCTCCTGGCCCCTCTTTGAGACTCCTTCTGGCTCCGGTGGTCTTCGGGTATTTTAAGGTCTTTGAGATCTTTGCTGAGCATTTTCCCGAAAGTTGATTTTTCTGCACAAAAACAAGACACCAAGGTAATTCTGCTGAAAACATCGTTAGTCCGTGTTAGTGCTATCCAAAACTCACAAGTTTAGAGGCAAAAAATAGCAAAAGTGTTTGGAAAAGGAGATACGTTTTGGACGTATCAACTCCCCCCAAGCTTAGCTTGTTGCTTGTCCTCAAGCAATTCACTGACAACTGAGTCCGATAAAATAACTTTTACGAACACATTTGTTTCATATGATGTAAATATACTCACTATATGATCAAGTGCTTAGGAAATTCATAATAAGATATATGTAAGATAAAAGTCACCTAGCAGTTATGCAAACCATGAAGAAATGCCAACAAACTAATAATAAACAACATGATGTATATCAATCTGCAGGATTGTAATGTTCATAATAGGGTATGATAAGGTGTACTCGCTTGCCCTTAATAATGGAGAAAAACATAAATGCTAGCGCACCTCTAAAGTTCACATGAAGACTGGAAAGAAAGATATCAAAGATACAAGCATCAAAGTTATACCACAATCAACTGTGTTTGGGACAGGCACATTACACTAAGAATGACATCCATGCTCTCAAGAAGGTGCATAAAGTGAGAAGGTGAAGAGTCAACATAAAAAATAAAAGAAAGACCCTTCGTAGAGGGAAGCAGTGATCACTCATGTGGTAGAGCTTTTATTTTGTTAAACAGAGGCATTGAAAACATTTTTCAGAGAGGTGTATGCTTATGTCAACGAATTGTAAACAGAAATACAGTACGTCAAAAGCCAACTAGACTTCACAAGAGTGGCTCCCATAAAAGGACGCATCTGGGTAGAAGTCCATCCCTCTTTCTATTTTGTTTACACAATTATGCTTTGACTAATAAATCAGGGCCAAAAATAGTGAAGAGAATTTGTTGTATTAATTTGGGGCTGGGCACCCCGCTGCCGACTCTTCTATCATTTGGATAAGCGGATGAAGCCACTAGTCCAGGGTGTGAAATCCAATCAACAAGTGAGATAAAGATTCTCTATTTACGTCCTCATGAGCTAAAACAGGGGCACAAAACAGGAATAATTTTTTAAGGTTTTAAAGGTAGCACACGAGAAATTTACTTGGAGTGGCGGTTAAATACCACATATAGGTGGGTATGGTGGACACATTTGGCAAACTTTGGTTTTTGGGAGTTGGATGCACGAGTAGAGCTCATACTCAGTACAGGTGAAGGCTAGCAATAGACGGGGAGCGATAATCAAGAGAGCAACAACTGTCATAACCATGCTTGCGACAAAACCAAATTAACAGGGGCATAAAAGTGATACAAATACTCTGAGGAAAAATAAATCATCGAGGCTTAATTGACTTTTTGCTTTCAGCCTTAGCATGCGTGAGCATGTGCCAAGTCGATTCAAGAGAAACAATCAGAGGGAAATACTGATACGTCATAAACCTATCCTTAATTTCTGATGTTCCATTTTGTTTTCATGTCATATGCTACATGTTTTCCTTACACTTAATGTCATTTTTATCGATTTCCCGGGACTAACCTATTGACAAGATGCCACAGAGTCAGTTCCCTGTTTTCTGCTATTTTTAGTTTCAGAAAAGTTGTTTTGGAAATATTCTTAGAGTTGGAAAATTCGAAGGTCGGAAGTCTTAAAATTCCCGAAGGTTCCACGGAGTCCCGATGAGGCCCAGAGGGAGGCCACGGGGGGGCCACACCATAGGGCGGCGCCCCCTGTCCGTGCCTGGGGGTGGTGTGGGCCTCTCGGGCATCCACCGCCATCGCCCTTTTGCCTATTTATTCCCAAGATAGGTAAACCCTAGAAAGGTACCACATTTCCCCGAAAAACACCTGAGTCTGCCGTCATCGTCAACCCGAGATCGGGAGGGTTCTGGAGCTCTCCCCGACACCCTAACGGGAGGTAAAATCATCACTGGAGAGGTCTACACCACCATGCCCACCTCCGGAGTGATGCGTGAGTAGTTCATCCCTGTACTACGGGTCCATAGTAGTATCTAGATGGTTGCCCTCTCCACTTTATGCCTCATGTTTAGATCTCGTGAGCTGCCTCATATGATCGAGATCATCTTATTGTAATGCTACATGTTGTGTTTTCTGGGATCCGATGATTATTGAATGCTATGTCTTTTGATTATCAATCTATGATGTTATCTTCATGTGTATGTTATTTATGATCTTGCATTCTCTCCGTTGTTAGTAGATGTTATGGCCAAGTAGATGCTAGTGACTCTAAGAGGGAGTATTTATGCTCGATAGTGGGTTCATGCCTCCTTTGCATCTGTGCTCGAGTGATAGAAATGTGACGGATGGAGGATGTGATGTTGCCATTAGGGAGACAACAACGATGTTTACTTTGTTTACATTGTTTACATTACACACTTTGATTACTGCAATTATCCATTGCTTGCAACTTAATACCCAATGTTTGTTTGGATGATATTCGGAGGGTGGATTATTAGTCATAGATGCAGTTGGATGACGATCCGTTGTAATGCCCGCATAAATCTCATAGTAATCTTTATGTCATGCATGTTTCATTATCTATCAATTTCCCCGTTGTAATTTATTTACCACGCATGTTAGTTATCTTTTATGGAGAGACACCTCTAGTGAACTGTGGACCCCAGTCCATTTTCTCATACTGATAATATAACCACTTCAATTACTATTTCCACTGTTTGCACACTTATACTACTATTTTCATATTGTTCTCATACTGGTTTCCACACCATACATTTAACCTCTTTGTTATCAGCAAAACCGGTGAGATTCACAACCTCACTGCTGCGTTGGGGCAAAGTGAATGGATTGTGTTGTGTAGGTTCCACGTTGCTGCTGAACCGATAGTGCGCCCTACCACATCAACCGCATCAACCTTCAGAGATTTCTTGTCCTCCTACTGGTCGATTCAACCTTGGTTTCTTTTCTGAGGGAAAACTTGCCGCTGCACTCTTCACAACATTTCTCTTGGGGTTTACCAACGTCAGCACCCATCAAGCTATCTGGCGCCGTTGCCGGGGAGGAAGAGAATTTCAGCAAGGGGAGTCTCTCACTTCCAATCTCTTTACTTTGTTTTAATCTTGCTTAGTTTATTTTATTTTGTCTTGTTTGCTTCTCTTTATCAAAAACACACAAAAAAATAGTTCTTATTCTCGTTATAGTTTTTATCCTACTTTTAGTCTTTCTAAAATGATTAATCCTGAGAACACTAAGTTGTGTCACTTTACTAGCACCAACAACAATGATTTCATTAGCACACCTATTGCTCCACCTGCTCCTACTGCTGATTTTTATGATATAAAGCCTTCCCTGTTAAATCTTGTTATGAGAGAGCAATTTTCTGGTGTTAGTACTGATGATGTTGATGACCATCTTAATAATTTTGTTGTACTATGTGATATGCAAAATATAAAGATGTAGATAGAGATATTATTAAACTGAAATTGTTTCCTTTCTCTTTGAGAAGAAGAGCTAAAGAATGGTTGCTATCTTTGCCTAGAAATAGTATTGATTCTTGGACTAAGTGTAAAGATGCTTTCATTGGATAATATTATCCTCCTGCTAAGATTATATCTTTAAGAAGTAGCATTATCAATTTTAAGCAACTTGATATTGAGCATGTCGCTCAACCTTTGAAAATAATGAAATCTTTAGTAAAGAATTGTCCCACTCATGGACTGACTACTTGGATGATCACCCAAACCTTTTATGCAGGTCTTCATTTTTCTTCAAGAAACCTTCTGGATTCAGCTGCTGAAGGAACCTTTATGTCCATTACTTTGGGGGCAACAACAAAGCTTCTTGATGATATGATGGTAAATTATTCTGAATGGCCCACTGAGAGAGCTACAACAGGTAAGAAGGTAAATTCTGTTGAAGAAACCTCCGCTTTGAGTAATAGACTTGATGCTATTATGTCTATGCTTGTGAATTGCCATGATCCTGTTGATCCAAACAATGTTCCTTTAGCTTCTTTGGTTGCTCAAGAAGATCATGTTGATGTGAACTTCATTAAAAATAGTAATTTCAACACGAATGCTTATAGGAATAATTTTGGTAGCTACAACTATAGGCCAAGAATAATAATGCTTATGGTAATTCCTACAACAACAATAAAAGTGTACCCTCTGATCTTGAAAACATGCTCAAGAATTTATTAGTACACAAACTGCTTTTAATAAATCTATTGAGGAAAAGTTTGGCAAAATTGATGTTCTTGCTTCTAAAGTTGATAGCCCTTATCTAGATGTTGATTTTCTGAAACTTAAGGTTATGCATCATGATGTTAAAGAAATCAAAACTCTGAATGCCATCCAAATTCGAATAGATGATTGATACGTCATAAACGTATCCTTAATTTATGATGTTCCATGTTGTTTTCTTATTGTTTCCCACATGTTTGCTATACACTTTATGTCATTTTTATCGATTTTCCGGACTAACCTATTGACAAGATGCCACAGAGCCAGTTCCCTGTTTTCTGCTTTTTTAGTTTCAGAAAAGTTGTTCTGGAAATATTCTCGGAATTGGAAAATTCGAAGCCCGGAAGTCTTAGAATTCTCGAAGGTTCCATGGAGTCCCGAAGAGACCCGGAGGGGGGCCTCAGGGATCCCACACCATAGGGCGGTGCGCCCCCCCCTTGGCCGCGTCGGGGGGTGGTGTGGGGCCCCCAGGCCTCCACCGCCTCTACCCTTTCGCCTATTTAATACCCTCGAGACAAAAACCCTAGGGGGATACCACTTTTACTCGAGAAATACCCGAGGCCGCCGTCACCGTCATCCCAAGATCGGGAGTGTTCTAGAGCTCTCCCCGACACCCTACCAGAGGGGAAATCATCACCTGAGGGGTCTACACCACCATGCCCTCCTCCGAAGTGGTGCTGAGTAGTTCATCCCTGGACTACGGGTCCATAGGAGTAGCTAGATGGTTGTTCTCTCCACTTTGTACCTCATGTTTATATCTTTTGAGCTTCCTATCATGATCAAGATCATCTTTATGTAATGATACATGTTGTGTTTGCTGGGATCTCATGAATGTTGAATGCTATGTCTTCTGATTATCAATCTATCATGTTATCTTCATGCTCATGTTATTTATTATCTTGCATGCTCTCCGTTATTAGTAGATGCTCTGGCCAAGTAAATGCTAGTTACTCCAAGAGGGAGTATTTATGCTCGATAGTGGGTTCATGCCTCCTTTTCATCTGTGCTCGAGTGACAGAAACGTGACGGATGGAGGATGTGCTGTTGCCATTAGGGAGAAAACAACAATGCTTTGTCTAAGGATGATGTTATTGTTTACATTACACACTTTGCTTACTGCGATTATCTGTTGCTTGCAACTTAATACCCAAAGTTTGTTCGGATGATATTTAGAAGGTGGATTTTTAGTCATAGATGCAGTTGGATAACGGTCTATGTATTTTGTTGTAATGCCCGCATGAACCACATAGTAATATTTATGTCTTGCATATGCACTACGGTGCATCCTTCATTTCTGTCAATTGGCCAGTTGTAATTTGTTCACCACACATGTTATTTATCTTTCACGGAGAGACACCACTAGTGAACTGTGGACCCCGGTCCTTTTTCCTCGTACCGATAAAACATCTACTGCTTTCATACTGCTCTCATACTGTTTTCCTACTGTTTTCCACACCATACGTTTAACCTCTTTGTGTTCAGCAAAACCGGTGAGATTGACAACCTCTCTGCCTCGTTGGGGCAAAGTGATTTGATTGTGTTGTTTAGGTTCCACGTTGCTTCTGAACCGGTAGTGCGCCCTGCCATCTCATCTTCTTCAACCTTATGAAGTAACTCCTTCCTCCTACTGGTCGATTAAACCTCGGTTTCTTACTGAGGGAAACTGCTGATGTGCTCATCATACCTTCCTCTTGTTGTCTCCCAACGAGTGCAAGATCTGCACCATCAAGCTATTTTTCTGGCGCCATTGCCGGGGAGGAAGAGAATTTCTGCAAGGGGAGTCTCTCACTTCCAATCTCTTTAATTTGTTTTTGTTTTTCTTATTTTATTTTATTTTATTTTGTCTTTTTTGCTTCTCTTTATCAAAAAAAAAGTTCTCATTCTAGTTGTTATTTTTTTCTTTATCATGCTTGCTATCAATGTTTGATGTCTCTGAAACTAGATCTTATAGGCAAGATGGGTTCACGGATGAACAACAACTTGTGCTCTACTTATAATGTCACTTATTGCTTTGATAAATGTCATTGCTATAGGAGGTATAAACACCTCCCTTTTCAATGTGGGTATAATGATGATGTTACCATATCTTCTTATGTTAAGGGAAATTATGAATTTTGTTATGTGGAACAAATTGAAGAATTTATTGCTTGGAAGGGTTAATTTGAAATTGCCTATTTGCTTGAAAGTATTGATGATGCACCTTATAAATACGAAATTTATGCTATACTTTAATATTGCTTTGATAATTACAAGAATTGTAATTACTACATAATGGAATATTTTAATAAATGTTGTCAACCTAAGGAAGGGACTAATGCCTTGCATGAGCCTCTAGAAGAGGAAATTGCTGAATCTGGAAGATCATTGGATGAAAAATAGGAGGAGAGTGATGATCATGAGGAGGAAGAATGGAGATACTCATGTCTACCTCCAAATGAGAGTAACTCTTTAACCCATACATTATTTGATGAAAGTGATGATCCTATTGATTCTTTTGAAATATCCCTTTTTGATGAAGTTGATACTTGCTATACTTGTGACCTTGATACTACTATGAATGAAACTTGTGAGGATGATATTACTACTATTATTTATGATAATCCTTTTTACTATGATAATCCTCTGTTTATTCCAACTATTGATATGCATGATAATGAGGTAGTTTGTTTAGAAAATTTATATGATAATGCTCTTGATGATGGTCCTATGTTACTTGATGTTATAAATCATAATGCTACTGAAAATGGGATTGCTATTAGTAGTCCCATACCTTTCATGAGTGATCAATCATCTTGTTTTGATATTGCTAAAAGTGGGGAAAAAGAGGAGCTGATTTTAAATTTTGATCCCACTATTTTTGAACTTGATAGGAATTGTGTGCTTTTAGGCCATGACAAACATGCTTCATGTGATAATTAAATTGTTGAGTTTGTTCATGATGATACTGAAAATATTATGATAGAGGAAAATATGGTTGTAAGAATTCTCATGTTACTAAAACACCTCTCTTTTTGTTGAAAGTTTTGAAGTTGCTCTTGTTCTACGTTCTCATGATTTCTAGTCTGAGCTTCTTCAATTTATTTCTTTACAAGGTTCCTATGCATAGGAAGTGGGTTAGACTTGATTTTTTTTATAATTACTTCTTGATGCTCCCTTTTGCTCAATTCATATTTTTCGTGTGAGCATCTTCTTCATTTGAAAAGACTTGATTCCACTTTTCTGGGCCTAGCTAAAAGGCGTTAAAGAAAAGCACTTCTTGGGAGATAACCTGTAACATCCCAATGTTTGGGAGGTTATAAGTATCTACATATAATATGTTTATTTGCAAAGCATGCATATAAAATACGGGAAATTTTGGCGCGAAAGTTCAAACAAAGCAAAGTGACCAAAGTTTCACTTGACATGATGAAATAGGTCTAGTTCATCTAGTAAAGAGTACATTTGGAGTGATCTTTATAACAAGTATCTTAAGAAACCAAATCACCTGATAAGATAAACCAGAATTGGTTATGACCAACACAAACTCTCAACAACCTTAACCACAAGTCTATAAGTGACTTGGAATAATTCACTAGATATCTATAATTCAAAGAGGGGTGGGTATTCAAATCTCATAACTTATGATCATTCTTCCACAAGATAGTGATGCACAATTGAACCATCACATCAGTAGAGATATTATATTCTCTAATCATGAACTCTCTAAGTTATCAACTAGTCACACAACATCTTTCTAATTTAGTTAATAACTATTAAGTGAACCTTCACAGGTAAATAACAAAGGTTCCATAGAACAAAAAAGATACAAACAAGTGTTAACACAAAATCCACAAGTGGGAAATGACATAATAATTGTATTAACATATTTATCTAATATGTACATATCTCATCAACCATAAAAGAAGTATTTCAAAAGAAGAAATAAATCTTCTTAAACTACTGTTAAACCCTGATCATTACATATGATAATTTCAAACCTCTATGTCTACATCATGATTACAAATGAAGAATACAAAATAACAACATGACACTCTGAGAAACCAACTAATAACTATGACATATGTCATGAAACCCCAATAATCTTCACATGCTCCTTGTTTCAATCATCTTATCCAGGTGAGCATATGAAATCTCAACACATCATTAAACCATTTGATCAACTTACTATTAAGTCATCATTCCATTAGAAATCCACACTTCTATTCAAATTCAACAATTCCACAACTAAAATATCTCTGGATACATCTAATAGATAATAACAAGTTATAACCTCTATTATAGGAATTGAAGTGAAAGCTAAGTAAAACCAAACATATATGACACAAGTGCATATCTTATGAGGAATAAAAATGACAAGTATATTGAAGAAGAATAAGAGCATGAACTTAGTCTTAATCATGATCTTTCTACTTGTCTAGATTATCTTATTATTCTGTTTTCCAATCTTCAATGAATCATTCTGCAAGAGAAGCAACCCACAAGAAAGGAGGAACTATCACAGGAAGATCTTCAAGAAGATTATTTAGAGTGTGCTAGAAGTTCTACTCTAATCTTCTATAAGAGTACTTGGAAACTCTTATAGCTTGATCTGATCTTATTAATCCTCTTGAAATAGTGTGATATTCCAATGTTAGTGTTATATAGAAGTAGTTTGATAACAAGCCTTGCAACCTTGTTAACAAATCACTTTTGTATACTCAAACAATTGAGTGTCATACACAAACAAACAGAAGGTGATATAACCTAGTACATCTCAGCCTATTGTATATGAGTAGTAAATTTGAAGGAAAGACTAGCTACCTTGTTAAAAAATTCTTCTTATATGCATAGGAGAAATTGATGTCATAAACTACATCTACATTCCTTTTGCAATCAACCAAGAGAAAGGATAGCACTAAGGAAACAAGAAACCACAATATAATCATCTAAGGTAAATCTTTGCTTGGAATAACTGGTTGTTTTCACCACAAGAGTGAGATAGTTGAATATGGAACCCCAGAGCAGATATTTCTTGCAAGTGACAAAAAGAGTATCTGAAGACAAGTGGCAACTAGAGTGAAGAACATCAAGCAACAGAAGACCACAAGAAGCAGCACTGCCTCAGTAAGGAATCATAAAAATTTATCCAGTGAATCATTAGGATATATTAGAGAACCAATAACCTATGTCAAGCTCATCAGAGATGAGGAGCTCATAATAATATCTCTAATGGAAATAATTATCAAGTATGATATAATAACAAGCCATTACATCCACATGTCTATGATATGTGGAGGTTAATGGTAACAAGCTTAACACTTTGTTTTCCAGATCATTCTCATCCATGAAACAAATGTATAAAAAAAGTGCATCTACACATAACCATGCAAATGATCACATGTTTCCAAAACAAACATGGGATAGAATCCATAGTGGAACCTAAATGGAAAACAAACAAATGAGATTCCAAAACCACACATGTTTTCCACTTGATCAAGTACTGATAACAGCAAACATAGAGTACACACACCTTAGTAAAATGTCAACCAAAATTGCTAAGAGTTTTAACTATGAAAATAACATAGTATTATAAAAAGAAAACAAGTTTTTTCACCCATTAAAATCATTTGTTGTGACATGGAATAAAATTCCATATTAAATGATTTTCATAACAGTGCAGAGAACCAGTACCAGGTAGTTTTACTAAATTACTTTCCATAAGGAATTATACCTAAAATTGTCCAGTTAAGTTATATCACCTTGTTTAACCACATGTTCATTGTGTGCTCATGATACTCATGCTTAAAATAATTTTAAAGCCATTTAATCAATTAAATGGAGAGAAATAACAAAAACCACTTAATCTAGCACCCTAAATAAAAAATACAAATATTCTTTAATTTCACCAAAATAAAACATGGTGAGATTGCATTTTTGATGAGGATTCTAAATATGATTTTTAATATTTTTCTGATCAGAATAAGGCCCTGAAAACAATGTTTCTTTTAAACAGAAGGACTAGAATGCAATTTACAAAAACTATAGGGGGTTATCGAAAACTGGCAATTCATTTTTCCTTTCTTCTTCCTCTGCCAGAAGGCAGAGGAGAGCGTCTCCGTGGCCTTGTCGATGCCACCTCCTGCTGCCGCCGGTTCGCAAGGATAAGAACCCCAAGGAGCCGTCTGCATCGAGCTCTCTCTCAATCTCTCGCCTCGCTGCCTCTCTCTCTCTCTGTACCGAACACAAACCCTAAACCTAGCTGCTCCCTGCCGCCGCTCGTTGCCGTCGTCTCCGGCCGTCCCCGGAGAATCTGAGACCACCCCGAGCTCCGCATTGACGTCCTCTACCTCTCCACTAAGTCTCGTTTCCAGGGATGTCCGAGAGGAGACGAATTGGACCTTCTTCTGTATCTCCGGCCGCCGTCCGCCGTGAGGAAATTCCGGCGATTCTGGCAACGCCCGACCTCCTCGACACCTGCATCGACCTCGTGGTGAGCTCAGGGTCCTCCGCGACCACTTTTCCCTCTCCCTTGCGCCCTGTATCGTCGTAGCGCCGACGACCGTGCCGCGCCGCCGCGCAAGTTCACCGCCGGCAAGATTCCGGTGACCATTTGGTCACCACAGCACCACCCCTAGATTCCTCAACGCTTCCTCTATCCAGCAGTTCAACGAATTGACCAATTTGGAGCAATTCGTTCGATTCGTTTGCAACCGACGAGAATTCCTCTGACATCATGCGGTCATGACGTCAGCATGACGTTCTGGACGAATATATTTTTCTTTTTTATTTATTTTCTGATTTAAAATTAGAACTGACAGGTGGGTCCCACCTGTCAATTTGAATATTGGCAAAAAATATTAAAACTTATTAATTCAATAATTTTAATTCTGTAAATCAGAAAAAATATAAATAACATATCATGTTAATCAGAAAAGTAAAATCTATTTGATTATGACATTTTGAAATGAATTTAATAAATTTTAAAATTAAATTTTTTTAATTAATTAAATCATTTAAAAATTAAGAAAAATAATAAATAATTCATAAAATTAGAAAAATGCAAGTTATATACCAAAATGCTCCAAACGACAAATGCAACTCATCGATGGTGTTTACAAAGCCATTTGATTAAGTTTTCATGTCTGCAATATTTTGTCTAACCATTTAATTCATTAAAAAATTAATAAATTCATATCTTATTCAAATCTTTTTAGAAAACTTCAAATGATACATCAAATTAAAGAGAAAAACATTTCCAACTCAAATATGACCAACATAAAACATTTTGTTTAACTTATAAACTTGTTTCGAAAAGTATAATAAAATTCTATAGTGTTCCATTATAACCAGAAATAACTGCCACAACATTATTTTCTTTATTAATAAAACCCTCATGTTTTCACAACTACTAAACCTATCATCACTAGTCATTAGCTAGTATTGTGATGATAGAGTTAGATGTATTAGTCCCTCATTTTCAATTAAACTCTTTGTCACTAGCTCTACACTTTTTAACATAAAATCAAACATGTTGGTTATATTTTTAATAGTTGTTCTCCATATGATATTGTTTTTTCGTTTAATCATGTGATAACCATGTTATAACATTTCTACTTAAACATGATAACATGTGTTTGTTATATAAAAGTGAAACACACATAAGACTAAAAGAAATAATAACAACATCACCACAAGTAATGAAACAACTCGCCTAAAAACTTATGTGATGTAGTATCGTATCAAACGTAGCTTACACTTGTAAGCTGGGGTATTTTCCAGGTTATTTCACGATGCATCTCATTACTATGCATTATATCATTTTGCCAGTGTTTTCTGTAGTCCTTATCGGGACTACTTTGCTATCTTTCAGATGTCGGGATTTTCTACGCGACCCTTGAACCCGAAGACATGGATTATTATGGTTATTTCAATATGAGGCAAGTTCATCACTTGCTCATATCCTTTGCAGTATTTCATAACAAACTATTTGAAAAACCCTATCGTAATACCATCTACTCTCAAAAGAATGCATGATCCTATTTTTATAATAATATGACTAATTGAATGACTACCCGAGTGGTAGTGTTCTGTTTGGTGGGCGGTTGGGACCATGGTAAGAAGAATAGGTCAAAGGAAGGTTCCATCTGCATGGGAAAGTATTACCTAGGAATTTAACAACAACTGCCGTCAGGATTCTTTCGCCGTAAATACCGCGTTAACCATGGGTCTTCTATGGGGGGAGTAAGTCAGCTGTGACCTTCTCTCGTTCGCATGTCAACGGGCTTCCAGAGACGTACGCTGTAGGTCTTGCGGGACTACATGCACATGGGCGGGATCCCTTACGTCCCACAGACTCTGGGGTCTATGAGTGTCTTCCAGGGGTGCCTAGGTCTCCATCATGAGGGGTGGAATCAGGGTTTCAACCTGCTGGTGGAAATGGATGGGCTTGCGTTGTGCGGAGAAGCACGGTTTGTCTTGGACCAACAACCGGGCCCCACACCTGAGTGGGAGTGGACAGGAATGTACACCTGGTTGTGCAACATGGTCTTGGTCGCCCATGGGTAAAGTAACGCACCTCTGTAGAGTGTAAAAGGATGTGGCATGTTACCCCCTGTTCCGGGAAGGAGCTGCGAACGCCGCAGGAAAGGCAACTCCATGAAGTTATAGTCCTGTGAAGATCTGGAGAGCATAGTTTTCAGAATTAAAAGCAACATCTTGAAGAAAGATTTACAAAAACCTTGCATTAGCTTATGACTCTTTTGAGAGTGAAGCTGTAGTTAGTTCATCAAACTACCCACTATATATCATGAACTTGCTGAGTAATGCTCGTTACTCAATCGTTCCCGTTTGACCCATGCTTAGAGATGAAGCCTTATGAAAGTCGTCATTGAGAAGCCATCGCTACCTCATGAAGCTAGGTGGAGTGATATGTTACCTAGTCGGTAAAGCATTGTCATCAACAATGCTGGTGGTGGAGAAGCTACCAAAGTGCAGGTGGAGAACATTCTCGGACTTAGCTGTTACAAGCCATAGATTAGGGCTGGCATCAGCCCTAGTAGATTTAGTTCTGAGCTAGAGTTCTTCTCCAGCTTGGAGCTTCGAATTGCTTCTTATGATGTTTCATTTGCAGGAGATATTCTTGATACATCAAAGAGATTCTCAAGATTTTGTAATAAAGTTTGTATCCTATAGTTTTGCCTCGTCCCGCTGTGTTTCTGTTGTACCACTCTAAGAGAAGTAATATTCACGGATAAGTCATTCTCCACCATGCAGTTTCTGTTTCACCGACTTGCGCACTACACATGCAGTGGTGTTCTGAGTCTCCACATAACCCGTGGTTTTATTTTGCTTTGTTTTTCTATGTTTTATTTGAGATAAGGGCTCGTATACTTCTGTAGAAACTCCTTTGTATCTTTCTTTTCATGTTTTAGTAGTGCCAAGTAAGGTTTCTGACTAGAGTTGGAGTTGATTTCGGATTTCTGTTGTCCATCGTAAAAAATCGTATAAAATCCTGGAAGATGAGAATGATCTGAAATTTTTTATGCTTATTACTCAGCTAATTCCGCAACTTTATCATTCTTTAAGTTTTTCTATCTTAGTAAGGTATGTGCCTTGAAAAAATTCGTCTTTACAGACTGTTCTGGTTTTGACAAATTCTGCCGTTTTTCTTGCATTTGCCCTTTTGCGATGTCAAGTGGATTTATTTGCTTCACTAAATATCAGTGACTATAGCTAATATTTAGAAGTATCAATAGGACTTGTTCCATACATAACCAATGGATTTTTATTTTGTTGCACTAACCCTCTAATGCGAATTACTGCTTGAGTGTGGTGTGAAGGAAGTTTTCAAGTGTCAAGAGAAGAGGTGATGTATGTGATCAAGAAGAGTGCAAGGTCAAAGCTTGGGGATGCCCCCGTGGTTCGTCCAAGACTATTTTTAGAAGACTTAAGCATCTAAATTTGGGGATGCCCAAGGCATCCCCTTCTTCATCAACTATCTATAAGGTTACTTCTCGTGAGGCTATATTTTTATTCGGTCACATCATATGAAGTTTACTTGGAGCGTTTGTTTGTTTCTATTTGTTTTTCTTTTGTTTTATTTTTTCCCTTGCTGCAATAATATCATTGGACCTAACATCCTTGTTTGGGAGAGAGAAATGCTCCGCTTTTTCATTTGAATACTTGTTATGCTAGTATTCTTAGTTTTTCTTCTAGTTGCTGCAAAAATTCCTGTTTAGCTCTTGCTTTCATTGCATCTATTATTCAGAGTTGTTAGTTTTAGTAGTGTTATGTGAGTACTCTCATGTTTGCTTTCTGTAGCATGTAGAGAATTTTTGTTAAAACATATTTTGTATGGTGCTTGTTGGGGAAAGAAACTGCTGCTTGATACGTCTCCAACGTATCTATAATTTCTGATGCTCCATGATCATATTATGTCAATTGCTACATGTTTTCTCCCTTATTTATAGCATTTTTATACGTTTTCCGGGACTAACCTATTAACAAGATGCCAAGTGCCAGTTCCCTGTTTTCTGCTGTTTTTGGTTTCAGAAAAGTTGTTCTGGAAACATTCTCGGAATTGGACCCCACAAAGCCCGAAGTGCCTATTTTCCCCGGAAGCATCCAGAAGACCGAAGGAGAGTCGAAGACGGGCACCAGGGGGGCCACACCATAGGGTGGCGCGGCCCCCTGGCCGCGCCAGCTATGGGTGTGGGGCCCCTGGAGCTCCACCGCCTTTGCCCTTTCGCCTATTTAATCCCCCCGGATGGAAAACCCTAGGCACCTGATCAAAAATCCCCGAAAAGTTCCGCAGCCGCCGTCACCGTCAACCCTAGATCAGGGGGGTTCTGAAGCTGTCTCCGGCACCCTGCCGGAGAGGAAATCATCACCGGAGGCTTCTACATCACCATGCCTGCCTCCGGAGTGATGCGTGAGTAGTTCATCCTTGGACTACGGGTTCGTAGCTGTAGCTAGATGGTTGTCTTCTCCTCATATGCCTCCATGTTTAGATCTCGTGAGCTGCCTATCATGATCGAGATTGATCTTATGTAATTCTATATGCTGTGTTTGCTGGGATCCGATGAATATTGAACTTATGCCAAGTTGATTATAGTCTTTATTGCATATGTTATTTGTGATCTTGCATGCTTTCCGTTGCTAGTGGTTGCTCTGGCCAAGTAGTTGCTAGTGACTCCAAGAGGGAGTATTTATGCTTGATAGTGGGTTCATGCCTCCTCACCACCTTGCTCGAGTGACAGAAACGTGAAGGGGGAGGATGTGTTGTTGCCATTAGGGAGAAAACAACGGTGAGAGTGCCCGCGTGCATAATCATTGCTTACATTACACACTTTGTTTAATGCAGTTATCTGTTGCTTGCAACTTAATACCTAAGGGGGTTCGGATGATAACCTGAGGGTGGATTATTAGTCATAGATGCAGATGGATTTTGGTCTATGTATATTGTTGTAATGCCCGCACTAAATATCATAGTAGTCATCATGTTATATTGTGCACTACGGTGCAACCTCTATTTGTCAATTGCCCAGCTGTAATTTGTTCACCCAGCATGTTATCTTTATGGAGAGACACCACTAGTGAACCTATGAACCCCGGTCCATTTTCCACACTGTTAAACAAACCACAACAATTTCCTGCTCTCTTTATTTACTGCAAGCATACATCATTTTCCACACTATACGTCTAATCTTTGTTTTCAGCAAGACCGGTGAGATTGACAACCTCACTGTACCGTTGGGACAAAGTATTTTGGTTGTGTTGTGTGCAGGTTCCACGTTGTTGCTGACACCGGTGAAGCGCCATCACCACCGTAAGTGGCATCAACCTTCCCGAGATCCTCTTCCTCCTACTGGATTGATAACCTTGGTTCTTAACTGAGGGAAGTTCTTACCGCTACACTCATCACACCCTCCTCTTTGGGTTCCCAACATTCCATCACAAGCAGAAAGAATTCCTAGCACCATCGAGGCGTAGAAAAAGAATTTCTGGTGCCGTTGCCAGGGAGGAAGAAGTCTTCTAGCAAGGGGAGTCTCTCACTCTCAACCTCTTTATTTTGTTTAGTGTCTTGTTTTATTTTTGTCTTGTTTTTCTTCTCTATATTAAAAACACAAAAAAATTAGTTTACTTCATAGCTGTTATTTACTTGCTTGCTATTATTCTGCTAAAATGAGTTCCTCTGAGAATACTAAGTTGTGTGACTTCACTAGCACAAACAACAATGATTTTATTTGTACACCTATTGCTCCACCTGCTCCTACTGCTGCTTTCTATGAGATTAAACCTGCTTTATTAAATCTTGTTATGAAAGAGCAATTTTCTGGTATTAGTACTGATGATGCTGCTGCCCACCTTAATAATTTTGTTGAACTATGTGAGATGCAAAAATATAAAGATGTGGATGGAGATATTATTAAACTGAAATTATTTCCTTTCTCTTTGAGAGGAAGAGCTAAAGAATGGTTGCTATCTTTGCCTAGAAATAGTATTGATTCATGGACTAAGTGTAAAGATGCTTTCATTGGAAAATATTATCCTCCTGCTAAGATTATATCCCTGAGAAGTGACATAATGAATTTTAAACAATTTGATAATGAACATGTTGCTAAAGCTTGGGAAAGAATGAAAACTATGGTGAAGAATTGTCCCACTCATGGACTGACTACTTGGATGATTATACAAACTTTTTATGCAGGACTGAATTTCTCCTCAAGGAACCTATTGGATTCAGCTGCTGGAGGTACCTTTATGTCCATCACTTTGGGCAATGCAACAAAGCTTCTTGATGATATGATGATAAATTATTCAGAGTGGCACACTGAGAGAGCTCCACAAGGTAAGAAGGTAAATTCTGTTGAGGAAACCTCCTCTTTGAGTGAAAGGCTTGATGCTATTATGTCTATGCTTGTTAATGGTAAAGCTCAAGTTGATCCAAATAATGTTCCTTTAGCCTCTTTGGTTGCTCAAGAAGAGCATGTTGATGTAAACTTTATTAGAAATAATAATTTTAACAACAATGCTTATAGAAATAATTTTGGTGGAAACAATTATAAGCCTTATCCTCCTAATAATGGTTATGGTAATTCTTATGGCAACTCCTACAATAGCAATAAAAGCTCTACCTCTGATCTTGAAAACATGCTTAGAGAATTTATTAGCACACAAACTGCTTTTAATAAATCTGTTGAGGAAAAGCTTGGTAAAATAGATGTTCTTGCCTCTAAAGTAGATAGCCTTGCTATTGATGTTGATTTTCTAAAACTAAAGGTTTTGCCACAAGATGTTAAACAAAGTAAAACTTTGAATGCCATTCAAGTTCGAATAGATGATAATGTCAGGTTGATGGCTGAATTACGTGCTAGGTGGGAAAGAGAAGATGAATTGGCTAGAAAGAATAATATTGCTAGAGTTTGCACTATCACAACCACTAGTAAAACTGAAGCTCCAAGTGCTAGTAAACCTCCTACTATCAATGGTAAAGTAGTTGGTGTTAATAAAGTCCCTACTCCTTTGGTGAAACGTGCTAAATTGCCTCAAATTGCTGAAACTGCTTCTAATAAAAGTGCTGAAATTTTTAAAGATGTAGGAGATAATGGTCCCATTACTTTTGATGATAATAATTTTGATTTTGATGATTGCAATATCTCTGAAGTTATTATGTTTCTACAAAATCTTGCTAGAAGTCCCAATGCTAGTGCCATGAATATGGCCTTTACTAAACATATTACCAATGCTCTCATGAAAGTTAGGGAAGAAAAGTTGAAACTTGAAACATCTATCCCTAGGAAATTAGATGATGGTTGGGAGCCTATCATTAAGATAAAAGTAAATGATTTTGATTGCAATGCTTTGTGTGATCTTGGTGCTAGTATCTCTGTTATGCCTCAAAAGCTTTATGATATGCTTGATCTACCACCGTTGGAACACTGTTATTTGGATGTTCATCTTGCTGATAATGCTAAGAAGAAACCTCTTGGTAGAATTGATGATGTTCTTATTATGGTTAACAATAACCTTGCCCCTGTTGATTTTGTTGTTATGAACATTGAATGCAATGCTTCTTGTCCTATTGTTTTGGGAAGACCTTTTCTTAGAACTGTTGGTGCTATTATTGATATGAAAGAGGGGAGTATTAAATATCAATTCCCCCTCAAGAAAGGTTTGGAACACTTTCCTAGAAAGAAGATGAAGCTACCTTTTGACTCTATTATTAGAGCAAGATATGATGTTGATGCTTCTTCACTTGAAAATACTTGAGTTGCCCTTTTATGCCTAGCTGAAAGGCGTTAAAGAAAAGCGCTACCGGGAGACAACCCGTTTTATTTCGCTGTTTTCAACCCGTTTTCTTTCGTTTTCTTTGGTGTGCTTTGCACCTGGGTGTTTTCTATTTCCTTAGCAACCCCTGCTGTATCTTTTCTTTTGTGTTTTTGTTGAGCCAAGTAAAGCCTCTAGTGGAAAGTTGAGGCTATATTTCGGATTTCTGCGCAGGAAACAGATTTCTGCTGTCCACTGTTAATTCCGTAAAAAATCACAGAAAATTCAAAATGACCTGAGTTTTTTTGTGCGTAATCCTGAGCTATATACGCAACTTTTCTTAGTTGACCACTTTTTGATTTGAGCAACAGAAGATTTTTGAAAAAATCGATCTTTACCTGCTGTTCTGTTTTGACAGATTTCTGCCATTTATTGCATTTGCATCTTAATCTCTTTCTTTTGGTGTTCTTTTGAGAAAAAGAGTTTTAAAAGAAGTTGTGACAGTAGCTAATGTGTTTTTGAGTGTTAGACTTGTGTTGAAACTGAACCATGTGAATTTATTATTTCGATTGCACTAACGTTGCTAATGAAGATTGTGAGAAGTTTGGTGTGAAGGAAGTTTTCAAGGGTCAAGAGAAGAGGATGATATGATGTGATCAAGAAGAGTGAAAAGCCTAAGCTTGGGGATGCCCCGGTGGTACATCCCAGCAAATTCCAAGAAGACTCAAGCGTCTAAGCTTGGGGATGCCCAAGGCATCCCCTTCTTCATCAACAAATTATCAGGTCACTTCTAGTGAAACTATATTTTTATTCGGTCACATCTTATGTGCTTTACTTGGAGCGTCTTTTATTTTTGTTTCAGTTTGTTTTTGTTTTTGCTTTCAGTTTGTTTTTACTTTTTCAATAAGCTTGGTTGGACCCCAGCATTCTTTTATTGGAGAGTGACACGCTCCGCTTTTTCATGAGAATACTTTGTATTCTTAATCTTGTCTGGCTGCTGCATTTATTTAGCTCCTGTTTTGCATGCATCTCTTATTAGAGCTGTTAGTTTTAGTAGTGTTATGTGAGTACTCTCATGTTTGCTTGCTGTATCATAAAGAGTATTTTTGTTAAAGCATGTTTTGTATGGTGCTTGTTGGGAGAAGAAAACTGCTGCTTGAAGTAGAATTTATAACAGTGCTAGTAGAAGCTTGTATAGACTGTGGCTAGAACTTTTTCATGCCATGCTAAATGTTATTTTAGTTTTAAAGCCTTGTGGTTATTGAGTAGCATGAATAGCCTCAAATAGCTGAGAGTGTTTAATATGTCTTGAAAGATTCATGAGTTGTTCTTGTCATAGTAAAGCATCAATATATGGTATTCTCTTTCGAATGTTTTATTTGGTTGACTTGGCGCATGCTCACACCATGTTTATGACTACAAACCAGTCACGAATAGCCTCCATGACCACTTAGTTTTTGAACTTGTGATACTGCTTATGCTTTAATTAATGATGCTTATGTCGCTATGCATGATTATGGCTCTTATGCTCTCTTGATTTGTCGCTCCCAGTCTTTTGCTAGCCTCCACCTGTACTGAGTATGAGCTCTACTCGTGCATCCAAACTCCCTTAAACCAAAGTTTTTCCCATTGTGTACACCATACCTACCTACATGTGGTATTTAACTGCCACTCCAAGTAAATTGCTCATGTGTTACCTTTAAAACCTTCAAAATTACTCCTGCTTTATGTTCCTGTTTTTGCTCATGAGGACGTCAATAGAGAATCTTTATCTCACTTGTTGATTGGATTTCACACCCTGGACTAGTGGCTTCATCCGCTTATCCAAATGATAGAAGAGCTGGCAGCGGGGTGCCCAGCCCCAAATTAATACAAACAAATTCTCTTCACTATTTTTGCCCCTGATTTATCAGTCAAAGCATAATTGTGTAAACAAAAGAGAAAGAGGGATGACCTTCTACACCAGTTGCGTCCTTCACCATGGGAGCCGCTCTTGTGAATCCAGTTGGCTTGTGACGTACTGTATTTTCTGTTTACCATTCGTTGACATTAGCATACATCTCCCAAAATATAGACACTCAGTGTCAAACTTTTAATACCTCTGTTTAATAAAATAAAAGCTCTAGCACATGAGTGATCCCTGCTTCCCTCTGCGAAGGGCCTTTCTTTTACTTTTATGTTGAGTCTCCATCTTCTAACTTTATGCACAGTTGAGAGAGCATTTTTGCCATTCTGAGTTCTATGTGCATTTGTCCCATAAACATCAATAATTACTTCATAATGTGATATTATTTGTTCTTAAATTATTTGCTCTAGTCTTCCTCATGAACTTTGAAGGTGTCCTGGCATTTATGTTTTGCCCCACTCTTAAGGACTAGCGAAATATCACTTTGCCATGCTTTCTCTATACCTGAAACAAACGTCTACCTTTCTTTGCATTATTATTCATGATCCTTTATTTGAGATACTCTTCGTGATGCAAAGTAATTACTATGCTTTATTATTAAAGTTCTATTTATCATGTTTGTGTTTGAAGTTCTATGATCTCAGCGTGCATATGCTTTTACATTAGATTGATCAAGTTTATGTTAGTAGCATGTCACCTCAGAAATTATTGTGTTTTATCGTTTACCTACTCGAGGACGAGTAGGAACTAAGCTTGGGGATGCTTGATACGTCTCCAACGTATCTATAATTTCTGATGCTCCATGATCATATTATGTCAATTGCTACTTGTTTTCTCCCTTATTTATAGCATTTTTATACGTTTTCCGGGACTAACCTATTAACAAGATGCCAAGTGCCAGTTCCCTGTTTTCTGCTGTTTTTGGTTTCAGAAAAGTTGTTCTGGAAACATTCTCGGAATTGGACCCCACAAAGCCCGAAGTGCCTATTTTCCCCGGAAGCATCCAGAAGACCGAAGGAGAGTCGAAGACGGGCACCAGGGGGGCCACACCATAGGGTGGCGCGCCCCCTGGCCGCGCCAGCTATGGGTGTGGGGCCCCTGGAGCTCCACCGCCTTTGCCCTTTCGCCTATTTAATCCCCCGGATGGAAAACCCTAGGCACCTGATAAAAAATCCCCGAAAAGTTCCGCAGCCGCCGTCACCGTCAACCCTAGATCAGGGGGTTCTGAAGCTGTCTCCGGCACCCTGCCGGAGAGGAAATCATCACCGGAGGCTTCTACATCACCATGCCTGCCTCCGGAGTGATGCGTGAGTAGTTCATCCTTGGACTACGGGTTCGTAGCTGTAGCTAGATGGTTGTCTTCTCCTCATATGCCTCCATGTTTAGATCTCGTGAGCTGCCTATCATGATCGAGATTGATCTTATGTAATTCTATATGCTGTGTTTGCTGGGATCCGATGAATATTGAACTTATGCCAAGTTGATTATAGTCTTTATTGCATATGTTATTTGTGATCTTGCATGCTTTCCGTTGCTAGTGGTTGCTCTGGCCAAGTAGTTGCTAGTGACTCCAAGAGGGAGTATTTATGCTTGATAGTGGGTTCATGCCTCCTCACCACCTTGCTCGAGTGACAGAAACGTGAAGGGGGAGGATGTGCTGTTGCCATTAGGGAGAAAACAGCGGTGAGAGTGCCCGCGTGCATAATCATTGCTTACATTACACACTTTGTTTAATGCAGTTATCTGTTGCTTGCAACTTAATACCTAAGGGGGTTCGGATGATAACCTGAGGGTGGATTATTAGTCATAGATGCAGATGGATTTCGGTCTATGTATATTGTTGTAATGCCCGCACTAAATATCATAGTAGTCATCATGTTATAATGTGCACTACGGTGCAACCTCTATTTGTCAATTGCCCAGCTGTAATTTGTTCACCCAACATGTTATCTTTATGGAGAGACACCACTAGTGAACCTATGAACCCTGGTCCATTTTCCACACTGTTAAACAAACCACAACAATTTCCTGCTCTCTTTACTTACTGTAAGTATACATCATTTTCCACACTATACGTCTAATCTTTGTTTTCAGCAAGATCGTTGAGATTGACAACCTCACTGTACCGTTGGGACAATGTATTTTGGTTGTGTTGTGTGCAGGTTCCACATTGTTGCTGACACAGGTGAGGCGCCATCACCACCGTTAGTGGCATCAACCTTCCCGAGATCCTCTTCCTCCTACTGGATTGATAACCTCGGTTCTTAACTGAGGAAAATTCTTTCCGCTTTCTCATCACACCCTCCTCTTGGGCTTTACAACACAAAGCAGTCAAAGAATTTCTGGCGCCGTTGCCGGGGAACTCAAAGTCATCAAGAAGCAACCAATCCCTCGTCAACTCTGCCAGCAACACTGCTTGAGGTAGAATTTTTAACGGTGCAAGTAGAAGCTTGTATAGACTGTGGGTAGAACTTTTCATATCATGCTAGATGTTATTTTAGTTTTAAAGCCTTGTGGTTATTGAGTAGCATGATTAGCCTCAAATACTTGAGAGTGTTTAATGTGTCATTGAAAGAATCATGAGTTGTTCTTGTCATATTGAAGCATAAATTTGTGGTGTTCTCCTTTGAATGTTTTATTTGGTTGACTTGGCGCATGCTCACACCATGTTTATGACTATGAAACAGTCACGAATTGCCTCCATGATCATTTAGTTTTTTAACCCGTGGTACCACTTATGCTTTGATTAATGATGTTTATGCTGCTATGCATGATTATGGCTCTTGTGCTCTCTTGATTTGTCGCTCCTAGTCTTTTGATAGCCTCCACCTGTACTTAGTATGAGCTCTACTCGTGCATCCAAATCCTTAAAACCAAAGTTTTCCCAATTGTGTCCACCATACCTACCTATATGTGGTAATTAAACGCCACTCCAAAGTAAATTGCTCATGTGTTATCTTTAAAACTTTCAAAATTACTCATGTTTTAGCTCACAAGGACGTAAATAGAGAATCTTTATCTCACTTGTTGATTGGACTTTCACACCCTGGACTAGTGGCTTCATCCGCTTATCCAATTGATAGAAGAGCTAGCAGCTGGGTGCCCAACATCAAATTAATAACACAAATTCTCTTCACTATTTTTGCCCCTGATTTATCAGTCAAAGCATAATTGTGTAAACAAAAGAGAAATGGAGATGACCTTCTACCCAGATGTGTCCTTCTATGGGAGCCGTGTGAAGTCTAGTTGGCTTGTGACGTACTGTATTTTCTGTTTACCATTCGTTGACATAAGTATACACCTCTCTTAAAATATAGACACTCCTCCACGGTATGTGATTGTTGGCAGGCACCCGAGGATTCGGTTAGCCATGGTTTGTGAAAGATGGTTGGGAGGAGTGTCAAGTTGTATACCTCTGTTTAATAAAATAAAATCTCTAGCACATGAGTTGATCCCTGCTTCCCTCTGCGAAGGGCCTTTCTTTTACTTTTACGTTGACTCTCCATCTTCTAACTTTATGAACGGTTGAGAGAGCATAGTTGCCATTCTGAGTTTTATGTGCATTTGTCCCAGAAACATTATTAATTGATTCATGATGTGTTATTGCTTGTTCTCTAATTATTTGTTCTAGTCTTCCTCATGAACTTTGAAGGTGTCATGGAATTTATGTTTCGCCCCATTCTTAAGGACTAGCGAAATATCACTTTGCCATGCTTTCTCTATACTTGAAACAAACGTATATCTTTCTTTGCAATGTTATTCATGATCTTTTATTTGAGTTACTTCTCATAATGCAAAGTGATTGCTATGCTTTATTATTAAAGTTTTATTTATCATGCTTGTGTTGAAGTTCTATGATCTCAGCTTACATATGCTTTTACATCATTGATGATCAAGTTATGTTGGTAACATGTCACCTCAGAAATTATTATGTTTTTATCGTTTACCTACTCAAGGACGAGTAGGAACTAAGCTTGGGGATGTTGATAGTCATAAACGTATCCTTAATTTCTGATGTTCCATGTTGTTTTCTTATTGTTTCCTACATGTTTGCTATACACTTTGTGCCATTTTTATTGATTTTCCGGACTAACCTATTGACAAGATGCCATAGAGCCAGTTCCCTGTTTTCTGCTGTTTTTAGTTTCAGAAAAGTTGTTTTGGAAATATTCTCGGAATTTTAAAATTCAAAGCCCGGAAGTCTAGAATTCCTGAAGGTTCCATGGAGTCTCGAAGAGACCCGGTGGGGGGGCCACACCATAGGGCGGTGCCCCCCTTGGCCGCGCCGGGGGTGGTGTGGGGCCCCTAGGCCTCCACCACCTCTGCCCTTTCGCCTATTTAATCCCCCCAAGAAAAAAACCCTAGGGGATACCACTTTTTCCCGAGAAACACCCGAGGCCGCCGTCACCATCATCCCGAGATCGGGAGGGTTCTGGAGCTCTCCCTGGCACCCTGCCGAGGGGGAAATCATCACCGGAGGGGTCTACACCACCATGCCCTCCTCCGAAGTGATGCGTGGGTAGTTCATCCCTAGACTACGGGTCCTTTGCAGTAGCTAGATGGTTGTTCTCTCCACTTTGTACCTCATGTTTAGATCTTGTGAGCTGCCTATCATGATCAAGATCATATTTATGTAATGCTACATGTTGTGTTTGCTGGGATATGATGAATGTTGAATGCTATGTCTTCTGATTATCAATCTATCATGTTATCTTCATGCTCATGTTATTTATGATCTTGCATGCTCTCCGTTATTAGTACATGCTCTGGCCAAGTAGATGCTAGTAACTCCAAGATGGAGTATTTATGCTCGATAGTGGGTTCATGCCTCCATTACATCTGTGCTCGAGTGATAGAAACGTGACGGATGGAGGATGTGTTGTTGCCATTAGGGAGAAAACAACAATGCTTTGTCTAAGGATGATGTTATTGTTTACATTACACACTTTGCTCACTGCGATTATTTGTTGCTTGCAACTTAATACCCAACGTTTGTTCGGATGATATTCGGAGGGTGGATTTTTAGTCATAGATGCAGTTGGGTAAGGGTCTATGTATTTTGTTGTAATGCCCGCCTGAATCACATAGTAATCTTTATGTCTTACATATGCACTACGGTGCATGCTTCATTTCTGTCAATTGCCCAGTTGTAATTTGTTCACCACACATGTTATTTGTCTTTCACGAAGAGACACCACTAGTGAACTGTGGACCCCAGTCCTTTTTCCTCATACTGATAAAACACCTACTGCTTTCATACTGCTCTCATATTACTCTCATACTGTTTTCCTACTGTTTTCCACACCATACGTTTAACCTATTTGTGTCTAGCAAAACCGATGAGATTGACAACCTCACTGCTTCATTGGGGCAAAGTTATTTGATTGTGTTGTGTAGGTTCCACGTTGCTTTTCAAACGGTAATGCGCCCTGCCATCTCAGCTGCTTCAACCTTCTGAAGTTACTCCTTCCTCCTACTAGTCGATTAAACCTTGGTTTCTTACTGAGGGAAAACCGCTGATGTGCTCATCATACCTTCCTCTTGGGGTCTCCCAACGAGTGCAAGATCTGGACCATCAATGATAATGTTAGGATGTTAGCTGAGTTGCATGCTAGATGGGAAAGAGAAGATGAAATAGCTAGAAAGAATAATATAGCTAATGTTTGCACCATTACCACCACTAGTACAACTGAAGCTTCTCGCGATAGTAAACCTTCTACTATCAATGGTAAAGTAATTGGTGTTCGTAATACTCCCACTTCTGCTATTAAAAAAAATGCAAAACTGCCTGAAACTGCTAAAAATGTTTCTGATAAAAGTGTTGAAATTTTCAGAAACATGGGAGACAATGGTCCCATTATGTTTTATAAAAATGACATTGACTTTGATGATTGCAACATAAATGAAGTGATTAATTTCTTACAAAATCTTGCTAGTTGTCCTAATTCTAGTACTATGAATATGGCTTTCATAAAACATATTACAAATGATCTCATGCAAATTAGAGAGGATGAATTCAGGTGTGAAGCCTCTATCCCTAGGAAGCTAGATGATGGTTGGGAACGCACCACTAAAATGAAAGTGAATGATTTTGATTGCAATGATCTATGTTATCTTGGTGCTAGTATCTCTGTTATGCCTAAGAAACTTTATGATATTCTTGATCTGCCACCTTTGGAGCACTTTTATTTGGATATTCGTCTTATTGATAATGTTAGAAAGAAACCTTTGGGGAGAGTTGATGATGTTTTTATCCTGGTTAATAATAACCTTGTCCCTGTTTATTTTGTTGTTATGAATATTGAATGCACTGCTTCTTGTCCAATTGTTTTGGGAAGATCTTTTCTTAGAACTGTTGGTGCTGTTATTGATATGAAAGAAGGGAATATTAAATTTCAATTCCCACTCAGAAAAGGTATGGAACACTTTCCTAGAAACAGAATGAAGTTTCCTTTTGATTCTATTATTCGAACAAATTACAATTTGGATGCTTCTTCACTTAAAAATACTTGATTCCACTTTTCTGGGCCTAGCTAAAAGGCGTTAAACAAAAGCACTTCTTGGGAGATAACCCATGGTTTTATTTTTGCTTTATTTTTATCTGTTTTCTTTGAGTCAAGGGGTTGTATAATTCTGTAGAAACTCCTTTGTTCTTTATTTTCATGTATTAGTTGTGCCAAATGAAGTTTCTAGCTACTGTTGGAGTTGGTTTTGGATTTCTGCATAGGAAACAAATTTTTGCTGTCCACCGTAAAAAATGGTATAAATTCCAGAAATATCAAAATGACCTGAAAATATTTTTGCTCATTCCTCAGCTAATTCCGAATTTTTTTTGTTCTTTAAGTTTTTTATCTGAGTAATGTAAGTTCCCCGAAAAAATTCTTCTAACCAGACTGTTCTGGTTTTGGCAGATTCTGTCATTTTTCTTGGATTTGCTCTTTTACGATGTCAAGTGGATTTCTTTGCTTCATGAAACATCAATGGCTGTAGCTAATGTTTAAAAGTATAATAGCACTTGTTCCCATGCAGAACCCATCAAATTTTGAATGTTGCACTAACCCTCTAATGTGAATTACTCTTTGAGTGTGGTGTGAAGGAAGTTTTCAAGGGTCAAGATAAGAGGGTGATATAATGTGATCAAGAAGAGTGCAAGTTCAAAGCTTGGGGATGCCCCGTGGTTCATCCAAGAAAATTCTAAGAAGACTCAAGCATCTAAGCTTGGGTATTCTCAAGGCACCCCCTTCTTCATCAACAATTTATCAGGTCACTTCTAGTGAAACTATATTTTTATTCGGTCTCATCATATGAAATTTACTTGGAGCGTTAGTTTGTTTTTATTTTGTTTTATTTTGTTTTCCTTGCTGCAATAATATAGTTGTAACTTAGAATTCTTTGTGTTGGAGATAGACATGCTCCGCTTTTTCGTTTGAATACTCGTTATGCTCGTATTCTTAGTTGTTCTTCTAGTTGCTGCAAAATTCCTGTTTAGCTCCTGTTTTTCTTGCATCTCTTATTTAGAACTATTAGTTTTAGTAAAGTTTTGTTAGTACTCTATTGTTTCATTTCTATATCTCTTGGAGAGTTTTTGTTGTTTGGTGTTTGATGGAAATAGAAAATGCTACATGTGGTAGATGGTTTAATGAAAAAGCTTGCATTTTCTTGTAGATCACTAAACTGTTTCACTTGATTATTTGTTGTTGTTTTGAGATATTAATATGCTTAATATTAAAATTGCTGGTTTATTAAAGTAAAAACAATTAATGGTTGGTCTAAAATCTTGAAACTGTGCCACACTCGAATAACCAGTTGATAAGATAATGGTATATTACTTCCTTTGCTGATAGCAATCGTAATGGCTTTTTGTTACGTGCTACGGTCGGGGTAGCTAGCAGTGACTTGTCACTGCCATGGACCTTCTTGGAGTTATTTTCATTATGCCTTGTGATATCATGATTTTAGTTGTAATCTTTTAACTTGTGAGTTCTATGTTACGGTTTTCTGGCACTTCCACCATCCATGTTTGCTAGCCTCTTCGGTACTATGCATTGCTCATTCTCACATTGAGAGTTGGTGCAAACTTCGCTAGTGCATCCAAACCCCGTGGGAGAATTTTGTTCTTCTACACATAAGCCAAAATTTATCTCCCTCAAAACAGCCACCATACCTACCTACCATGGCATTTCCATAGCCATTACGAGATATATTTCCATACAACATCCATCATCATTATGTTACTTGTCATGCTTCGTTGTTATTTTGCATACTGCTACACTGGCAGGAGCATTTAGTTATATTTACATCATAGATATTTCATTTTGAGTTATGAGTACTAAAAGTGTGTTGATTCATTGTCAAATATAGTGTTTCCCCTGCCAGTGAGGTTATATATATATAAAAGGAGTAAAAGACCAAAAGAGAAAAAATAAAAATAAATAAAGAAAGGGCAAAAGAGAGATAATAAAGAGAGAGGGGGCAGCACTGCTATCATTTATTCCAAACTTGTGCTTGTTTAGCATCATTACTTCAGTTTGGAGAGAGTTTTCATATTATGACTTGCATAACTATGCGGGGAACTTACATTATAGAACTTGGCTTGTATATTCCAATGATGAGCCTCCTCAAAAGTGCTCTAGGTCTTTGTGAGCAAGCAAGTTGGATGCACCCCCACTAGTTCCATTGGAGAGCTTTCATACACTTATAGCTCTATGTGCATCCGTTGTGTGGAAATCACTACTCCTTGCATAACTTCGATTATAATACTTCCTCTTGTCTAATGATCACTTTAAGTTGTGTGAGACTTTCTTCTATTGAGCATCCAAACCCCCCATAATGTTCTTTTAGCCACAACATCCTGGTGCCAGGAACGAATAACAGAACGCTTGCTTGTTTTGAGTGCACAAATATTTAAATGATTTTCCTATGTGCATATTGTTGTCACTTGACTTGATCCTAACAGGAGTTGTTGTGAGAGTTTGATGCCTTGGATGATTATATTGTTGTTCTTGAAGTTTAAATCATCTTTAATATACTTTGCACAGTTGATTGTCTTTTAGTATTGATTCATTGAAAAGTTTTATATTCTTCTTCCTAATGGTTTATACATTATTCTATTTGATATCAACTATAAACCACAACCTTTATTCATTTGATCCTAGTTTACATGCCTTACATTACTATGATGATCAATTTTATGTTGGTAGCATGTCACCTCAGAAATTATGTGTTTTTTTTACCGTTTACCTACTCGAGGAGGAGTAGGAACTAAGCTTGAGGATGTTGATCTGTCATAAATGTATCCTTAATTTGTGATGTTCCATGTTCTTTTTATGCCATATGCTACATGTTTTCCTTACACTTTATGTCATTTTTATCGATCTCCCGGGACTAACCTATTGACAAGATGCCACAGAGCCAATTCCCTGTTTTCTGTTGTTTTTAGTTTCAGAAAAGTTGTTTGGAAATATTCTCGGAATTCAAAAATTTGAAGCCCACAAGTCTTAGAATTCCCTAAGGTTCCATGGAATCCCAAAGAGGCCCGGAGGGGGGCCATAGGGGGTCCACACCATAGGGCGGCGCCCCCCCTGGCCGCGCCTGGGGTGGTGTGGGCCCCTCGGGCGTCCACCGCCATTGCCCTTTCGCCTATTTATTCCTCCTGATACGTAAACCCTAAAAAGATACCACTTTTCCCCAAAAAACACCCGAGGCCGCCGTCATCGTCAGCCCGAGATCGGGAGGGTTCTCGAACTCTCCCCGCCACATTGCCATGAGGAAAAATCATCACCGGAGGGGTCTACACCACCATGCCCGCCTCCAGAGTGATGCGTGAGTAGTTCATCCCTGGACTACGGGTCCATAGTAGTAGCTAGATGGTTGTCCTCTCCACTTTATGCCTCATGTTTAGATCTCGTGAGTTGCCTCACATGATCGAGATCATCTTATTGTAATGCTACATATTGTGTTTGCTGGGACCAATGATTATTGAATCCTATGTCTTTTGATTATAATCTATCATGTTATGTTCATGTGTATGTTATTTATGATCTTGTAGGCTCTCCGATGTTAGTAGATGCTCTGTCCAAGTAGATGCTAGTGACTCCAAGAGGGAGTATTTATGCTC
This sequence comes from Alopecurus myosuroides, assembly GCA_028641055.1. Taxonomy (NCBI): domain Eukaryota; kingdom Viridiplantae; phylum Streptophyta; class Magnoliopsida; order Poales; family Poaceae; genus Alopecurus; species Alopecurus myosuroides. Next base: position 253,135,946 of record CM054058.1, read on the forward strand.
GATAGTGGGTTCATGCTCCTTTGCATCTGTGCTCGAGTGACGGAAACATGACAGATGGAGGATGTGATGTTGCCATTAGGGAGAAAACAACGATGTTTACTTCGTTTACATTGTTTACATTACACACTTTGCTTACTGCGATTATCCGTTGCTTGCAACTTAATACCCAACGTTTGTTCGGATGATATTCAGAGGGTGGATTATGAGTCATAGATGCAGTTGGATGACAATCTATGTATTTTGTTGTAATGCCTGCATGAATCTCATAGTAATCTTTATGTCATGCTCGAGAGGGGCCATGAGGGGGCCACACCACCCCGTGGCGCCCCCCTTGGCGCGCCGCCTGGTGGTGTGGGACCCCCAGGCAACCCCTCGGGCTCCCCTTTCTACTACTTATGCCCCGTAAACCGAAACCGCGAGGGGGTTCATCATATTCCACAGAAACACAATAGAGCACCGCCGCCACCTCGAAACTCAATTCGGGGATCATAAGTAAATGTTCTGGCGCCATGCCGGGACGGGGATACGGAGGAGATCATCGCCATCGTCACCGCCACCTCTACTCCATCAACCATCCATGTTTCCCTCGTCCACGTGTGAGTGAATACCGCTGTAGGCTGAGAGGGATGGAAGGGACTGGATTAGATTGATCATGTAATAATGCCAGATTGTTAGGGCATAGTGCCTAGTATCTATTGTTAGTGTTTTCTACCGTTGTTGTAACTTGTTATGCTTAATGCTTGTCACTAGGGACCGAGTGCCATGATCTCATATCTGAACATGTTATTGTTTCATGAGTATAATTATGTTTCTTGATCATATCTGCAAGTTGTTTACACATGTCATTGTCCGGAACCATTGACCCAAAGTGACAGAAATTGGGACAACCGGAGGGGGTGGTTTTGATGTGAGGATCACGTGTGTTCACGGAGTGTTAATGCTTTGCTCCGGTGCTTTATTAAAAGGACCACCTTAATTGCCAGTAGTTTCCCTTGAGGCCCCGCTGCAACGGGCTAGTAGAACAAAAGATGTTGTGCAAGTTTCTCATTGCGAGCACATATGACTATATTGGAACACATTTCTATGGTTTTCCTAGAACTTGGATGCTTTATTATTATATGTAATTCCCATGTTTAGATTATTACATGACCTATCTTATCCATGCAACGCCCGTTCATCCACCCTCTATGCCTATGGTACTCCCATCTTGGCTACTGCTGTTACTATTTTAAACCTATTGTTATTTTACTACTACTGCTGCTATAAAACTGTTACCACTAATAAATTGTTGCGAGCAAGTATACTTTCAGGTGCAACTGAATTGACAATCGAGTTGTTAAGGATTATAAATATTGGTACACCTGTTAATTCACCTAGATGCTACCGGTTCTCTAGGTTTTTTCCTAGATGCTACTGGTTCTCTAGGTTTTTTCCTAGATGCTACAATTGTTAAATCCAAACAAATTGAAAGTGCTGAAATTCTTGTTGAAAATATTGGTACACATTTTAATTCATATGAGTCTATTAATGATCTTGATGAAACCTATATTGAACTTACTGAAGATTTTATTAAGGAAGCTCAAGCTACTACTGGTGCAAGTGCTCTTAAGAGTCTTCTTGCAAGACATGCTGTGAAATATAAATCTTCTCTTGATGCTAAGTTTGCCACATCTCCCAAACACATTAGAGACAAGGATTATGATTTCTCTTTAGATTTATCCTATATATCTATTGTTGAGAAGGAACCTTTTTGTGGAACTGAAAGTAAAACTGCTATGGAACACATGAATGAGATTTCATCTTTGCGTAGTTTATTTTATGATGATACCAAGTTGCATACTTATTTTGTTACCAAGATCTTCCCTTTCTCATTGCAAGATGAAGCTAAAACTTGGTTTAACAATATTTTTCCTGGATCTATTACTAATCCTATGGATTTGGTTAATGCTTTCTTTCAAAAATATTTTCCTGCTAGTGCCCAACATGCTGTTGTGCAGGATATCTTTACCTTTGAGCAAATTGAAGGAGAGAAATTGTGGGAATCTTGGACAAGGTTTTGTTCTTTAATAAGAGCTAGCCCTGGCTATCCATTGCCTAAAAATGAGCTCCTATATATCTATCATAATGGACTAACTGTTGAATTTAGGACATACATGGATAGTCGTGCTGGTTGTGATTTCAGGAAAAGAACTCCAGAAGCTGAGGAATTAATGGCAAAATAGCCAAAAATAATGGTGATTGGAATATACCTGAGCCTACACCTACACCAGAGCCAACACCAATACCAACACCCAAGAAGAGAGGGATGATTGAATTAAATGATGAAGTGATGAAGGAAGCCAAGAAATCTCTTAAAGAGATGGGTATTAAATCTGAAGATGTGAAGAATTTACTTCCTATAGAAGAATTATGTAAGCCTATTCCTCATCCATAAACAGTTGAGGTACACTCTCTCTAATACTTTGATAATAGAGATATTTCCTACTCTAAACCACCTCATCAATTCTTAGATGAATTTGATAATTATGTTGTTAAGAAAGACAACTTTAATATGAGAGTGCAAAACCATCTTATGGAAAACTCTAGAGCTATTGATAATTTGAATGGTATTATTGAGAGAACCTCTAATGATGTTAAAATGCTTGTTAAAAAATTCATATGGCTCAAACTCAAATTGATCAACTCACTATAGTGCAAAAAGATATGCTAGCTAATGCTTCTAGAGAAAAACATGTCTGTGAAATAATTACTAGAAGAGGTGTTTCTACTCAGGACCCCTTGTATCCTGAAGGACATCCTAAAAGAGTTGAACAAGATTCTCAGCAACCTAAAAAGAATAGTTCTCCTTCTAAGAAAAATAAGAAGAGACATAAAACTGTTGTAGAATCTCCTGAACCTGCTAGAGATCCTAATAGTATATCTATTTCTGATGCTAAAACTGAAAGTGGTAATGATAAAAGTGATGCTTCTGGTGAAGAAGAAACTATAGTTGAACATGAAAACCAAACAACAACTGTGAAGTATACTAAGGAGGATTTCATTGCCAATAAACATGGTAATGAAAGAGAGCCTTGGGTACAAAAAGCAAATCCTTTTCCTAATAAGAAACACAAATCAAAGGAAGAAGAACAATGTAACAAGTTTTATGAGTGGATGAAACCTCTGTTTTTGCAAATACCTTTGACTGATGCTATTAAACTGCTTCCTTATTCTAAATATATGAAAGATATTGTCTCTAACAAAAGGAAGATTCCTAATGAGGAAATTTCCACTATGCTTGCTAATTACTCTTTTAATGGCAAGGTTCCAAAGAAGCTTGGAGATCCTAGTGTTCCTACTATCCCTTGTTCTAAGAAAAATAATTATGTTAGAACTGCTTTATGTGACTTGGGAGCAGGAGTTAGTGTTATGCCTTTTTCTCTCTATAAGAGTCTCTCTCTTGAAAAATTGATACATACTGATATATCTTTGCCAATGGATGATAAGTCTACTTCTATCCCTGTTGGTATATGAGAATGTTCCTGTTCAAGTGACTACTAATTATTTGATATTAACTGACTTTGTTGTGTTGGTAATGCCTGAAGATGATAACTATCTATTATTCTTGGGAGACCTTTTCTTAACACTGCAGGGGATGCTATTGATTGCAATCAAGGAAAAGTAACTTTTAATGTTAATGATAAAGAGCAGACTGTTTATTTTCCCAAGAAGATTGACAAAAGATATGGTTTAAATTCAATAGAAAATTTTGAGACCATCAAGATTGGAGAATTTTATTGTCCCATTCCAATTCCACCAAAAGAATATGAAATTACCATGATTGGGACTTTGTATATAAAGGTTGAGGTAACATATTTATTTAGTGATAACCAAAGTTTAGGTTCATATGAAAACTGTTCTGGTAACAAGACTTGATCACCCTTGTTAACAAAATGATTTTGAATGAAGAGGACGATGTTTTCACCTTACCTTTATGTTTTCACCATGTTTACTTATGTTATCACCTTGCTGCTTTAGTATAATCATGTTTTCCATCATCCATAGTCATGTTTTCCTCGTATTTTCACCCTGATTTCTGTGGTTATGCATGTTTTTACCATCCACATTTTTATTTTGACCACTTCCACCTTTGTTTTATTTGGTTATTTGCCTTTTGGAGTGTCTTACAACCTCTGTAGTTCTAGTTTTGGTTTTGTTTTCCACCTTTCCACATTTGTTTTTCTAGGTTTTAATTAATTATTAAATTCTGAAAACACCTCAAAAATTAAGTTTCTCGAAAAAATCCAGAAAATTATAATAATTTTTTACGTCAAAAATGAGGCGGAGAGCCACCTGGGAGACCCCAGGGGGACCCACCAGTCAGGCACACCACAGGGGGCGCGGCCTGCCCCTGGTGGCGCTTGGTCATGGTGTGGCCCCCCTAGCCCTCCACTAACTCTCTCCCCTGCCAAAGATTCCTCTCTCACCCCACAAATTCAAAACATTTCCTGGAACCCGTATTCTTGCTGTTCTTCCTCGGGATTTTTCGATCTCTTTGCTCAGCCCACCATTGTTGCTGAAATTTGGTGCATTTTCACTCCGGTGTGTGACTCCTCCGATTATCCAAGTAGAATTTTGTTTGGTGAAGTATTTCTTGATTATTTTGGTAATGTAGGTGGCAGATTATGTGGGTTTGCATGCTTGGTTTGAGTGGAAATAATATAGTTTTGATGCATGTTTATCTCTCCTATAAGTCTCTATGGTAGTTTCCACCTTATAGTTGCTTGAAATCAATTTTTGTGATGATTGTTGAAAAATTTCAGAAATGGACAACCATAACTTTGGAGAAATATTTTGGAGTGATGCTCCTAGAAGAACAAGACCCTCAGGTTCATCCACCTTATTGAGGCCATCTTATATCGAAGACCTTATTGCACCGAACATCGATGATGCGGGAGGTGATGGAATTGCTAATCCATCTAGCTTCCCATGTTATACATTTTTGAGAAGTGCGGGTCTAATGGATAAATTCTTGATGCTGATTGAAAGAGTTGGTTTAACCAACTATATGGACGACGAAGGCCCCCAGCATGCTACTCTCACAAAAACTTTTGTTGAGAGCTTTAAATTTCATAACTCACCATATAGCCCCACCGTTGCTTTGAAGATATATGGTAGTTCTTTTTATTTGCCCTTGGAGACTTTTTGTAACATTATAGGTATCAACGCTTCCGGGACACCATGCAAGATTCAGGAGAGACCCGCTGTTCTTATGGAGCTCTATCGAGGAATTACGAATGATGATGGCCGCTCATCCCAGCGCGGGAAGATAAGAAACATCCAACTTCCTGCCATCAGATATTTCACTTACTAACTTGCTACTAGTATCCTTGGTAGGGAGAACACTAGAAACATTTCTAGCTATGATCTTGCTTTTATTGATGTTTCACTTAACAGTAGCAACAAGTATAACCTTGGTTATCTCATTGCTCGCCGCGTAGCTGACAAGGGACCCATTTATGGGGGCATTATTGCTACACATTTAGTAAATGCTCTAGGCCTTCCTGTTGCTCATGAGGATGAATTGATTGCTCCTTATAGACTTAATATTGCTGCCATGAAGGCTCATCATTTTATTACTGCTAACTCTACTGCTGATCATTTAATATATAGAATTTTATTTGTTGACGGAGATGAGCGGGAAGTTATTTTGCCGCAGCCTGTTTTGTTCAAAGTTGATAGGGCCCCATGGTCGCGCCCCAAGGGAGAAATAGATGAGAAGCTACGCTTGATGGAGTTCCATAGGCAGCAAATGAGGCGAGATGCGCTTTTTGAGGACTACACCAGGCAGTACACCAGCGCGTCTTCGAGCACATATCAGGAGGAGGGCTCCTCCTCGGCGCACTAGAGGGGCGCCACCTCATGGTCCCCTTGGGATTGATCTCCACTTAGGCCAAAATCCTAAGCTTGGGGGAGGTATACCGACATCACACTCATCTATATATCATGTTTCCGTCGGTTCTTTGTATATCCATGTTTTTGTTTCTTTCGTCTGTTTTCATTTTCTTTCGCTTCTTTTTGCTTCTTTTTGTTTTTATTGTTTTGTTCTTGCTTTCCAAAACACAAAAATACCAAAATTATTTCTATTGTTTCTCTTTATTTGCTTATTTAGTTTCTTTTGATGGTTTGCTTTACTTTCTCGTTTTGGTTTAATATTCAAAAATCCAAAAAATATTTTGCTTTGTTTGCTTGTTTCTTTCTGTTCTTGTCTTAAATTCAAAAACCCAAAAATATTTGTTGTTCTTCCTTGGTTTTGTAAAGTTTGTTGCAGAGTTCACCGGACTTCCGTGTCTCCTTTGGAGCTTGGTTATCATTCTATATTATTCAATCCACAAGTGAAGAGAAATAATTACGATTTAAGACGATTCAAGTTGTGGTAAGAGGCTGGTATGAACTCTATTTGTTTCATTTTTGTACATATACTCATCCATGTGAACATACTTAGTTTGTTCGTGTAAGGTGTATTTTATTTAATTTATGCTTAGTAGTTCGTGCTCTCACGTGTTTAGTTCCAACTTATTAATATAAGATAGAATGTCGTATGCATGTTTGCTTGCATTGTTTTATTCATAGAAGGGTATGATATTGTGGTATCTCCCTCTGATTGTTTTGCTTGAATCGACTCGGTACATGCTCACGCATGCTTATGACTGAAAACAAAAAAGCCAATTAAGCCTCGATGATTTATTTTTCCTCAGAGTATTTGTATCACTTTTAGGCCCCTGTTAATTTTGTTTTGTCGCAAGAATGGTTATGAAAGTTGTTGCTCTCTTGAATGTCGCTCCCCGTCTATTGCTAGCCTTCACCTGTACTGAGTATGAGCTCTACTCGTGCATTCAACTCACGAAAACCAAAGTTTGCCAAATGTGTCCACCATACCTACCTATATATGTGGTATTTAACCGCCACTCCAAGTAGATTTCTCACGTGCTACCTTTAAAACCTTTGAAAAATTATTCCTGTTGTGTGCCCCTATTTTAGCTCATGAGGACGTAAATAAAGAATCTTTATCCCACTTGTTGATTTAATTTCACACCCTAGACTAGTGGCTTCATCCGCTTATCCAAATAATAGAAGAGCCGGCAGCGGGGTGCCCAGCCCCAAATTAATACAGCAAATTCTCTTCACTATTTTTGCCCCTGATTTACCAGTTAAAGCATAATTGTGTAAATAAAAGAGAAAGAGAGATGACCTTCTACCTAGATGCGTCCTTCTATGGGAGCGGCTCTTGTGAAGTCTAGTTGGCTTGTGACGTACTGTATTTTCTGTTTACCATTCGTTGACATAAGCATACACCTCTCTAAAAAATGTTTTCAATACCTCTATTTAATAAAATAAAAAGCTCTAGCACATGAGTTAATCCCTGCTTCCCTCTACGAAGGGACTTTCTTTTATTTTTATGTTGAGTCTTCACCTTCTCACTTTATGCACCTTCTTGAGAGCATGGCTGTCATTCTTAGTGTAATATGCTTGTCCCAAAACACGGTTGATTGTGGTATAACTTTGATGCTTGTATCTTTGATATCTTTAATTCTAGTCTTCATTTGAACTTCAGAGGTGCCCTAGCATTTATGTTTTGCTCCATTATTAAGGGCAAACGAGTACAGTTTATCATACCCTATTATGAGCATTGCAATCCTGCAAATTGATATACGTCATGTTGCTTATTATTAGTTTGTTGGCGTCTCTTCATGGTTTGCATAACTGCTAGGTGACTTTTATCTTGCATACATCTTATTATGAATTGCCTCAACACTTGATCATATAGCGATTATATTTACATCATATGAAACATAGTGTTCGTAAAAGTATTTTATCGCACCCAGTTGCCACTGAATTGCTTGAGGGGAGTTGACTAACGCCGTTTTCAGCAGAATTACCTTGGTGTCTCATTTTTGTGCCAAAAAACCAACTTTCAGGAAAATGCGCAGAAAAGATCCTGAAGACATTAAAACACCCAAAGACCCACGGAGCCAGAAGGAGTCCCGGAGAGGGGCCAGGAGGGGGCCATACCACCCCTGGGCGCCCCCCTTGGATGTGCCGCCTGGTGGTGTGTGGCCCCCAGGCACCCCTCGGGCTCCCCTTTCGACTACTTATGCCCGTAAACCTAAAACACGAGGGGGTTCGTCATATTCCATAGAAACACAACAGAGCGCTGCCGCCACCTCGAAACTCAATTCGGGGATCAGAAGTTCCTGTTCTAGCGCCCTGCAGGGACGGGGATTCAGAGGAGATCATCGCCATTGTCACCGCCACCTGTTCTCCATCAACCATCCATGTTACCCCCGTCCATGTGTGATTAAACACCGCTGTAGGATGAGAGGGATGGAAGGGATTGGATGAGATTGATCGTGTAATAATGCCAGATTGTTAGGGCATAGTGCCTAGTATCTACTGTTAGTGTTTTCTACCGTTGTTCAAAATTGTTATGCTTAATGCTTGTCAATAGGGCCCGAGTGCCATGATCTCAGATCTGAACATGTTATTGTTTCATGAGTACAACTCTGTTTCTTGATCATATCTGCAAGTTGTTTACACATGTGATTCTCCGGAACTCGAGGCCCCAAAGTGACAGAAATTGGGACAACCGGAGGGGATGGTTTTGACGTGAGGATCACATGTGTTCACGGAGTGTTAATGCTTTGCTCAGGTGCTTTATTAAAAGGAGCACCTTAATTACCAGTAGTTTCCCTTGAGGCCCCGCTGCAACGAGCTGGTAGGACAAAAGATGTTGTGCAAGTTTCTCATTGCGAGCACGTATGATTATATTGGAACACATGTCTATGGTTTGCCTAGAACTTGGATGATTTATTATTATCTGCAATGCCCATGTTTAGATTATTACATGACCTATCTTATCCATGCAACGCCCATTCATCCACCCTCTATGCCTACGGTACTCCCATCTTGCTGTTTCCCGCAATTGCTACTACTGTTACTATTTAACTCATGTTGTTATTTTACTACTACTGATGCTATAAAACTGTTACCACTAATAAATTATTGCGAGCAAGTCTACTTTCAGGTGCAGCTGAATTGACAACTCAGTTGTTAAGGCTTATAAATATTCTTTGGCTCCCCTTGTGTTGAATCAATAAAAAAATTGGGTTTTACTCCCCTCAAAGACTGTTGCGATCCCCTATACTTGTGGGTCATCAGTGGACTGCGTGGTGTAGTCCTCGGAAGGCGCATCTCGCCTCATCTGCTACCTATGGAACTCCATCAAGCGCATCTGCTCATCTAGCTCTCCCTTCGGGCGCGACCATGTGATGGCTAGGTTGAGACTCCAAGTGCAGAGTGTGTAGCTAGTGGCAAGCCTTCTTCCCCACGAGGGTGACTCGAGGGTTTATATCAAACTCTTGGGGAGCCAGTATTTCAGCAGTTGTCTTCCAAGCTTCCTCCAGGATCCTGCAAACAAGTAGAGAATTTTGTGCCCTCAACCTCACCAAGTGGTTGTCAAGCACAAGGTGTGAGACTTCTAAATTGCAATGCAAAACTGAAAGTAAATGTGCAATAATTAAATCTACTACTAAATGCAAATGAGAAAATAAATATGCAATGGATTGTTTTTGTATTTTTGTGATGCAAGTGGTGATGGAGATAATGTAGATTCGAATTGGAGATGAAAGTAAAGTAAATTGCAGCAAAGTAACTAGAGTGTTTTCTTATATTTAAAATAGGACCGGGGTTCATGGTTTCACACTTGCATTCTCTCAAATAAAGTAGACGGTGGACATAAAGAATTACATGTGAGATTAAAATAACATGTTTAACATTGAGTACTTTCATATGGGCATCACGTCCTAGCATAGAGATCTCTACGGTCATATTGATCCCTCTTATACTCCACAAAGATGCGAAATAAATCATAACACCTCGATAATTAAGGAAAAACCAGAGTATAGCTTTAAGCAATGTGACATGAAGTTGAAGTAAGAACTTGCTAGATCTAGTCATGGAGATTGATTAGTGTCACTTCAAATCCCCGGTAACAAGGTAATCCTTTTTATCCCTAGTGAGGTAACTAAGAAATGTTTAACAAAACCTAAGTGGATCGCTGAACTTCTATCACTTTCACAGCACTAGCCACCCCCCGTTACTCCAACTAATGCACCCATCACCCCACACACGCTCTCAAGAACTAGATTGATCAAAGCTAGCAAATAAGAACGGGGTACTTAAGATACATCTACTCAAATAACTCAAGAGAAACAATTGCAATCTCAGATTCAATAACTCATAGAAAAGATCCACCACATAGGAATTACAACGGTGCCCGTAATCATGTGAGGCAGCTCATACGGATCTAATTAGTGAAGCACATAGAGAGAGAGATACAAGTGCTACTTCCACAAACCCATAGCCCTGGGGTGGACTACTCCCTCTTCATGGAGATGTCGATGGAGATGACGTTGGAGGGGTAGGAGATCACACCGGCGGCGCCCCGCCGGAGTTTTCCCCCTCCAATCTGGAACTGCTGGTCTCTGTTTCGGTGTTTCGGCGGCGCTCTCTCCGTAAGGGTACGGGGGACCCTTTTTATAGTCGGTTTTAGGTCAAGACGGAGTCGGTAAGTTGAGATGGAAGGAATTGGGGCCACAGGGGCCAAAAGGGGGCCTCTCACGCGGCCAAGGAATCTGGCCGCGTGGAGGGTCCTCTTTTGGGCCTCCTTGCCCAATTCTCGTGGATCCTTCGCCCGCAAGTCTTCTCCTTCCAAGAAAATGACCCCCGCAGATTTTCAGGTGATTTCGCGGAAGTTTGCCCCCTGAAACGTCAAAAATATAGAAAACAGGGTTTCTGACAGGCAGGGTTAATTCCATAAAAGTTGGGGGACTTTGTAATTTAACCCCAAAATACTATAAAACATTGAATTATACCCTTATATGATGCAATATGTAATAGAAAACCATGTGAAAATATGAAAATTCATCTATGCATTTTACATGCATCAACATCCCCAAGCTTAACCCATGCTCGTCCTCGAGTATGAAGGTGATAAAACTAAGATGGGTTTTGCATATTGAGACAAACATGGGATATCAAGGAGGATTATTCATTCTACATATAATCAAATGATTAATACTAGAAATGAGTAGCAATATACAATTCATGTTGTAAGAAATATCAAATATGCAAGCAAAGATGCTTCATGAAAGTTCACAAAGTGTATAATGAAATAAAAGCACTATGGACCAAATGCATACACAAAATGAAAAATAAAATCCTATATTGGTCAAAGAATAGCATAATGGAGAATATAAAATATGGTGGACACTTTGGAGAAAATTGAGTAGAGGTAAAACATGATCAAGTCTTATTTAGCCTCTAAATTATTCAACTAAAATTACTAATTGAAATGTGGTATCCATTGATCTAGGACTCTCATTGCCCCTTTATCACTAGCATCTTAAAATTGTGAGTATTGAAGTAATGATAATGACAAGGTGGTTGAAAGCCTCATGCCCCGTGAGTGTGAAAACCTACTCCATGATTACTCAACTTAAGATTCCTAATAAGCTTTGTACAATCTTAATAAGTATTAATGACATAATAGAGAACCTCAAAGAGGTACCTCTTTCCCCATGACATGGAAACAAGCCCATGTTACAATGACAAGATGAACAAACGGAGTAGACTCATCATCCTTTTTATTTTCATTCACTATTATGCATAGCTTATTATTTTATTATAGGATGTGTTGTAGAGTCACTCAAGCTGTAAGTAAATTTCCACCATGATAAAGCATGGCTTGGGTTAGCGGCCCAATGCGTTTCTCTAGTCATATAGATACTTACTCATCAAAACTTACTATTCCTCTATTTCATTTCGGCATGGCAGGAGTCCAAAAACAAAAGTACATGATATCAACCAAATGTAAATTTTTTGTGCAATGTTGAAAGCTTTCCGGTGATACACGTTTATAGCTAGCTCCCAACCACACACTTGTCAAACGCAAAACTTGTGGCTCCCATTACTGGGTCATGTTTATTAGATGCATAAAAAGTAAAGTGTGCCTTCAAAAGTTCGTGAGAGTCCTATCCCAAGTTCAACCCATGAAATTTAATAAAGTGAATATCTTAATTTAGAACATAAATAAAACAATAACATGGTGAACATACTCGGAATAGCAATGAAGCTAATGGGAAGATATGGTGGACTCATTGGAAATACTTGGCTAAGGAGTGTTGGAAACAAGTTTTTACTTGTTGGAATTTTTAAATTTTTGGGCTAGCAAGAGGGAGATAGTTGACCAGATACTATGCATGCATATGTCCATAGAACTAATCATTTCATGAAAAACTAAATAAACCAGCAATTAACATCAAGGACATGAATAAGAGATAGCTCAAGACAACATTATTGCAAATTTCTACACATAAAAAGCCTATAAATCATGCAAACATATGTAGCTCTTCAAATCAACCATGGCATCCCTATTCCAAGTCATAATACTAGCATACAATACATTCCAACCCCAAACTCCAGTAGCTCAATATCATATAAAATGATGGTGGTGGTCTTATCAAAACAAAAATAAAAACAAAAACTAGACGCTTCAAGTCTTTACGATAAATGCTTTGCTTAGAAAAACAGAAAGTAGACGTGTGCTAACCAAAAGAGTGTAGCTCCAGTGGGGTGTTCATCACATCCCCAAGATTATGGATTTCACCATTCTTGGATGTCTTGAGGCGCAGTTCCTCTACTCCCTGTGAAAAAACTTCACAAAACATGTTTCTCCCATTTTTTTCTATGGGGTGAGATTAGCAAGGACAAACAAATCACATGCTTGCTGTGCAAAATTCCAAATCAAATGCTCCATTAGATAGAAAATAAGGTTCATTATGTTATATGTTGACTCTCTTGCTTGAAAGAATCATGAAAATTCGATTCCCAAGCCCAAAGAGTGCATAAAACAAAAGAAGGCAGAATCTGTCCACAAAAGCAGCAGCAGCAAAACGAACGTTTTTCCCTAAGCTAGACTCGTCAAAAAATTAAGCCAATTTTTTCGCTTACAGAGGACGAAAAGTTGCAGAACATACTAAAAAATTAGCTCAATCCGACATACCAATAAAAAACGTAAAATTATACGGCGACCAGACTCGTGCTGAAACAGAAATTTCATGCACTAGGATAGCAACTTATAAGTCCAAATGGGTTTGACTTGACTCTTTATTGAAAACTCCAGAATTAAAACAAAAAAAACTAATCTCTTGAGAAAGCAAGAAGACACTAGGAAAATCCAAACAAAAACAACCGGGTTGCCTCCCGTAAAGCGCTTTCTTTATAGCCATATAGCTAGGCTTTACTTACTTGATAATCAAGAGGGATAAAGCTCATGAGGGAGCTTGTTCTTCAGCGTGCCCCTCTTCCTTGGGAAGTGATCCATGATTTTCTTGTGAGGGAACTTAAACTTGACATTCCCTTCCTTGGAGTCTATGATTGCACCTGTAGTACGAAGAAAAAGTCTACCCAAAATAATAGGACTAGGTGATTTATCCCCCATATCCATAATAATGAAATCAACGGGTACGAAAGTCGTGTGCAATTCAATCATAACATCTTTTACTTGTCCTACAGCATGTTTAGTAGATTTATCCGCAATGAAAAATTCACTTGAGCACTTTTCTAAATTTTCTAGTTCTAGCAATTCATATAATTCTTTAGAGAGTACCGATACACTAGAACCTAGATCTAACATAGCATGGTGAATTTCTTTTCCAATTGAAACTAGCACCTTGGGGATCCATGCATCCCCAAGCTTAGGAGGTATCATGGCCTCATTCTTGTACCTAGAAATTTTTTCTTGCAAGACATGATTAGCAATATAAGATCCAAAGCCAGGTTGATTAACATTTATAGTGGGATCACTAGCAAATTTTTGTAGAGTAGCAATAAGTTCTTGCAAGCTACTTTTTTCTAAATCAAGCAATGGATCCTTAATTTCAGTAAGCATCATAATTTCCTCTACTTTACTCTCTAATTTAGCTAGCATGCTTGATTCATGAGGACTAATTTCATCTTTGCTAGCAAGATAAGACATATATGGAAGTAAATATTCAGGGTACTTCACTATTTTATTCAAAGTTTCTTCTAAGCTAGTAGGGAGATGCTCACTTGTATTCTCAGCAATATAATCAATATTTTCAATAATAGGAGCAGCAATAGTAATAGAATTCATTCCTACACTAGGTTGTTCTTGTGGCTTTCCTGCTGACATGCTTAATAGAGTTGCTTGATTATCAGCTAATTTGACAATGCTTTATCTAAATTCAAAGATTGAAGTTGCAATCCTTTAATATCACTACTAATGGATGCAATAGACTTATTTAACTCATGTATCATAGCATTGTGACTAGCAACTTGTTCCATAAGCAATTTATTAGATTCAGAAATTTCACTAGAAGGCTTCCACTTATTTTCATTAGCGTTAGGATATGGAACAAAAGGTTTATTTGGCACATAAGGAGGTTTACTATATGAATTGTAAGCATTACCAAACCCATTTCTACCATAATTCCTAACAAAATTAACATCCACACTTTCAGAATTACTACCAACTAGCTCCTGCAAAGGCACATTCTCCATATTTTGTTTATTAATAAAAGCAAGAATAGTGTCCATTTTAGAAGAAAAATCATTGGTTTCTTCAATTGAGTTTATTTTCTTAGTGGGATTGGGTGCTTTTTAAGTATTCCATTGACTATAATTTTGCAATATGCTTTCTAATATGCTCTTAGCTCACCTACAGTTTTACTCATAAAGGCACCTCCAGCAGCAGAATCAAGTATATTTCTAGACATGTAGTTTAGACCATTATAAAAAGAGTAGTATGGTCCATTTATTTACTCCATGTGATGGGCATGTTCTAATCATTAATTTAATTATATCCCATGCCATGGCTACATGTTCATTATCATTTTGCCTAAATGAGAGGATATTATTCCTATTTTGCAAAATTTTAACGGGAGGATAATATTTCTTAATGAAAGCTTCTTTTAAATCATCCCAAGACTTTATACTAGCTGTAGATAGTGAAAGTAACCATTCTTTAGCCTTTCCTCTAAGTGAAAAAGGAAATAATTTCAGTTTTAAAACACTACTTTCCACATTTTTAAATTTTTGCATATCACATATTTCCATGAAATCATTAAGATGCATAGAGGCATCCTCCATAGGACTACCACCAAATTTCTCTCTAGTAATTAAATTCAATAAACTAGGACTTACTTCATAGCTTTCAGCTTGTATTTCAGGTGTAGTAATTGGCCTAGCAATAAATTGGTCATTGGGTGTATTTGTGTAGTCACTTAATTTAGTTCTCTCACCCATTTTAACAGTTTTTATGTAGTTTTTAATTTTTTATGCAAAACTGAAAAGTAAAGTAACTAAGCAAATTCGAAATATTAAAATAATCTAGATAACTAAATGCACAACTAAAATGCAAACTAAAATAAAATATGCAAGACAAAACAAAAACAAGAACAAAAACAAAAACAAAAAACAAAACAATCTACTTGAAAGAAGGTGGAGATAGAAAGGACGGTACTCACGTAGGTGCAACCTCCCCAAGCTTAGGTGTTTGCACACCTTGTTGGTGATGCAGACTTCTTGTGAGCTCCCTTGGACAACTCCTTCACCTATGGCTCCCCGGCAACGGCGCCAGAAAAACGCTTGATGGCTAAGACTCCAAGTGCAGAGTGTGTAGCTAGTGGCAAGCCTTCTTCCCCACGAGGGTGACTCGAGGGTTTATATCGAACTCTTGGGGAGCCAGTATTTCAGCAGTTGTCTTCCAAGCTTCCTCCAGGATCCTGCAAACAAGTAGAGAATTTTGTGCCCTCAACCTCACCAAGTGGTTGTCAAGCACAAGGTGTGAGACTTCTAAATTGCAATGCAAAACTGAAAGTAAATGTGCAATAATTAAATCTACTACTAAATGCAAATGAGAAAATAAATATGCAATGGATTGTTTTTGTATTTTTTTGATGCAAGTGGTTATGGAGATAATGTAGATTCGAATTGGAGATGCAAGTAAAGTAAATTGCAGCAAAGTAACTAGAGTGTTTTCTTATATTTAAAATAGGACCGGGGTTCATGGTTTCACACTTGCATTCTCTCAAATAAAGTAGACGGTGGACATAAAGAATTACATGTGAGATTACAATAACATGTTTAACATTGAGTACTTTCATATGGGCATCACGTCCTAGTATAGAGATCTCTACGGTCATATTGATCCCTCTTATACTCCACCAAGATGCGAAATAAATCATAACACCTCGATAATTAAGGAAAAACCAGAGTATAGCTTTAAGCAATGTGACATGAAGTTGAAGTAATAACTTGCTAGATCTAGTCATGGAGATTGATTAGTTTCACTTCAAATCCCTGGTAACAAGGTACTCCTTTTTATCCCTAGTGAGGTAACTAAGAAAGGTTTAACAAAACCTAAGTGGATCGCTGAACTTCTGTCACTTTCACAGCACTAGCCACCCCCCGTTACTCCAACTAATGCACCCATCACCCCACACACGCTCTCAAGAACTAGATTGATCAAAGCTAGCAAATAAGAACGGGGTATATAAGATACATCTACTCAAATAACTCAAGAGAAAAAATTGCAATCTCAGATTCAATAACTCATAGAAAAGATCCACCACATAGGAATTACAACGGTGCCCGTAATCATGTGAGGCAGCTCATACGGATCTAATTAGTGAAGCACATAGAGAGAGAGATACAAGTGCTACTTCCACAAACCCATAGCCCTGGGGTGGACTACTCCCTCTTCATGGAGATGTCGATGGAGATGACGTTGGAGGGGTAGGAGATCACACCGGCGGCGCCCCGCCGAAGTTTTCCCCCTCCAATCTGGAACTTCTGGTCTCTGTTTCGGTGTTTCGGCGGTGCTCTCTCCGTAAGGGTACGGGGGACCCTTTTTATAGTCGGTTTTAGGTCAAGACGGAATCGGTAAGTCTAAGATGGAAGGAATTGGGGCCATAGGGGCCAAAAGGGGGCCTCTCACGCGGCCAAGGAATCTGGCCGCGTGGAGGGTCCTCTTTTGGTCCTCCTTGCCCAATTCTCGTGGATCCTTCTCCCCGCAAGTCTTCTCCTTCCAAGAAAATGACCCCCGCAGATTTTCAGGTGATTTCGCGGAAGTTTGCCCCCTGAAACGTCAAAAATATAGAAAACGGGGTTTCTGACAGGCAGGGTTAATTCCATAAAAGTTGGGGGACTTTGTAATTTAACCCCAAAATACTATAAAACATTGAATTATACCCTTATATGATGCAATATGTAATAGAAAACCATGTGAAAATATGCAAAATTCATCTATGCATTTTACATGCATCACCATGGCATCCTGACAACTTTGAACAAAACAGGCTGCAGCAAAGTAACTTCCCTCTCATCTCCGTCAACAAATAAAACCCTATATACTAAATGTTCAGTAGTAGAGTTAGCAGTAATAAAATGATGAGACTTCATGGCAGCAAGATCAAGTCTATAAGGAGCTATCAATTCATCATAATAAGCAATAGGAAGGCCTAGAGCAGTTACTATAAGTGTAGCAATAATGCCCCCATAAATGGGCCCCTTAGCAGCTAGGCGGGGAGAAATGAGAGAACCAAGGTTATACTTGTTACTACGGTTAAGTGCATCGGCAAGAAAAGCAAGATGATAGTTTGAAATGTTGCTAGTGTTCTCCCTTCTAAGGATACTAGTAGCAAGATACTAAGTGGCATATCTGATAGCAGGAAGTTGGATGTTTCTTATCTTCCCGCACTGAGCCGAGTGACAATCATCATTGGTAACTCCTCCATAGAGCTCCATAAGATCAGCGGGTCTCTCCTCAATCTTGCACGCAGTCTCGGAGGCGTTGATACCTATAATGCTGCAAAAAATCTCCAAGGGCTAGGAAAAAGGACTACCATATATCTTAAAAGCAACAACTGGGTTATATGGTGAGTTGTGAAATCTAAAATTTTCAACAAAAGTCTTTGCGAAAATAGCATATTGGGGACCTTCATCATGTATGTAGTTGGTTAAACCAACCCTTTCAATCAACATCAAGAAGTCATCAAGTATACCTGCACCTCTCAAAATGTATAGCAAGGGAAGCTAGATGGATTAGCAATTCCATCACCTCCCACATCATCGATGTTGGGTGTAATAAGGTCTTTATTATAGGATGGCCTCAATAGAGTAGATAAACATGAGGGCCTTGTTCTTCTAGGAGCATCACTCCTAAATATTTCTCCAAAGTTGTGGCTGTCCATTTCTGAAAATTTTCAACAATCATCACAAATATTGATTTCAAGCAACTATAATGTGGAAACTACTATAGAGACCTATAAGAGAGCAAAAAATGCATCAAAACTATATTATTTCAACTTAAATCAAGCATGCAAACTCACATAAGCTTTCACCTACAGTACCAAAATACTCAAGAAATACTCCACCAAATAAATTTCTACTTGGATAATCGGAGGAGTCACATATCGGAGAGCAAATGCACCAAATTTCAGCAACAAAGGTGGGCTGAGCAAAGAGATCGAAAAATCTCGAGGAAGAACAACAAGAACTCGGGTTCCAGAAAATGTTTTGAGTTTGGGGGAGAGAAGGGAATCTTTGGCATGGGAGAGATTTAGTGGAGGGCCAGGGGGCCCACAACATGCCTAGGCACCACCAGGTGGCTGGCCGCGCCACCCTTGGCGTGCCTTACTGGTGGGTCCCCCTGGGGTTCCCCAGGTGCCTCTCTGCCTCATTTTTGACGTAAAAATTTATTATAATTTTTCTGGAGTTTCTCGAGAAACCTTATTTTCGAGGTATTTCAGAATTTAATAATTAATAAAAAACCAAAAAACAAATGTGGAAAGGTGGAAAACAAAACCAAAACCAGAACTACAGAGGTTCTAAGACAATCCAATGGAAAAATAACCAAAGAAAACAAAGGTGGAGGTGGTGAAAACCAAAGTATGGATGGTGAAAACATCCATAACCACAGTAATCACTAATCAGGATGAAAACATGATTATGGATGATGGAAAACATAACTACACTAAGGTAGCAAGGTGATAACATGGTGAAAACATAACAGGGAAGGTGAAAACATAGTGAAAACATTGTCCTCTTCATTCAAAATCATTTTGTTAACAAGGTTGATCAAGTCTTGTTACCAGAATGTTTTTTATATGAAGCAAAACTTTGCTTGTCACTACATAATTATGTTACCTCAATTTTGATAAACATAGTCCCAATCATAATGATTTCATATTCTTTTGGTGGCATTAGAATGGGAGTATAAAATTCTCCAATCTTGATGGTCTCAATATTTTCAACTGAATTTAAACCATATCTTCTATCAATCTTCTTGGGAAAATAAACAGTATGCTCTTTATCATTAACATTAAAAGTTACTTTTCCTTGATTGCAATCAATAACAGCCCCTGCATTGCTAAGAAAAGGTCTCCCGAGAATAATAGACATATTATCATCTTCAGGCATTTCCAACACAACAAAGTCACTTAATATCAAACAATTAGTAGTCACTTGAACAATAACATTCTCACATATACCAACAGGAATAGCAGTAGATTTATCAGCCATTTGCAAAGGTATATCAAATTTTCCAGAGAGAGCCTCTTATAGAGAGAAAAAGGCATAACACTAACTCCTGCTCCCAAGTCACATAAAGCAGTTCTAACATAATTATTTTTAATAGAATAAGGGATAGTAGGAATACCAGGATCTCCAAGCTTCTTTGGAACATTGCCATTGAAAGAGTAATTAGCAAGCATAGTGGAAATTTCCTCATTAGAAATCTTCCTTTTGTTAGAGACAACATCTTTCATATATTTAGAATAAGGAGGCCGCTTAATAGCATTAGTCAAAGGAATTTGCAAAAAACAAAGGTTTCATCCACTCACAAAACTTGCTATACTGTTCTTCCTCCTTTGATTTGTGTTTCTTATTAGGAAAAGGCATTGCTTTTTGTACCCAATGATCTCTTTCACTACCATGTTTATTAGCAATGAAATCCTCCTCAATGTACTTCACAATTTTAGTTTGATTTCCCGGTTTAACTACAGTTTCTTCTTTATCAAAAGCATCAATTTTATCATTACCACTTTCAGTTTCAGCATCAGAAATAGATATACTATTAGGATCTGTAGCAGGTTCAGGAGATTGTACAACAGTTGTATGTCTCTTCTTCTTTTTCTTAGAAGGAGAACTATTGTTTTTAGGTTGCTGGGAATCTTGTTCAATTATTTTAGGATGTCCTTTAGGATACAAGGGTCAAAATCCCTTGAAATCCAAGAAAACTTTGTGGAAAAATTCGAGAAAGTGGCTGAATAGAAAGTTGGGGAATGGTCTTAAGCAACAAATCCACGAATAACTGAACAAATAAGCAGATTAGTCAAAATCCCTTTTGAGGCTATTTTTGGTGAAATTTTCGAATTTAGGGTTGGGGAAGAATTTTTTTGGTGGAAAGGGGGATTGTGGGGGTCGAATTCGTTTCAATCTAGATGCTGGTACCAGATGAATGGAAGTGTTAACCTCTTGGGTGGCCTGATCTTCACGAATTGACAAAGAACACAAGAACACGACGAAGAACATGAAGAACACAAAAGGAGAATCGAGGAGAGAGGGTAAATAGCGTGAACTGAAAGACTTGATCTCCCGTCAACTAAGCCGCAACAGCCGCCTACGGAACGATCAATCCAACCGAACTCACATTATCTGAAACCGATTCAACGCTAGTTGCCGGTCCACCACGCCAATAGAACCTCAAGGGCCAGTTGAGATAGATTAGAAAGTCCCTAATTGATTCCCAAGGTGAAATGATAGGTAACCCGGTGTAACCTTGATACGATCCTAGATACAAATCATAGGAGTAGGATTGATACGGTCCTATATACACATCATAGGAGTAGCCTCACAAGAGGGGTACAAGATCAAAGCTCAATTCATCTAATATCATCCTAACCTAGATCTGGTCCAAGGGGGGGTCCTTTTATAGCCAAGGGGGTAGGTGAGGGGTGAAGGTGGAAAAAGGGGCAAACCCCGTGGCTGTAGGGAAGCCGGCCTGGGAGGCCGGCCTGTGAGGCTGGGGTAGGAGCAGGAAGGCCGGCTTGGCGTGCAGAGTAGCCGGCCTGAGGCCGGGGTGGATGTCGGCCGCTTCGGGTGGCCACCCGGCCTGGCACGCAGGGAGGTCGGCCTGGCCGGCCTGTGAGGGCGGGTTTCCTGGCTCCCGCCTCCTTCTTCCTCTTCTTCTTCCTTCTCGATGTCTTTTTCTCGGACTTCTTCCATAGCTTCTTGGGCATCATCTTAGGCACGTTCTTGAGCATCTTGGGCATCGTCTTGGGGCTCCATGGTGGAATCAAACCTGAGTACGCATAGGGTTGTTCCATGAGGTAGCGCACCATTCACCAAGTCATCGAATGCATAGAGAGAGAGGATTGAGTTCACCTTATCATGTATCACCTTTGCTCGTGATGTTGTCATGGGTCCATTTGGTGTTGGCTTGGTGGAATGGGGTGTGATGCATCAATTGGTGCTAGCTTTTATATACAAGACCGTCGACTAAATCTAGTTCACATCAGAATGCCCTTCTGTTTTTGCAAATATCTTCATTTTCTCGTTATCTAGTTCTGCACTTCATTTTGCAACTATTTAACATAATTTTATAAAATGAATTAGTACAAAATTTTATACATGTT
This sequence comes from Alopecurus myosuroides, assembly GCA_028641055.1. Taxonomy (NCBI): domain Eukaryota; kingdom Viridiplantae; phylum Streptophyta; class Magnoliopsida; order Poales; family Poaceae; genus Alopecurus; species Alopecurus myosuroides. The sequence goes on from CM054058.1 coordinate 253,157,704, forward strand.
CATCCCATACGAATTAATAACACATGTTGAACATACAACCATGGGAACAGATAAGCATACAATCCAACATGCTGACGTTTTCTCTGGTAAACAAAAGTTGAAATATGATTTGTCCAAAAGAAAAGTTGAAATGTGGTTAGAGCCTAGTTTAGGATATGTAATCCTTAGGGGGTTATTTCTTACCTATAAAATTATGAAAATTTGAACTTTTTAATGATTCGTTCAGAAAATAGATCACAATCAGGAAAGCATTCCTGCACCATGTCCCGCGTCCCCTTTTCTATCCAAGACTATCCATGAAGAAGTACACAGGAGGCAGAAAATGGATGGATGAAGACACAAATTGCTTGAAGAAATAAGTTTCTCTCGTTCCTCTCCTTGCATGCTTATCTAATAATGCAACCATCGCATGCCGACAGTTGGAGCTAGCCGCGCACCCATGCCAGGTACAGATGTGGGCGCTCTGGCGTCATGAGCAGAAGCGTGGAGGGCTCCGCCTCCCGCGTCATGCTGCTGTTCTCGCTGGAACGGAGGAATACAGGAGGGTGTCTGTCATGCTCATATGGGGTGTGCGGGCGCGCTAGAAGTACGTGACCATGCGAGCGAGGTGACCTTTTTTTTGTTTTTTGAGGGAAGCCATCGACTTAAGAAAAAAAAAACTCATGAGGTAGATGTTTGGCTCGGCCTGGCCCATACTCACATTCGCGGCGAAGGGAGCGCGGACGATCCGATTGGTGGCCCATACTCATGCTCGCAGCGAAGGGAGGACGAATGATCCGATCGGGTGAGAAAACAAACAAACCTTTTTCACTATATGCGGTGGCAATAGCTGCAATTTGGGTGTAAACGTAGGGGTAAAGAAAAAACGGACGAAAAACCCCAAGAAGACTTCATGCTTTTATTAGTAGGTAGGTATATATATAATAGATATTATTATTATTATTATAGGTATTAGGTATTAGGTATAGGTATAGGTATAGGTATAGAAGAAGTTCTGTTGAGTACCGAATCTGCACGATAATGAGTCAACAATGCAAAATTAGAAAATTTATTGAGGAATCCAATTTGTTGAATTGATCACGGTAGAGCATCTTCGCATCTTCCCTGAAATTTGGTGTTTTTTTTTGAAAAGAAACGCTTGCATTCCATTAGGACACGGCTAAATCGCCGGCCACAAGACCTGATACATCAACTGGGAGCTCTGACAACCACAAGGATTGGTTGTTCTGGTCCATCTCATTACCCAAAGCAGCTAAGACATGAGCAGGTTTGTTACAAAGCCTAGGGCAAAATTCAACTTTGTGATCAATAAACTCCGTAGCCAGTTGATACTTAATGTCAAGGAAGAGTTGTCCCAGGCAAGAGAGGTCCAGACCTGAACCCTCAATTGCACTCTTAAGCACTTGACTGTCAGTAGCAATGATTACTCTTCCAATCCCCATCTGGTCAGCAATCCGTAGACCATTTTGAAGTGCCATCGCTTCAGCATGTAGGGCGTCCGACAAATGGGTAGCACTCCCCGCGGCAGCAAAGATGACATCACCCATAAAATCACGGGCAATTGCACCCCATCCGCCACAGTGAGAATGTTCAGAGAATGCCCCATCCGTATTCAACTTGACAAAGTTCTCTGGTGGTGGTACCCAGCGCATGACATTGCTTATTTTAGGGGAAGGTTTCGGCTTGTAATATTGAACCCAATCAGCTATGTGTCTAGTGACATGAAATTGAAACTCACTCTCAGTCATTCTTTTCTGATGATGATTTACCTTATTTCTCTCCGACCACCAACACCACAGTAAAGCTATGGATTTCATCTTCTGTTCATATGGCAGCTGAGTGATCCGCTGGAGTATACGAAGTGGGTCATGGTAGGCCATCAGGTCATCACGAACACTTTCAAGTTGTAGAATTCTCCACAGATTTTTAACTCCTTTACATCTGAAAAAGAGGTGGCCTCCATCCTCAAATTGACGTTTGCAAACCACACAGGTAGTATCCAACTCAACTCCTTTTCTCTGGATATTCCTATTTAGTGGGTGACTATTGTGGCCGAATCTCCAAAGGAAGTGGTGAACTTTCGCTGGGCAGTGTAGCCGCCAAACTTCTTTCCAGGTTTCCTTCACCCAACTGTTGCCATCTGATGCCATGCCTACCGCTCTAGTTAGCTTCATTGCATCTGTGATCATCCGAACCCTGTAAGCTGAACGGACAGAGAAACACCCCTTCGAATCATAATGCCAGGCAACAAAGTCTTCCGCCTCTTGGCAAATAGGAATAGAGAGGATCACAGCAGCGTCATCAGGCCAAAAGATTTGATTAATGAGCGTGGAGTTCCATTGCGATGTCACCGGATCAATAAGATTACTCACAGTAGTGATATTCTGACCATGAACAGGAGTTCGTGGTCGTCGTGTAACCCCTCTAGGGATCCATGGATCATCCCACACATTTATATTTGTTCCATCACCAACTCGCCAAATTATACCCTCCTTGAGAAGTTGGATTCCTTGCAGGATGCTTCTCCAAACATAGCTCATCCCTCTGGTCGGTTGGGCATGTAAGACATCTCCATCCGGGAAATAGAGCGCTCGCAGCACTGTAGCACACAAGGAGTCTGGAGATTGGATAATCCGCCACCCTTGTTTGGCTAACATAGCAATATTGAAAGCATGCAAATCCCGAAAACCAAGCCCTCCATCTTCTTTATGTTTCATCATTTTGTCCCAAGAAATCCAATGCATTGCCCTGTCTCTGTCATTTTGAGACCACCAATACTTACAAATGAGCTGGCTAATACTGTCACAGAGACTTTTGGTGAGATCAAAACACGCCATAGCATAAGTGGGAATTGCCTGTGCTACTGCTTTAATAAGAATTTCTTTTCCAGCATAGGATAAGCATTTCTCCTTCCAGCCTTGAATTCGTTTCCAAATTCTATCTTTCAAATATTCGAAGCACTGTACTTTGTTGCGGCCAATATATGTGGGAAGACCAAGATATTTACCTCCATGTGCTTCCGAAATCAGACCCAGAATAGTCAAAACCTCATTTTTAGTTGTGGTTTTAGTATTCTTGCTAAACAGGATAGATGACTTCTCCCTGTTGATAACTTGGCCCGAGCATGCTTCATAGGATTGCAAGATGGCGTTGATCATATTAGCAGTATGGACATTTGCCTCAAAGTATGGACCCTGAAATTTGGTGTTCACACACGGTGGAATACCCAAAGCCACCAACTCTCTCAAAAACAAAAAAAACCACCAACCGACATGACGAGGCCACAGGTTTTTGTATCGTCCACGAGGCCACAGCTAATTGCAGGCCCCCCCTATTTATTCGCCCTCCCCACCACATCGTTTTCTTCACCTCCAATCCTCTCCCTCTCTTTGACCCTCCCGTCCTAGACCCTCCTTCTCCCCTACCAACCCCAGAGCAACCATGGCTCCGATTGGCGTAGGCAGCACCCTCCCCGACGCCGAGCTCGCGTGGTTCGACGCCAACGACGAGCTTCAGAAGGTCTCCATCCACTCCCTGGCCGCCGGCAAGAAGGTCGTCCTCTTCGGCGTCCCTGGGGCCTTCACCCCCACCTGCAGGTCGATCTCCTCCTTCCCCGGTACTAGTACTCCCTCCGATCCATATTAATGGTCGCTAAATCGGATGTATCTAGACATATTTTAGTGCTAGATACATCCGATTTAGCGACCATTAATATGGATCGGAGGGAGTACTACTTTTGTATGTTTTAAAGTCTCGACTGTTTGATAGATCGAGAAAAAACGAAGTGATCCTTTGACTGCTTGTAGCTAGCTGATGGATTGCAAGCCTGAGTGTTAGCAGAAGGACCCAAGATTTAGATTTTTTTTTCGATCCGGAATTGATTTAGTTTGTGTTTGGAATACTTGTGAAGATTTGTTTAGCTGACAACTTTGCCTTGTTGATTTTCGCACCAAAAACACAATTTTTGGACCTGGATGCATCTAGCTAGGTGTCAATAAGATTCATCTTGTTGTGGCTGACTGCGCTGAACAACCTAACTTCAGTAGATTCTTGGTAGACCTTGGTCTAGTACTTACATAGATTATTTTGTTTGCACTGTTTGAATTGCATTGTAAGCAAGTTTTGAGACATCAGAGTCATCACAACCATGAGGGCAGCTTTATGTTGGTTCTGTATTTGATCTCAATCTGCTCCTTCTCTAAGAGTAGTTTGTTCGTAGTCTTTTTTTCTTGAAGAGAAGGGATTCGGTTGCTCTTGTTATCCTATTTTGTAGACTTTCCTGTCATATTATGAAGTGAAAAGGCTCTCACATAGTCACATTCTGTCTGCTCTCTTCTATGGATGCAGCATGCAGCATGTACCAGGTTTCGTTACCCAGTCTGAGGAGCTCAAAGCCAAGGGTGTAGATGAGATCCTGCTTGTCAGCGGTATGCTTTTGGCATTTCTTTATCTGCTTATGTTCTGAAAGCAGATATTACCTGTAATCTTGTCAACGACTACTTCTTGACCTGAACATGCATGGCCACATGAGAGCATATACCATTTTTCAGTTTTCTCTGCATAACTGTATTCATTTTTTATGTTTCTTGAATGTCTCTAAAAGCGAATGCTGTTTTAAAAAGAAAACAGGCAGGTGCTAAGAGATGCATGAATTTTTGAATGTCTCTAAAAGCGAATGATATTTGATACACCCTCCATCCCGAATTATATAATGTTTTAGTAGCCTTTTCTGAATTGCATGTATCTAGAAATGTTTTTGTGTGTCAGTTCACTCATTTCAGTCTGTATGTAGTTCACACTGAAACATCCAAAACATCTTATAATTTGGAACGGAGGGAGTAGTATATAGTATTATTATTAGTTCACAACACAATCCTGTGAAAGTGTATGTCATTTTTGTTATGTCGCTAGAGTACTGCTTAGGACCTATGCAGTTAAGAGACAATGCACATCTAGCGGCTCTCCTATATGGATGGATTCACTATCCTCTCTTTGCATATGATCTTCCTGAGGAGGCCCAGAACTACCCTTTGATTAATTCACTGTGCTATTATTTTGCAGTTAATGACCCCTTTGTCATGAAGGCATGGGCAAAGACATTCCCAGACAACAAGCATGTCAAGTTCCTTGCTGATGGATCGGGAACATACACACAAGCACTTGGTCTTGAGCTCGATCTTTCGGACAAAGGATTGGGCCTTCGTTCCAGGCGGTTTGCCCTCCTTGCTGATGACCTCAAGGTGACTGTTGCAAACATTGAGGAGGGTGGCCAGTTCACAATCTCTGGTGCCGAGGAGATCCTCAAGGCACTGTAGGAGCTTCAGCGCATTGGAACCACAACGGGTCATGTGGACCTGGTGTCATATCGATCTAGTTTGAACTTGTCTTCCGAACTGCCTGTGTGAATAAATTATCGATATGCACTTCCACATGTACCTTCTGTGACTATTATTTGAGTTATCTTCACTGCCGGTTCACATGCTATTCAACGCTGACGTGTCAAAAAAAAACCCCAGTAATTTTGCGTTGTTGGTAACCGTTCTCCGGTAAAAGTGTTACAAGATGATTGTGACGTTGTGGAAGGAAATCGTTATTACCATATGAAATTTCTGCAAACAGTGCCATGGGCTTTTCGTTGTGATGATGTGTTGTATGTGGACGAAGATTACTCTTTTGTGCGTTTTGACTGATCTAGATTTTGTTGTTTAAGCAAACACCATACTTATCGTGCCAGATTTTTGTACTAAAAATGCTAGCAATTTCATTGCAGCTCAGGTGAGATGAAGTCGAACACGATTTACATCACTTCGTCCCCGATCTCACTTTTACTCTTGAGCTATTTACAGGCGTCTCTCCTGGTCAGATGTCTCCCTCACGCAGCACATCCATGCACGCAACGCAAACTGCCTATCTCACAGGTACAGCTACCTGTGAGAAAAGCTCCTTGACACGTTCTCGATGTTCTCTACGTGCATATTCTTCCTCGTACCGATACGGGGAACCTTCCTCAGCTTGGCACCGCCGGAATCCAAGCTTCTGTCCTCGAGGTCCTCCCAATGCAAAGAATCGCCGGCCGTGGCCAAAGCTGAACCAGCCTCAGTGTCGTCAATGGCAAGAGACTCAGAAATGCCTGCTAGACTCGACCGCCTCCTTGATTTCCAGCGTCTCGGATCCCGAGCAGCGTTGTCGGCATGGAGGACATCCTCGATCCGTGATTGGACCGCAAATGCTAAGCTCTCAAGAGTCCTGGAGTAGCTCTCCAGGATGGCAAAACCAACATCCTGAAAGAAACGTAGCACATTGCATTGGCACAACCCGGAGGACATCGGTAAAGAAGCACTGTACTGTAGCAAATCCGAAAAAGTAGCTGGAATGTTTTTTGGCGTCGCTTTCTTTACCTTGTTGTATTGGATCTTGCTTATGTCAAGCGATGACTGGGCAGTTCCAGGGAACTTGTGCTTGAGGATGAGCAGGACCGTCTCCGCGCGCTCTTCCAGCTGCTCGCGCTTCTCCAAGCTGACGCCGGGGCCCCACGATAGCTTGTTGCTGAGTTTCCTCTGCCAGATGACAACAGAGGCCTCGATTCTGTCCTTGAGGTCCACGATCTTGTGCTCCGTCGACAAGTCTACGGAATCCAGGAGTTCGTTAGGGTCAAAATGATCGTCGTTTATACTTCTGTATATGGAGTCTCCGAGACTGGACCTCCCGTTCTGCAAGACAGAAACAGTCACTCTGTTCGATTAGCCATGGAAGTTTTGTCTGAAAAAGGAGCCACCAATCGACATGCTTCGGTGAAAACAGCAGATAACACAACAGAGAGGCGAATGTTTTTATGGATCACCTTTGGTAGAGTCTCGAGGTACTCCTCCGGGATCTCCATCTCTGTAAGAACATCGGCATTGATGGCCATGGCTGCCTTGAGCACTTGCCCGACAAGGTCTTTCTGGTGCTGAAGCCACTTTCTCGACTGGTCAGACAGGCCTTCAGGAGGGACTCTCACCGTCGGGATCCACCATTTCTCGCCATTTCTTGGGGAGTCGCCCTTCTCGCTCTCGTCAGCGTCTTTGGACACGTACCAGAACTCTTGTTCCTCTTCGAAGTTGTCAAGGTACCCCTGCTCCACATACAGAAAACAATCATTTTGATCCAACCAATTGTCGGGAAGGAACACGGAGTAAGAATTTGTGTAGCGAGCCTACGAGGAGCATGGCGTCGAGCTTCCGCAAGGCGGGGATGTTCATGAGAATGTCCCTGCGCAGCTGGGTGCCCATCACCTGTTTGGCAACGATTGCACCGTTCATGATAAGTGAATCGCACTACAAGTGATCCAGAGTCTAACCCAAGCTAGTGGTCCTGTAGCTGACCTCAATGCTGGTACCGTCCTCCGACTCCTGTGTCAGCGGAACGAACTCGACGATGTGATCGGTGACCGACAAAATCCAGTCGATCTCCTTCTCCCATCGCGCTCTTCGGTCCGCCGACATGGGCTCCAGGCGGCGTTGCTCCCCAAATACGGACGCTGCAAATGAATTGATTTTTTTTTCCCAATTTCGCCATGAGCAAAGAGATCAGCAACAAACTGTCGTCAATGAAAGAAAGAGGAGATCGATGAATCGAAGTTTACCTGCAAGATTAGTGATGGAGTTGGAGAGCGCGAGAGCGGAGGAGACACCTTTCCCCGTGCCGGACATGTCCTCCCCGAGCAACAGCTTCGTGAACCTCTCTTTCATCAAATCCATATCTGCATGGCTCCCCAATCCACGACGATCAGATCTACTTATGGAATAATCATCCGGCGGCCAAACACATGACATGGAAACTATATATCATATCAAAACCTGAAGGCACGCCAACGTTCTTCGGCGCGGCCCTGGACCCGTGGCTCCTCGACAGCATCCGTTTCGGTGGCAGCGGCAGCGGCGCGGCGAGGACTTCTTCCTCCTCGTCCATGCTTCCCCTGCCGCTGCTGCTGCACTGCGAGGACGACGACGGCGACGGCGAGCACGAGAAGGATAGGCTGGACGACAAGACCCGGAACCCCGGCAGGAACCTGTCGAGGCTGTGGCCGCGTCTGAGGAATCGCCGCACCATCACAGGCTCAGGCTCATCCAGAGCGCCGGACGACGCACGCACGCGCACATAGGCCGAATCGACGCCGACGTCCTAGGGTGTGGGCCGAGACGAGAATCACGAGATCGAGTCCCGGGGGTAGCTACGAGCTTGGTCGACTGGTGCATGCATGGACGGATGTTTGTGCCTGACGGGAGGTTTGTTTTTCAGGAGGACGCCGGCCGCCTCGCCGGCGTGCATGCGGGGGAAGGCCTTGGATTGTGTTGCGACGCTGTGTGGCCCTTGTCCCCCGACGCACGACCGACTCAGGCGCGAGTGTGGCTGGTTGGCTACCTCCGCGTCGTGGTGGGGAGCGTGCTTTTGTTGGGGAGCAAGCCAAAGATGGCAAACATGCCAAGCCATTCTTGTGGCCACACCAAATATAAGAAACTTACTATTTTTCAGCCCTAGGATGTAGGCAGCGCTCATGCGCTTGCCCGATGTTTCCTGGCTTCATTCTTTATGAACGATTTTATGTGACTTATGATTGCACGCACAACTGCTAAGGTATTACATTTCAAGTACATGAAAATTATCCTCGATCCTTCGAGATTCAGAGTATGTCTAATCTGACCTTTGAGATTGAAAATTCTTGTGCTCTGTTTGGATGTAGCAAAAACTGGTTGAAATTGAATTGGACTGGGAATTCCAAATCCAAGATAAAAAGGAAATTAGCTCCAATTTCAATTATGTTGTTTGGTTGTGCGTGGAATTTACTGGTGTAATCAGATAGTATAATCCAATTCCAATTCCTGTTTAGATGTACAAACCATGAAATTTGATTTATTTTTTTAAGTTTGGATAATATAAACATGTGTACATGTATGAAAAATAGTATTTGTATAGTATTTGTATATTTGAACGTTTATATATTATTTTGCACACATAATATCGTTTAAAATTTTCCAAACAAGATCACAACAACAACATAAGTAGGCATAATTATGCAAACATGAACATGTCCAAAAAGAATGAAAATAATAGTTTGAAGTATCCACAACACGGATAATAATTGTCTCTTACACATAGCAACCATCAACACGGATAAAATAGTTCACAAACAACAAAGTTCATGGGAGTTCATACATCGACCAAACACGATAGCAACCATCAATCCAAGATCACAAGCCATGGCTTCCTTAACTCTTCGGGGAGTGTTATGAGTGCTTCAAACATGCGCTCATCTTTGATCAACTTCTCATAAGCTCTCAGCATATCTTTATCCTCCAAATCACGTACCTTCTTTAGTGCATCAAGGAATGGACTTCGACTAGCGCATCACCTAGCGCATCACCTACATAAAAAACTTCATGAGTCCACAAGAAATACACTCGAGAAGCACTACAAACATCATGCAACCAAGATGAACAAGAACAAAAAGCCTATGATGTTCAAGGAAGGCGACCTTGCTTGGCTACACTTCCGCAAAGAGCATTTTCCACGAGAGCGCAACTCCAAGCTAAAGCCACGAGGTGTCAGACCTTTCAAAATCATCAAGCGCATAAACGAAAATGCCTACAACCTGACATGATGCAATCCAAATACCTCGTACACAACGCCTTCAACGTCAAGGATCTATCTCCCCTCCACGGATATACAAGTGACGAGGATGGTCACGAGTCGTGGATGACTCTTTCACAGGGGGGAGATGATGCAGCCCAACCCATTCCACCAAGTACTCCTACAACACCCAATGGATCAATGATGTCGGGGGGTTGCCCCCGAGTAGGGTAAAGACAGGTGGTAAAGGCCGCTTACAGAAGAGAGGTTTGGTCGAGTAGCCGACTACCGGGTACTCGCTACCCGGTCGACTGCTACTCGGTCTCACCTCAAGATGGCCAGAAGGAGATATCAATCAGTTTCTACCCTGTCGAGTAGAAGGTTTGGCCCGAGTACAATTGGCGGGAACATTTGGCGGGAAACTACTCGGGCAGGAAGTCAAAGGAGCCGTTCTGACACAGGATCCCGCGTATCCTGGGTCCGTACTTGGCAGCATTCGAACTACTGTTCACGTGGGGACGGCCTGCCTGACAGTGACAGCATGGAAGCAGTCGGTGGCAGGATAAGGGGGGCCTACTCTGTGACTAGGTACAGTGATACCAGTCTGTCCCCTAGTTTTGCCCAACGACTTTACAGAAGCAGCCAAGACCAACGACCAAAGCTGTCAGCGGGTACTCGGAGAAAGGACAGTGTGCACACTATGTCGACACTTGTCTAGATTTGGACGTATCCGGCTGGGCACCATGTATATAAGGTGCCCCGCCGCCTCCTGCGCGAGGCATGCTCCCATAGAGGCTAACGGTTGCTCCCTGGAAACCCTAGAAACCCTAAGTTCTTAACCTAGCTCTACTCGGAGAGGGGCAAGGGCCTACTCGGTAGCGATACCATTTGTACTGTTTCTACTCGGAGAGACATCGTAATACATAGAGAAAGGCAGGAGTAGGGGTTTTACCTCCTCACGAGGGCCCTGAACCTGGGTACATCGTGTTGTTTGTGTTGTGTGGATCTTACCTCACGCGGCTACTCGTCGCGTGATCCCTCCCCGGACACCTCCAGCGTCCATCGTCCCCACATCTTTAGCCATCCCATGGCATCTGCCGTGATACCACCACGACAGTTGGCGCCCACCGTGGGGCGACCAGCGGCGCTGGCTGGAGTTTCTGTTCGGACGGGATCTTCATCAGCGGAGCGTGTAGTTTGTGGCCTTGTCCACAGATTCGGCTCCTTCGACTTCGTCACCGACAACGCCGGCTGTTTCGGCGGCGCGGCCATGCCGGAGGGCGGCTCCGTGATCTCCTTCGGCTCTCACCTCGTCTACGTCGCCACCGTCGCCAACGACACCTACCCCGAGCTGGTGCATGACGCGGAGGATCCTCCCGCGGTTGTTGCTGCTCGCGGAAGGCCCGCATGCAGCTCTGCGTGCTGCGCGGAGGTGATGGTGACGGGCTTGGCGGCAAACGCTGGCGCAGCTGCTACTGGCGCTGCGGCCGTCGTCGAGGAGGTTGACGATCCGCCCGCTGGTGGCAGGACTCACCGGCCCTACGAGAAGGAGAGCAACTTGCCACCTTCCACGTCTACGGTCATTCCCGCGTCTGCCGCGCGAACCGGCATGCCCACGCCCACCGACGTTGAGCTCCTAGCCGCGCGGGAGCAGCTCGAGCGGCAACGCCAGGAGCTGCTCGCCGAGCAGGCGGAGTTGGAGAAGATCAGGTTGGAGCTGAGCCTGGACCAGCTCGAGTACAACAAGGCGCACGGCTTCACGCCAGTCGCCAGGAGGCCCAGCAGAGTGGGCGCTACGCGGCGCAACCTGGGCGCCGAGATGGCGACTGTTGCGGAGGAGCCCGCGCAGTCCGCCACTGCGAACACCTTCACAAGGCCGAGGTACAGCACGCCCGCCAAGACGCTGCGAGCTGCGCAAGCTGTGGCTGCCGAGTTGCCGCGCCTAGAGGGAGAGGCGCGTCGCAGGCAGCAGGAGAGGCTCGGCGAGCTGGTGCTGGAGGCCGCCAGGCAGAACGAGGAGTTCCGGAAGGCCAACCCAGGAGCTGGAGCTTCGCAGGTGGTTCACTCGCACGCGGCTAGATCTAACGATCAAGCCTCATCTCCGCATCCTAGCCGCGAGAAGAGCCGCAGCGGGCGTACGGGTAGAGACAGGCAAATGCAGGTGTATGACCCGGCTGCTGCCGCGAAACAGGTTGCTGTGCCGCAGCAGCCCGGGCAGGAACACAACGCTGCAAGAGCAGGCTCTCAAGCCCATCAAGCTCAAAGCCGTGTCCGAGAAGCCGCACGTCCGGGTACTTCTCGGCAACCCGCAGCTCCGCCTACTCGGCAGAGGCAGCAGCCGCGCCCAGTGGCACCAGTCGCCAACCCGGTGGAGCAGCCTGCAGCCATGCAGGTGGATAGGTATGATGATGGCTACTCGGCTATGGAGATGGCTGGTTATGACATCCATGACCGTGTTGGTGAGCGCGTGTTGGCGCCTGGAGATGCAAGGCACCAGCTGGATCGTATCAGCTTGTCGGCGCGGCTCGAGAGCACGGGTCCTCCTGGCCCCGAGTGCTTTGGCCCGCGCATCATGAACGAGCCGTCCGTGAAGGGCTTTCAGCTCGCGAGAGGCACCAAGAGCTACAATGGTAGCACCAAGCCTGAAGATTGGCTCAACGACTACGTCACCGCGGTCCATATCGCGAATGGCAACAGGAGATGGGCGGTACGCTATGTGCCGCAGATGCTAGAGGGTCCAGCTCGCACTTGGCTCAACAACTTGCCCAAGAACAGCATTAACTGTTGGCTGGACTTCTCGGATGCCTTTATCAGCAACTTCACGAGTACATACAAGAGGCCGAATAGGCCACAGCAGTTGTCGGCTTGCCGGCAGCGAGAAGACGAGACAGATCGTGAGTACCTTACTCGGTGGAGCACCTTGAGGAACACCTGTGAGGGTGTGAATGAAGCGCAGGCCATCACTTGGTTTGCGCAGGGTTGCCGACATGGCAGCATGCTGTGGCAGAGATTGCAGAGGGAGATGCCGAACACCTTGGCCGAGACCATCAAGATTGCGGATCAGTACGCACTCGGCGATCCCACTCAGCCATTGATGGACTCCTCCGAGCCGAGAAGAAACTTCAACAGCAGCAAGCGCAACGAGTTCCGCAACAAGCGCCGAGTAGATACTCGGTATGATCCCGAAGAGGTGAATGCAGTAAATGTCGGAGGCGGTGGTGGCCAAAGGCAGAAACCTGCTGGAGCCTATGGGCAGAACCAGAACCAGGGCCAAGGCAACAAGAAACCGTTCCGCACTGCGCAGTCGGGTAGCGGGAACTCCGAGCAGCCGAAGAAGTTTGTCTTCGATGACATGAAGGATGGTCCATGCAGCTTTCACACTCACCACCCCTCAAGGCCTGCGAACCACACTACTCGGCAGTGCGAGTGGTGGGATGTGATCAAGAGCGATGGCTTGCCTCCTCCTCCTCCTCTGCCAGCTGCCAATGCTACTGTTCAGCCTACTCGCGCTCCTGCAGCTCGGCCGCCAGTGTACCCGAGAAGGGAGAATGTCAACCAGGTGGCTTTAGGAGCCAACCAGAACTTCAACAATGAGAGATACCGCAACAACAACAACAACTACAACCGCAACAACAACAACAGAGGCAACAACAACTATCAGGGCAACAACAACGGCAACAATGGCAACAACGGGGGCAATGGCCCTAACCAGTACCAAGAGCACCATGAGAGCTATATGATCTTCACTTCTGAGGCAGTCGACAAGCAGTCACAGCACAGGCGGGCCATGGAGGTCAATGCAGTGATTCCGGCTGTCCCTCACTACATGTACTGGTGCGACCAGGAGATCAGGTGGACTCGGGCAGATCACCCCAGGGTGATGCCCAATCCGGGTACCTATGCCTTGGTGCTGGATCCCACCTTCCTGGGCCCCGAGAAGAATGTGAGATTCAGCAAGGTGCTGATCGACAACGGCAGCAGCATCAACATTGTGTACAAGGATACACTCGAGAAGCTTGGCCTGGCCGAGAACATGATGTTGCCTAGCAAGACCACTTTCCATGGCATTGTGCCCGGGATCTCCTGCAACCCGATTGGCCGAGTGTGGATTGATGTGCTATTCGGTACTCGGGAGAACTGCCGCACTGAGCGCCTGCAGTTTGAAGTGGTGGATCATCAGAGCCCCTATCATGCTCTACTCGGCAGGCCTGCTCTGAGCAAGTTCATGGCCTCCACTCATGTGGCTTACCTGAAGATGAAGATCCCCGGGCCCAATGGCATTATCACTATCTCGGGAGATTACAAGAAGTCCATGGAGTGTGCCTCTGCTAGCTCTCAGCTGGCGGAATCGATGGTGATTGCTGCCGAGAAGAAGAAGATGTACGAGGTGGTGGCCATGGCTCAGTCCGCACAAGCTGGCGCACAAGGTGTGCCGAGTACTCAGCATGGTACTGCTTTCCAAGCGGCCAAGGAGACCAAGACAGTTCAGGTTGACCCCGAGTTCCCGGAGCGCGTGGCCATCATTGGTGCCGGGTTGGCGGAGAAATAGGAAAGCGCGCTCATCCACTTCCTCCGTGAGAATCGGGACGTGTTCGCCTGGACCAATGAAGATCTACCAGGAGTCCCGAGGGAGTTGGTTGAGCACTCTTTGCATGTGCGTCCTGACGCCAAGCCCGTGAAGCAGGCTTTACGCCGCTTCGGGGATGAGAGAAGGAAGGCCATCGGTGATCAAATCACCAAGCTGCTGGTCAGTAACTTCATCACGGAAGTGCTGCACCCGGACTGGTTGGCCAACCCGGTCATGGTCGAGAAGAAAAAGGAAGATCCCAAGGCGGCCACCGCATGGCGCATGTGTGTCGACTACACCGACTTGAACAAAGCATGCCCCAAGGATCCCTTCCCGCTACCTCGCATCGATCAGGTGATCGATTCCACTGCCGGCTGTGAACTGTTGTCTTTCATAGATGCCTACTCTGGTTTCCACCAGATTGCACTCAACCCTGCTGATCAAATAAAGACTGCTTTCATTACCCCGTACGGGGCTTATTGCTATCGTGTCATGTGTTTTGGCCTGAGGAATGCGGGTGCAACCTATCAGAGATGCATGCAGAAATGCTTGCATGACCAGCTCGGCAAGAATGTGCAGGTGTACGTAGATGACATTGTCATCAAAACGAATAAAACACATACTCTGCTTGCCGACCTGGAGGAAACCTTTGCTAACCTACGCAGGTACAAAATGAAACTGAATCCGAGTAAGTGTACCTTTGGTGTACCAGCTGGAAAGCTACTCGGTTTCCTGGTTTCTAGTCGGGGCATTAAGCCAATCCGTCCAAGATAAAAGCTATTGAGAGCATGTCTTTGCCGAGATCATTGAAGGATGTGCAGAAATTCACGGGTTGTCTGGCATCTCTGAGCCGCTTTCTTGGCCGGATGGGCGAGAAGGCTTTGCCTCTGTACCAGCTGATGAAGAAAAGCGACAAGTTTGTCTGGACTCCGCAAGCGGACGTGGCATTCAATGAGCTAAAAGCAATGCTGGCTAGCGCTCCCGTCTTGGCTAGTCCGCTACCCAAGGAGCCTATGCTGCTGTACATTGCCGCGACTAACCGAGTAGTCAGCGTGGTGATAGTGGTGGAGCGAGAAGAAGAAGGCAAGAGTGTGCAGCGCCCAGTCTACTATCTCAGTGAAGTGCTGTCCAGTTCCAAGCAAAACTATCCACATTACCAGAAGATGACATATGGTGTGTACCTGGGCGCCAGGAAGCTAAAACATTACTTCCAGGAGCACCCCATCACGGTTGTGAGCTCTGCTCCCATCTCGGACATCATGGGAAACAAGGAGGCGAGTGGCAGAGTAGCCAAGTGGGCGATTGAGCTAGCCGCGTACGCTCCCGCGTATACGAGAAGAGAAGCAATCAAGTCTCAGGTACTGGCGGAATTTCTTGTGGACTGGGCCGAGATGCAATATGAACCTCCTGCTCCAGTTTCCAACTATTGGAAGATGCACTTTGATGGCTCAAAGGTGAAAGAAGGCCTTGGCGCTGGCGTTGTGCTTACATCACCCAAGCGGGATCAGCTCAAGTATGTGTTGCAGATCCATTTCAAGGCATCCAACAATGTAGCCGAGTACGAGGCAGTGGTGCATGGCTTGCGAGTAGCAAAGGAGGTTGGTGTGCAGCGCATTATATGCTATGGTGACTCAGATCTAGTGGTGCAGCAAGTCTCAGGTACCTGGGATGCTTTGGATGCCAACATGGCATCATATCGCTTCCTGGTGCAGTCAATGACTGGGTTTTTCGAAGGCTGTGAGTTTCAGCACATTCACCGAGCAGAGAACGAAGCAGCAGACGAGCTATCCAAGTTGGGATCTTCTCGGCAGTCCATCCCGGCAGGGATTGCCTTGGAGCATTTGAGGAAGCCATCCATCAAGCCTTCCCCCAACTCGGAATCCATCTTTGTCCCTTCTCTGCCAAGTGAGGAATCTGACCCAATGGAGATTGACTGGGAGAGTGCTGCAGGGAACCCGGGGACTGCCGTCCTATACTCGGGGACTGCCGTTCCCTACTCGGGGACTGCCGTTCCCTACTCGGGGACTGCCTTTCCTTACTCGGGGACTGCCTTTCCCTACTCGGGGACTGCCATTCCCTACTCGGGGACTGCCACTCCTTACTCGGGGGCTGCCATTCCTTACTCGGGGACTGCCGCCCTCAACCCAGAAGCTGTTGCATTCATTGAAGAAGTCCTCGCCAATCGGTCTGGGCTGCAGAGGAGCGCTCCTACTCCTCCTATGCAACCAACAGAGCCTGTCCCAATGGAAATGGACGAACCAGTGTTTCCCGTGCGGGAGACACCGAGTTGGGCAATGCCCATATTATCCTTTCTAAGGGACGGCACTTTACCTGAAGATGAGGTGACTGCGAGGCAGATTCAGAGAAGGTCCAAGGGCTACACTATAGTCCGAGATGTGCTGCATAAGAGAAGTGCCACTGGAGTGCTGCAACGCTGTGTGAGCCCAGAGGAAGGAGAAGAAATCCTGGTGGAAATACATCAAGGGGAATGTGGGCATCACGCATCTTCTCGGGCTTTAGTCAAGAAAGCTTTTCGGCATGGCTTCTACTGGCTCACTGCATTGCAGCAAGCTGAGGATATTGTGAGGAAGTGCGCCGGCTGCCAGATGTTCGCAAGTAAGATTCACATGCCAGCTTCCGAGTTGAAAACAATTCCTATCACATGGCCATTTGCTGTCTGGTGCTTGGATATGGTTGGTCCTTTCAAGCCGGCTAAGGGAAATATGACACATATCTTGGTCATGGTGGACAAGTTCACCAAATGGATCGAGGTGAAACCTATTCGGAAGTGCGATGGGGTCACAGCTGTGAAATTTGTGAAGGATGTGATCATGAGATATGGCTACCCGCACAGTATCATCACCGACAACGGCACAAACTTCGCAGAGGGGGCAATGGTGCGGTTCTGCAGAGATAAGCATATCCGACTAGACGTAGCGTCAGTCGCGCACCCTGCCTCCAATGGGCAAGTTGAGAGAGCAAATGGGATGGTACTGGCAGGCATCAAGCCAAGGCTGATTGAGCCGTTGCTGAAAACACCCGGGTGTTGGCTAGAAGAGTTGCCAGCGGTGTTGTGGAGTCTAAGGACTACCCCTAACCGGTCAACCGGCTACACGCCATTCTTCTTGGTATACGGGGCTGAGGCCGTGTTGCCAATAGACCTAGAGCATGACTCCCCCCGAGTAGCCCTCTACACTGAGGTGGAGGCGAGAGAAGCTCGAGAAGACGACGTTGACCTGCTTGAAGAAGCAAGAGAGCTGACTCTGTCACGTTCGGCTATCTACCAGCAAAACCTGCGGCGCTATCATAGCCGAAAGGTGAACCCAAGGGTTTTCCGGGAAGGAGACATGGTCCTTAGGCTTGTGCAGCGCACAGCCGGGATGCACAAGTTGTCTCCTCCATGGGAAGGGCCCTTCATTGTGAGCAAAGCGCTGCACAATGATGCGTACTATCTTGTAGATGTGCGCCCATCACAGGCGAACAGGGCAGATAAAGCTGGAGAGGAAACCAAGCGTCCCTGGAATGTAGCTCTACTTCGTCGTTTTCATTCGTAAGCAAAGATGTGTATGTATCCTCTTATCCGAGTTGAAATTCTACTCTGCAATCTAAAATTGTTCTCGGGGACTGCCCTCGTCCAAAATTGCTCTAAGAGTTTCTTCTTACTCGGCTTGTTCCTTTGTCTATTCGGTTGCTCCACTTCAGAACTCATAAGTGCATTGAGTACTGTGTTTAAACCTATATGCCAACTCTTCGACTCTGCTGCTGTCCGAAACCCGGCTTCATGGCAAGCAAGAGAACAAGCAAAAGGTCAATGAGCACACGAAAATCACTAAGGAAGAAAGAGTGCAGGAACCGAGTAGATTGTGTGTTACTTTTTGTTCCCTGTTTTCGTCTTCTCGGCTAGGTGGTGGGCTGCGTTATCATGATTGTTTCTAGCGGCTAAGTATTTGCAGCCTCGTTCCTTGATTCTTGTGACTCGAATACCAAACAAGCGACAAGTCGCAGGTAGAGCAGAGATGAAAAAGACAGGGTGAATAAGAAATGCTACTCGGGGACTCGCATGGAAACACAACTCGGCATTAAGCCAGTGTCGTTCAAATCGATTAATGTCAACATAAACCGAGTGGGCATAAAAACTGAGTAGCAAGCAAGATAAAGGTAGTCTATTACATCTGCTCCCGGCATTCCGGGGATCTGATAAAGTGTTCAAGTGAAAGAAAAGATTGCAGGTTGCTTCAAGATGAGGAGGCGTTGTTCTCGGCGCTGGTCTTGGCTGATGCTTCCTCGGCGGCGGTCCTTGCAGCAGCCTCTTCGGTGGCAGTCGTGGCGACTGTTCCTTCGGTGTTGGCGTGGGCGGCATCCACCTCCGTCTGCACGGCGGCGGATTCCTCCATCTCGGCATCCTCCTGGGTGGCCGCCTGCTCGGAAGTGGCCGTAGCCACCGAGACGGGTCCTGGAGCCGAGGAGGAGCAGGAAGCGTGGCCAGGAGGGGGCACCGTGTCGTCGAGAGCAGCACCTGAGGAGGTGCCGAAGTCGAGTGGCTCGCTGTCGATGTGCGCCCCTTCGTCTTCATCGCTACTCGCGACGACGGTGGCTTTCCCCTTTCCGGCCTTGCCCTTGGGAGATTCGAAGAAGTCACCAAGCTCTTCCTCCTCATCATCATCTTCTTCGTCCTCGTACTCGGTGTCGGGTTCGGGGACGCCATCGATGTAGACCTCCGTCTCGGCGCATTCTGCGACATCATATGCAATCTGCTTGCGCAAGGCCACGCTATCGGCATCAGTCTCCCACTTGGAGTTATTGCGCTTCCCGCGGATAAGCTGCATATCCAGGTTCTCATACCAGGACGCAATGCAGAGAAGCATCACGTCCGCACCAGCACGGGCTCCGGAGGCTCGCCACTTTTTCAACTCGGCCTTCACGTTCTCCAGCTTGAGGGCGAGCTCCCGCATGCTTTTTGGCTCAGGATCATGAGGCCAGAACAGCCGGTGGAGCTCAAAGCCCGCATGCATCAAATCAGTCCCGCAGCCGGCCAGCTGTTCGAAGTAACCTTTGAGCACCAGCAAGCTGTCCTCGATATCAGCCCTGGTGTCAATCGGCTCACCCAGCGAGAGGCGAACTGCTCGGGCCTTGGCTATCGTGGGCGCAGAGGTAGACTCAAGACGAGGCCAAATATCTGAAATAGCAAGTGGCAAGATCAAAAACCGAGAAAGAAAAAAGGAAGCCGAGAAGGAACAAGACCGAGAAGAAAAGATGCAATGAAGAAAAGAACTTACCGATCAGTTGGCGGCGCAGCTGCTGCAGCTTGGTTCTCCAAGATTCCTCGTTGCTAATGTGCTTTGATTGGATCTGGCGCAGGGTGTCCATCTGAGCGAAAAGATCAGCATTGGTCTTCTTCAGAGTCTCGCATTCAGCCTCGAGGGCCCTCTCCTTGGCCTTGAAAGTGGTCTCGGCCTTGGCTTTCTCGGCGATGGCCGTGTCCCTCTCGGCGCCAATCTTCACGGCATCTTGGAGTGCATTCTGAAGCTGGAGCTGCAGCTTCTCCATCTCGGTGGTATGGTCCTTCACCAGAGTTATGGCCTGGTCGGATAGCTGCTTCTCCACCTCCACTGGCTTGACGCAATCTTGGTGCGCCTCAGCAAATGACTTATAATCTTCTGCGAAAAGATAAGATGAGGTCAGTAAACGGGCAGAGAAGAACCAAACTCAAGGTCACACCGAGTAAACAGCAAACTCACCTTCAAGTTTCTTTATGGTGGCCTCGGCGTTCTCCACGAAGCTACGGCATTTTTCATGCTCATCGGCCAAGGCCTTCAGTTTGTCTGCAGAGAAGAAAAGGTTAGTGCGTGAGAAAGCAGAAGCGGGCGTAACCATAAAACGCAGGAACCGCGTGGCTAAAGGCGTACCTTGCACTTCGGCCAGCTGTTGGGTGCTGTCGTTTGCATTTTTGCTCGCGGCCTCAGCAGCTATCTTCTCCTTCTCCAGCGCAGCAATACGCCTCCTGGCGATGGAGTGATTCCAGAGAAGGATGCGGTACAAGTTGGTCCGCTTAAGAACGCTATCCTGAAAACCGAGAAGAAAATGAGTTAGGCAAAGCAGAGAAGATTCGGCCCGAGTATGAGGCTACTCGGAGAGTATCCACCTACTCGACCCAAATCTCGGGGACTGGGGGTGATGGTAAGAAAGAAGAAAGGCGAAGTAGAAGAGAAGAAAATTCAACTCGGAAAAGGCGAAAAGACTTACTGCGTAGCTCTGTTCGATATCTTCGGCGTTCTTGCGGTGCAAGAACATCTTGGCTGCGAGGGTTGCGGTATCGGTGGAGACGGACATGGGCTGGTGTCCCAGGTCGATCTTGTTCCACTCCACGCGGTAGTGGTCGACAGAGCCAAGGGTCAAGCCGTGCCACTTCTCCTCTCCGAGAACCCCGCTGTCCCACTTGGCGCTGATGTAGCCGACAGTGTCCAGTACCTGCTCAAGACCCTTGGAGGTTATTGGCTTGTCTTGGGCTCCCCGAGAAGCAATATTGACGGGTTTGTTCTGGGCTGGATCGAAGGGAGGAGTATTCCTGGCTACAGCTTTCCTCCACTTCTGAATAGCTACAGCTTTATCTTGGGGAGGGAAGCCGATGGTATGTTGGTGGCTAACCTCAATCATATATTCCGGGTAGCAGGGCTGACCAGCAGCGCGAGCATCAGCCGAGAGCGCAGCAGGAATCGGGCCGGAGTCGCGAATCACGAGTGCTCCGCCTGCGGATGCGCCTTGGTCTCTGGCCCTTTTCTTCGTTCGCTCCTTCTCGATTTCCTGCTTCTCGAGATCCTCGGGTTTCTTCCCCTCAGTCTTGGCCTTTGCCTTCTCGGCGACTGCCTTCTCGGCAGCTTGCTTCTCGGCCTTCTTCTGCTCAGCCCTGGCCTTCTTCTGCTCGGCCTTGGCCCTCTCAGCAGCTTCTTTCTCAGCTTTGACCTTCTCGGCGGCTTCATCCTTGGCCTTGGCCTCCTCAGCAGCCACCTTATCGGCAGTCTCCTTCTCAGAAAGGCCTTTCTTGGAACAGTAATCCCTCAGAGCATCAAGGGCCTGTTGCTTGGCTGCTCGCCCAGGAGGGCTGGATGTGTCCTTGCCCTGTGGAGACGAGGAGGAAGCTGGTGGCGTAGGGCCTTGCGCAGTTGGTGGCGCCGCAGATCCACCGCCTGGCAGTGGGTAGACATCTGCTATGGTAGCGTCCGGGGCGGTGTCGTCTGTCACCAGCTGCTCGGCGGTAATATTCTCTTGTGCAGCAGCCTCGGTGGTGGGCTGCTCCCGTTCTACTTCTGGCCGCTCAAGGGCGGCGGCGTCTTGCATTTCTTGTTCTTGATTCTCCTCGGCGTTGCTAGCCGGAGGAGAAGGGGGTCTCTCTTCATGAACAGCGCTATCTTGTGCTGCTGGTTCTGACGCTGCTCCTTGTGCTGGATTGGCATCAGCAGCATTGGCATCGCGGTCCTCATCATCGTCGTCCAGGTTGACCAGAGGTACTGGTTTCTTCTGGGCTTGGTCGGACGCAAGGGCTGCGTTCGCATCCATGGCAGGACTGCAGAAAAGAAAGAGATCAGGGATTGGAAGAAGATTTGGGAGAAAACAGTACTACGCGAGAAGGAGGGCAAACGAGAAGAGAACTCACGCAGTGGTGGATTTAAGCTGTCGTCGGGGTTTCTTGACAGTAACCTTCTTCTTCTTCTCGGCGGCCTCCTCCTTCTCGGCGGGCTTCCTTTTCTTGGCTGGAGGTGCCTGCGCTTCGCTGCCGGTTCGCTTGCGAATTTCGGGAGGGGCAGTAGACAGAGGTTGGACGACAAGGGGCGCATCGCCCTCGTTCTCGCCCTCATCCTCGTCGTCCTTCTCCGCAGCGGCCTCATCTGAGAAATTCAAAAGGGAAGAAGGAAGAATCAGAAACAGCAATGCAAGGGGTTGGTGTTTTTCAGAAACAAACGAGATAAAGATAACAATACCGTGAGAACCTTCATCCGACCAAGTGCGGAGAGCATCGCGCTTGTCAGGAACAGGGCTGCTCTGTTCCGCGTCATCAGAGGGCAGCATGTCATCCTCCTCGCGATCGGCGAACCAGTTGTCCTCGAAAACTTCGCGACTCTCAATCAACTGTCGAGTAAGAGTCTGAAAGACAGAGAAGGATCATAAGTCAACCGAGTATCAGGATGGAACTCTACTCGGTTAGGCGTGCAAACACAAAGCACACTAAGCCTACGCAGTTTTCTAAGTATTCTACTCGGATAGGCGTGCAAACACAAAGCACACTAAGCCTACGCAGTTTTCTAAGTATTCTACCCGGATAGGCGTGCAAACACAAAGCATACTAAGCCTAGGCGCGAGTCGACTAAGTGCTCTACTCGGTGCACCAGGCGATTGCTAGTCGGGGCGGAAAGGGAAGTTGTCTACTCGGGCAGCAGAGGCAAAAACAGAGAAGGAAGAACGTACCCGGGCAATCGGTTGCGTGCGGCTATACGGGACGAAGCCATACCGCCACTTCTCGGTAAGGCTTGTCTTCAGCATGTTCCTGGCATGATAGGCTACATCGGCGTCGTCGATTTCGATGGTGGTGGTCCTGGTGCAGTCGCGCGGGCCTCCCATGTAACACATGAGATGGCAGCGCTCCTGCAGAGGGAGCACTCGGCGCTTAATCCAGCACACCACCGGGTCGTCGTTCTTGAGGCCCAGTTTCTTCAGCTCGCCGAGTCGATCTTCTATCTCGACGGCGATTTCGTCGATGGTGGGCTTCTCCTTCCAGTTCGACCCGAGTGGAGCACGGTTCCTCCAAGCGGGCAGGTTGATCCTATCATCAACCACACCTCCTTCCGTGGCGGGGACATTCTTGACATAGAAGAATGTCTGCTGCCACATTCGGCAGGAATCAAGCCCCTGGATGCGGGGATGGTTCGTACCGGTCCGCTGCACCATCATGGCACAGCCCGTGTCGGTGGCGCGGCCGATGCCTGCGCCGTCCTTCTTCCCGACTGACTGTTGGCGGAGATTGAAATACCTGAGCCACGTATCGGTCGTGGGCCTGATGCCGAGGAAAGCCTCGCAGACCACCGCATGGTAGGCGAGGAAGACGACCGCGTTGGGTGGCAGATGATGCATCTGCAACCCGAAGTGGTCGAGGAATTTGCGCAAGAAGTCGGAGGCGGGCAGTCCAAAGCCGCGCTCGAAGTGCGACATGAAGACCACCCGCTCACCGTCCCGTGGAGTTGGCACGACCTCGTCGTCGGGTGCCCGGCACTCCACGCCGGGGGGAACCCTTCTGCTGGTTACGAGCCAGGCGAGATTGGCATTGGTGACGGAGGAACCCGCCCAGCTAGCCTTGGCCATCGTTGCGAGTGGAAGGAGTGGATGGTTTTCGAGTGGAGTTGCTTGGTGGAGTGAATCCGCGGCGGCGCGGAAGCTTGCGCGGCGGCGGAGGGCTCGGTGGAGAAGAAGGACAAGAGGCAGAAGGGGAAAAGTGCAGGGAAGAAGAAAAGGAAGTTACCGCGGGGGTATTTATATCTCCCTCGCGGTATTACCGTTACCACCGCGGAAGTGGGATCGACTGTGGCGTGTGGTGGGTCCTGTGGCCGGCTAGAAACGCACACAAGCGCGGGCTGCGCGCGTAACGGCCGCATTTGATCCCACCATCAGATCGTGGCCAGTAATTGCGCGTGATGGGACATGACGGCCGGTGGGCCCACAGCGTGAAAACTGGACACGTGGCGTCGTGTCCTGGGCAACCAAACGACAAGGTCGTGGATGCTTGACATGTAGGCAGTGCCTGCGTGAAGGGCTGGATGTTGCTCTGCGCTGCAGAGGCTCAGTTTGTGAATTTTCGCTAAGTCTTTTTACTCGGGTTCAGAGTAGAAAGCGAGTGCTGCTCGGAAAGAGAGGAACTCAAGGTACTCTCCAGACAGCTACTCGGAGGACCTACTCGGCATCTTGAGGTTCGATGGCTGAGATGCAAAGGCTGGTTTTAAGCTGGCAGAGCCTAGTGAACAAGTTCGCAAGACTCAACCAGCTTCGGGGACTGCTGTCGGGGGGTTACCCCCGAGTAGGGTAAAGACAGGTGGTAAAGGCCGCTTACAGAAGAGAGGTTTGGTCGAGTAGCCGACTACCGGGTACTCGCTACCCGGTCGACTGCTACTCGGTCTCACCTCAAGATGGCCAGAAGGAGATATCAATCAGTTTCTACCCTGTCGAGTAGAAGGTTTGGCCCGAGTACAATTGGCGGGAACCTTTGGCGGGAAACTACTCGGGCAGGAAGTCAAAGGAGCCGTTCTGACACAGGATCCCGCGTATCCTGGGTCCGTACTTGGCAGCATTCGAACTACTGTTCACGTGGGGACGGCCTGTCTGACAGTGACAGCATGGAAGCAGTCGGTGGCAGGATAAGGGGGGCCTACTCTGTGACTAGGTACAGTGATACCAGTCTGTCCCCTAGTTTTGCCCAACGACTTTACAGAAGCAGCCAAGACCAACGACCAAAGCTGTCAGCGGGTACTCGGAGAAAGGACAGTGTGCACACTATGTCGACACTTGTCTAGATTTGGACGTATCCGGCTGGGCACCATGTATATAAGGTGCCCCGCCGCCTCCTGCGCGAGGCATGCTCCCATAGAGGCTAACGGTTGCTCCCTGGAAACCCTAGAAACCCTAAGTTCTTGACCTAGCTCTACTCGGAGAGGGGCAAGGGCCTACTCGGTAGCGATACCATTTGTACTGTTTCTACTCGGAGAGACATCGTAATACATAGAGAAAGGCAGGAGTAGGGGTTTTACCTCCTCACGAGGGCCCTGAACCTGGGTACATCGTGTTGTTTGTGTTGTGTGGATCTTACCTCACGCGGCTACTCGTCGCGTGATCCCTCCCCGGACACCTCCAGCGTCCATCGTCCCCACATCTTTAGCCATCCTATGGCATCTGCCGTGACACCACCACGACAAATGACGAGAGCACGCGCCAAATCTATGCAAGACAAGGTAAACTCTCTCTTGGCTCTTTATGATCTCAATGACTTGGTGAATGGTTCGCTACCTTATGCGAATGTGGTATGTGTGCTCAGGTATGACCCTCAGGACGATGTCGAAGACGCTCAAGAAGATGTCATAGAAGATGGACAAGAAGAGGAAACCGTCGTCAAGGCAAGAGATCGTCGGTTCTAGCGCCCGCTACAGCCGACCCAGACCGGTTCCAGCACCGGCCAAACCGACCTGCCAGCCGACCCAAGCCGGTTCCTGCGTTGGCCTAACAGAAGGGGATACCGGCGCCCAGGCCGGTCCCAGCCGACCAAGACCGGCCCCAGCGCCGGCCTAACCGAGCTGCCAATTGATCCCACGTCGACCTCACAGAAGGGGTTACTGGCTCTAGCACCGGCCTAGGCTAGCCCAGACCGGTTCCAACGCCGGTTGAACCAACTTATGAATCGGTTTCGCAGTTGACTGCCTTTGGCCTGCGTGTCTTGAGGGGTAGAGCCCTTGTACCTCCTCCACCTATTCCCCTAGCCTATAAATAGACCCTCTCCTTCTTCCCCTAGGGTTAGAGATGAATTGAGATTTGAGTTTCGCTCCTTTGCACCTCTTGTGAGGCTACTTCTAGTAAATCTAGAACCGTATCAAAACTACTCCAAATACTCTCTATCTTGGATTGTATCAAGACTACACCGGTACTGCCATCCTTTCCCCTTGGGATTTAGTTGTGTCTCCCCAATCTATCTCAACTAATCCTTGAGATTATGTTGGTGTGGTGGACCAGCTGTAGGTGTTGAATTGTTTTCAATCAAGGTGAGTTCGAATTGTTTCTTGATTTCGGAGGCGGGCATTGCGATTTAGTTGCCGGGAGATCGAATCTTCTAGTTCACAATAGTTATATGTTACCTCGCTACCTTAGGTCTCCCTCTCGTGTTCTTCGTCCCCCTCTTAGTCCATTTATGAACATCGGGCCTCCCTAGTGGTTACCAACCACGCCACCTCTCGGCGACATGCAGTGCGTTCTCGGGTAAGCTAAGCACGGCGACGGAGCTCGTCTTCCATCGGAGAAGGTGAGAGGGGGAGACTAGGTTGCGCCGATGTGGAGAGGGAGAGATGAGTTTGCGTCGACTTTATAGGGGGCGAGGAGCGGGGTTCGGTGGATGCCATTAACGCCAAGCAGCAGTTCACCTACCCGCCATTAAGTTGACGACGCATCGCTTTGCTCTACGCCCGCCAGGGGAACCGGTGCGCCATTAAAACGCGCAGACCGACCCTTCGTCGCCACACTAACTCGCGTTGAACGTGTCCGTGTCGCCGCCAGTATGGCCCCACCGGTCAGGGTCCGACGTGACATGTTTTGCCAAACGGGGTCCGCCAGACGCGGAGTTGGGCCCATCCGATAGCTTTGCTACTATTGAGTCGCCCCCGGGAACATTTCGTGCCCACACGCCTAATAGGCCTATTGGGGGCACCCGATGGAGATGCTCTAAGAGTGCTCTAAGCAACGTGGGGTCTAACCCACTCGTGCTGGAATCTTGCATCTGGCAGGCCTCATTGGACTGTATGTCTCACACACGCGCGGAAACAATAAGGGCATGTTTGGTAGCCCGGCTACCCTCACATAATCTCCACCCACCCGTTTTTTTTCTGTTTGTTAGCCTGTGTCGGGTGTCTCCACCCCTGCCCAACTCACCCCGAAATGCCTCTGAGCCCTGCCGAGTAGAGAAGCTCACATCGAGCTTCTCAACTCAGCCCTGCTCTCCTCATATGAAAAAATCCCACCAGTGGGACCCACCCGCGATGTGTGCCTCCCACCCCGTCCGAAAATTGTCTCCATTCGCCGCCTCCTCACAACGCCACAACCAGCATCGTCGACTAGTCGCGCAGCCACAGAGCTGCAACACCGTACGCGTCGTGGAGGTACCCCAGCTCGGCCTCCAGCGGCCGCTGCTCTGTCCGACGACGGCTAGGAAGCCCAAGCTCACCCAGGGACCCGATCGCGTTTACCCAGGGACCTGATTGAGTTTTTAAAATGTATGGCATGGTTCAGTTCATACAGGCAACCAAACAACCTCTCAACTCAGCACAGCTCACCTCGTACGGGATATCAAACAGAATGATTAAAACACAGTTGTACCAACGCACCGTATGAGATGAGAAAGCCCATACGGGCTACCAAACACACCCTAAGAGGCGCAATTCTTCTATGAAAGGAGAAACTGTTCCTTTTTTACAATTTCGTAAGGAAAGGCACTCATATACAGCCAAAATGCAGGAGTTCAATACATGTATGCTGGTCTGCAAGATCAGCAGCCAGAGTTTTATACAAGAAACGGTTCTCTGAACGCACCGGGTGGCAGGGAGCGAACTAGTTCGTCAGGTTCATTTCAGCTGTCAGCATATTCGCAGTCGAGCAAGCGAGTGAGGACCTCCTGGCAGCTCGGTCGATCCTGGGGCTCTGCCCAGCAATCTGCGTTAAACAAAACAACTGTTGCTAAGCTGAAACTGAAAAGCAGAATAAGCTGACGAACATTAGCTCAACGCGAGTCCAGACTGGTTCTGACCGAAACCTGGAATACAGAAATATCGCGCTAGAAAGCATCATTACCTGCAATTAACTTGCCAAGAGGTCCTTCAGGAATTTCAAGCCGCGACCCTTCGTTGGCAACTGCGTACACCACCTATCAAAGGCCAATTCATCAAGGTCAATTAACAACTCTGAGCCAAAACAACTGCTTTGCCTATTATCATCTACTCCCTCCGTCCACTTTTATAAGGCACACTTCTTACTATTGAAATGCTAAGAAGTGTGCCTTATAAAAGTGGACGGAGGGAGTATATAAGAACCATCAAGAAATAGGAATGCACCACCCAAGATTAACAATCAATACGGGTGTGTCAAATGCTTCAGTTAAGAAAATCTTTCTCGACATAATTCGTGGACGTTTTGATGAAAAGTGGACGAATGCTTACTTGGACTGGGGAGATCCCATCCCATGGGCGGCTCAGTGTGCATAGCTCCCACATTATCACACCAAGGCTGAAAATGTCACATTTTTCTGAGAAGGGTTCGTTTCTTATGAGCTCAGGGGCCATCCATTCTGGTGTGCCAGCAGAGGAATTATCAGTCATAGGACTATCTGTCATCGCCCGAGAAAGGCCAAAGTCACATATCTTGACAGTCCAGTGCTTGTTCACCAAACAGTTGGCGCTTTTCAGGTCCCTGTGAACTATCTTCATACGGTGTATGCACATCAATCCCCTTTAAAAAAATCATTTTAGATGAATAATTAATGATAAAAGGTGGGAGCTCGGACAAGATTGAGCATTTGAACTCCACATGACAAGAGAATTACATCAAACTAATAAGGTGTAGTGCCAGGACAATAAATAACACTGATAGATATGTATAATCATTTATCACATGCAGGGAAAGAGCTACCTGCATATATCACGAATAATTTTCAGCCTCCTGCGCCAACTGAGCCTCTTTTTCTGACCACTCATATGGATGAGATAGTACAGTGATCCCATTTCCATATATTCGGTAACCATCGACAGGTGTGGAGGCACCATGCATGCCCCAAGAAACAATATTACTACAGAACAAAATACAGAAGCTGGTTTAAAAGCCATGTTCTAACATAGGGCAGTTGGTATCTAGATCGCAGATGTTGAGATAATAGTCTCAGACTATAAGTTGCATTAGTCAAAATGAACACTTACCATTTGGATGTCGCAGACGGCTGAAAGGAAATAGTAAAATTATTAAAGCAATCATGCAGACTATGAAAACCAGAAATCTATCCACATTACTCAGTCAAGAGTAGTTCAGATACCTCAGGATGTATATCTCATTGCAAAAATCTTCCATGTTTTCAGTTGTCAGATCCTGCTCTAAAAATACTTTGATAGCAACATCAGTGCCATTCCATATACCACGGAAAACCTCTCCAAAGAATCCTGGTGAAGTGTTTCAACAAAAAGTGATCCTGTTTTGTAAGCTTTTGTCGTGCTAAAAAAAGCCAAGGGAAAAAACCCGCAAAAGAAAACAGACCATTTCGAGCTAGAGCATTTCCAATATGAATACAGAAAATTGAATTATGATGACTATAAAATGGTGCAAGCAAGTGTTCATGTTTATCACCATGTCGGTTAGCATTTGCGCTCTTATTGTTTTCTACTCCCTCCGTATCGAAATATAAGATGTTTTAGCATTTCCTAGACAATATGTACCTAGACATGTTTTAGTGTAAGATGCATATGAATCTACACACTAAAACATGTCTAGATACATTATATCTACAAAATGCTAAAACATCTTATATTTTGATACGGAGGGAGTAGTATCGGTGATGAATAAGCTCCATTTAATATCCTCGAAAAAGTTGGTGACGTCATTAAATTCTCACAACGTAAACTACTGTTCAACTTAACAATATCGAAATTATCCATGAATACTTAATTGATATAAATATTTGGTAAAGCAATCATGAAAGTTCACAAATAGTTTCGACGAAGTCAAAAATATGAAGACAGGCATAACAATATTAAGATGTAGTGTGTAAGACTTTGGATACATTGAATTTGATTTATTTGATAGTGATAACCATTAATGATAGCTTAGATAACTAGTCATACCAAAATTTCACTTTCTGTTGATTGTATGATTTTGAAAACATATTGGCAAGAGATCATATCATAGTAAAAGCAGCAAAGCACGTCAATGCAAGGAACACAAACATAACAAGATTGGGGGAGGTGCATTTCATAATATGTATCAACAAATCTGCAACAGTAAATTTGTCTCGATAAGTTCAAGATGCCTTGCCTATTCCAACCCGTGTACCAATTGTGAGCTCAGAGAAATCTATGTTCCACTCTTGAAAAGGCATCAAAGGCTTATTAAAAGGAGAGCTTTGCAAAACCCTGTTCCATGCGAATACCATCTTCTCTTTGCTTATAAAATCACAATTATCGCTTGTTTCAGAGATTTCACCCCCATAGTCATGAGGAGAAGTAGGCAATGACATAGCTTTCTGAGTAGAACCAGATCGGTTTCTCAAGCCATTGCTTGTAGCAACAGTTCTCCCAGATTTATCATCCTGAGAATCAAAATGAGAGACCAAGCTGATGAAATTCAAATGACAATTATATGCTGAAAAGGTAAAAAACCAACATAGAGAATGTAAAACAATGAAACGTACATCATGTGGGCCGTCATTTGCATTGCTTTTATCCTCCCTAGTATATGAACATGAACCATCATCAACATGATCTCTTTGGAGGCGATTCTGCTTTAGTGTTTCATTCATAGCCCGAACTGCCCTGTCAAAGATTTAAGATTTAAACAATAAATACCTGATGCTTTAGTGTTTCATTCTAACAGAATACAGACAGGTGCTCTAGGAAACAAAACCATGAGCAAACTGTGCAGTGACTCTTGAATTGATATACTGTCAGTGAAGGCAACAAGTACACCTACATAAATTATGTCATCTTGAAACCCATCATATAGTTCAAAACAATAATTACCTCACAATGTCATCTCCAATCTCAGGTGTGATGCTAATGCTTCTTCGTCTTATTCTTCGAGGGTTAGGTGTAGTAGTGCCACCCGGATCATCTGATCTGCAAGCGTGTAATGGTTTATTAAAAAATAAAGTTGCTATCTGAACTATTTTCACATATATAAAAAAGGACTTGCGAATGAAAAGTAAACTGACAGAAGATGATTTTTTCTTGGAATGCAAATTAATTTGGCTTCCCAAGAACCAATTAGGGATTTTAGTCCACAGTTAGAACTTGCTAGAAATCAACAACTGTGGACCTATTGGTGAAATCAGAACTAACACATATAAGTGGTATCAATACACAACGGAGAATAGTTTTGACATGAAACAATTGAAAAATGTAACACTGCACCAACATAAGAAACAGCTGGCAAACCTTGATGTAACTACATCTGTGTATTCTTGCCTCTCACCACCAAGTATAGATCTTCCCTTTGCCCTCATTAATGGATGCTCAGGACTACACCAAAGGAAAAGTGATAAAGATTATCACGTGAGAACATCAATAACTCAAGAAACTGGAGGCAGACACAATGAAACAATAGACAGACTCGCTACTAAGTAATTTGGTAACACAGGAAAGCATACAAAATATAAACATGCAACAAACATGGTAATCCTAGTTACAAGTATCAGCAATACTACATGGTAATACCAGTTACAACTTTCAGCAATACAGTACTACTCCCTCCGTATCGAAATGTAAGATATTTTAGCGTTTCCTAGACAACACGTACCTAGACATGTTTTAGTGTAAGATGCATATGAATCTACACACTAAAACATGTCTAGATATGTTTTGTATAGAAAATGCTAAAACATCTTATATTTTGATACGGAGTAGTAGTTAGTAGTTACAAGTTTTCGTAATACTATAAACATGCAAATAACATGGTAATACTAGTTACAAATTTCAAGAAAGGCATGTATCACTTGCAAAGGGCGTGTCATTCTCCAAACGGGATCTCCCAGATCTATAAACAACACATAGCACCTAAAAATCGATAAAACAAAACAGTGGTAAAAATTACCCTAGTACTCTCAACAATAAGTTTATAGCCTTATAGGAAAAGAACTACGAACAACAAGTGTGATAGATTGCAGAATTTTACTAAAGCAGTTTGCTTAGAGTTGAGTGATAACCTTGAACTAGCACCACGAGGTTCCTCAGCGACTCCTCTCCTCTGGCTTCGCCTCCAAAAGGCATTTGCTATATTTGGCTCACTACATGATGTGCTGGTTTAAAAACCCAAAAAAAATATCAGCAAATGCAACAAAGAAGGCAGTCAATATTATTATATTAACACACGTATTATGTCATTACATAAAATTTCTGACAGATCAAAAAAGAGATCTGCTTCTCTACACCCCCTTTCTAAATAGTTATGAGTTAAAATGCAGATCAGTAGTGGGGATCAGAACTTTTCCATAAGTTATGAAGCCTACTACGATCAATTCCAGTTTTACAACACTATCCCCCTCGCCACATCAGCCTTCCCCGACTCATCAGTCACCACCTGATCCCAACCCTCTACCTTGTCCTCCTCCATCCAACTCTGACTTCCGTCTCATCCCCGCCAAGCTGGTCTACTTCCTACTGTGAGAGATGTTCCACAGCATGCAAGGATCCTCCTGTCCTCCACCTACACACGTCTGGCACCTCGTCTCGTGCCTTTTCCACGAGAACTTCTCGACGTAGCACGGGCTAGCCCAAGCAAAGATGATATCACAGCTATAAGATGTATGCAAAGATTACCCTAGAGTATGATGCAAAAAGTTGGGTTTGGAACATTAACTTGCTTTTAAAGTTGCATGCAGGCATCGAAATATTCACTGCATGCATATGTACATTGCTTTGTACATAATAGTATGTACTTTGCAATAATCGGTGAAAATAACATAAGAGCCCTCTGTCAGTGACTAAGGCTCAAAACCCATTTCCTAAGGGGTGTACTGATCAATTAGGAGTGAGTAATATTTATACTATTAGGTGATACCTTAATTTCCCCTCTGAAAATGTTCTTGATCTCAACATTGTATTGCGCAATGAACGCCCAGATAAATTTGATGAAGCTTCAGTTCTGCACTGAGATAGAGATGGAATGTTTTTATCTTGCTCAAATATAAACTCCAGAAAGTTAGAAAAAAACTACAGAAGGATGCAAGCAACAAAAGAAGAAGGAATGAACAAATACATGTGACAAGAGTGTGCTTTTTTCATAGATGATATACCGGAGCACGTGAACTTTTCTACAATCAGAACTATATTTCTACAAGGGCACTCTTCTTTTCGAATGGTACTTTCACCACAACAATTATTTGGTTAAAAATATCCATGACCGATTTTGCTCTTACAGTTTCTGTATTTGGTTAATGTTGCCATTTATGAACTTCCGGCATAATATCCCCAAATATTCTACTCCCTCCGTCCCAAATTAGCTGTCGTGGATTTGTCAAAATATGGATGCATCCATACACTAAAATACGTCTAGATACATCCATATTTTGACAAATCTATGACAACTAATTTGGGACGGAGGGAGTATATTTTTCTTCATGACAATAATCTATCTCAGCATCTATTGCTGCAAGCTTGAAAATTCACTTCTGTATCCACCACGCAATCATAATCCTCCAACCAACCAACCTAAACCAGCAAGGGGTACATCACCATCTGTCTTACAAATTAGTTGGATTTTCAGCAAAATTTTAGTTTGTTCGAACAAGACATGCTAGAATAATTATCAATGTTACAGTTGTATGATCGTGTGTCAAAATCACTTGTAGCCTACCCAACAGCAAAAGTTATGATGGCTGTCAACTATTGAAAAAATTGTCGTTCAACTCATAAGGTTCATTTATATGTGTTGACTACTTTTTAGCTAACTAAATATTAGTAAGAACCAGCACAGTAACTCTCTATCATGATACTCACTGAGATACTGGAAAAATAACAAAGTCCTGAATTGGAGAAATTTAATGCATTAGCATACCCTTCAGCTTCAACTCTATCAGATAACCCATATAGAGGGCTATTGGGCTCAAGGGGAGAATCACATGAGTCGTTTTCAGCTGAATCACTCTCACCCGCAGCAGAGATATGTGATATGAAGATAGCCTTAGCTGAAAAAGGAATCAATTGGCCTGGAAATCTCATAAGATCAACTAGCAGCTCCATAGAATTCAGCGGAACTACCACAGACATATGTTTGTAGGCATCCACAAATCCAACTGCACCCTCATCAGGTAGACCCTACGAAAGACATGATGTTAAGCATTTGAACTTAGTTTTACCGTATACTCCATATAACATGAAAAGGGACGTCAACATACCACAACAAGTTTACTCTCAAGGCCAACAGCATCTGCAAGAACTTTAAATAGGATAGCTCGGGGTCGACATGATCCATGCTTTATCTGCCCAAGAAGTTGTGGTCCTCTATTTCCAAAGAAATGAGTATCTTCAGCTGAAGCTCTTCCTGGACTTGCATCGGGATTTTGGCCCTTGAAGCAGTCAAAAACCTGTTTGAAAATTAACTTGCTCAGTGTTAGACATACATCAAGCAATAAGCTAATGCTTTCTGACTCAAACACCAATTCAGTAAGGACAAACTTGATGTAAATAATGTAAGGACTAACAAAAATATCAGTTCCAGATATTTCTCTCCAAAGTTGTACCCAAAATTTGTTTTACACGTAAGCATCAAACTAATCGAAAATCATATAATAACACTGACCAATCAAGCTCTTAATGGGGAATTGCGCATGGAAAAGACTTACCAAACCTGCTATCTTCTTTATCACTAAAGCTGGATTGTTCAATCCTTTCACAAGTGCACCGCTAAGCTGCTTCAACATGAAAATTTTCTTATCCTTCTCAGCGTCTACAATAATTATGTCAGGATTTAGCCCATCTGCTTCAAGACTTTGAAGGTCATTTAGTGATGGTATTGTTGGGAAAATCTCCTTCAGCTTTTTATCCTGTATGAGTCCATCGCAGGTGGAAAACATAACCACAAAAGCATAAATTAATATTCTGATTAAAAGATAAGTAAAAGAGATTGTGAAATAGAAACTCAAATTCTAGGACATTTCCAATGACCCACAATCTTTAGACCTAGGAACTCAGTTCCACATTTTTTAAGAAAACAACTTGATTCCTCATAGATCAAAGAATCTTGTAAGGTTGAAATGTTTCATATGCCAAAAACTGTGACACATCATATCAATATGAAATGTGATGGTCCAAACAATCTAGCCATTTGAATATATTGTTCCATTTTCAGATTTAGTGTTACCACAATGACACCGTTGGAAGTCCCAGAACCAAAAGGAGGCCAAGGGCAACAAAACTTTTCAAATCAAGTCCACTTTACTCCCCCCGTTCCAAATTATAATGTTCTAGCTTTTTCTAAATTTCATGTATCTAGACGCTTTTTAGTGTGCCTGTTTACACATTTTAGTCCGTACTTATTTCACATTAAAATATCCAAAACATCTTATAATTTGGAAAGGAGGGGGTATTTAGATGGGCAATTAAGCATTTTCTTCAGAAAGTGGGTGCTTGACATGATATTGGTAGATTAACAGGACCACTACAAATAACAAAAAAAAAACTGAGGGAGGGGAATCCTCACCGGGATGATTGAATAGAAACCATTAGGAATAAACCCTGAATAAGTTCCTTTTGACCACAGTAATTGAGAAGCCTTCCATGATGAGGACCTTGAATTGACCAAATTGAATCGAGATTCTTTATCAGCCACAACTTCTTGTTTTCTTGATAAGGCAACAGATTCTATCTTCTCCAAAAAGTCTGGCGGCCACCAGCTCGGTTCACATGAAGTAGCTTCAGACTGCCCAGAACTAGTTGGTGTATCATCCATTTCTCAGACGGTGTGCTCCCTCATTCCAAACCCATGGGCACCATATTTTGCATGCTAACATAAGCCATGCAAGAAAACGTTGTATTCAGTCCACTGAACTCTGGTTGATATCTGCAAAAAATAAAAACAAAACTTATACAGATCTGCAGTACCACCAAACTGATTGGCAGCTATGCAACAAAAACCAAATACTTTGATTTGCCGGCACCTCAGGGTATGCATAATCTAAACCCATCTATACACTTTGTGCAGTGCTAAAGCTAATGGTACAGAAGGCATCGATCTTTCTAACAAAGTAATGCACAATAGATTAACAGATTATGCATAAGTACAATAATACTTTTTCGCAAAAAACAAACTACAATAATAGTTGCAAGCTTCCGACAAAACAATCGACAACTTGTTATTTTTTTTCCTAAACTCAAAAAGCAGTTGATAGTAACATCCAACTGAAAACAGTGAGGACATGTGTGAACCGCGTGAGGCTTTGGCGTTGCCCATGAGAAAGGGCAACCTTTGTGATTAGTAAGGCTCAGTTGGTGGTGTACAATGAAGGACTACTAATGACTAAACAGAACTGAATTGCGTCCCATCAGCGAAGTCCATTCTGATGGACATCAGCTTCCAAAAAAGAACCCAACCCGCGGCGTCGTCACATGAAAGTTTTGCGTGTCTCATCAGAATTCCAGGTTAACCTGCATGTCAGTTGCAAGACCTGAGTGTTGCATACACAGCCAGACATGATCTACAACTCCAGTTACTCACATTTTATCCAGCTAAACCTTATTGAGCAGTGCACACTGTCCTCTCTCGGTACTGAGTGCATGGTGGCATACACCCCACGGTCTAGATCCAGGCCCTTATATACCTGAATTTAGCAACTCGGTAGAAACCTTGGGTATACTAAAGAGCAAAAGGTAAAGCAGATCACTCAACACGTCATCACACAGTAACCATAGCATGGTCCTAAATTGCATACACGGCCATGCAATGGCGTGGAACTATAGGTCAAGCCTTGGCTATTTACGGCCGAAATGGGAAGAATCGGGGCCTTGGAGTCCAATTCCGCGGGGTCACAGGACAAGAGCGCCGTTGAGATCTCGGGCGCGCTGAGCGACAGGAACCGAATCATACGGATGCAGAGCGTGCACTAGTGGAGTACCAGCAAAAGGAATCCTCGGCTGCAGCGAGTATTCCAGTACGGGCGCATTTACGCTAATTGGACAGAGCAGGGCATGCCAGACATATTCTGATTCGATTCGCTTTGTCACAGCGCAGACAGCAACAGATGGGCTAGATCAGAGCGAACCGAATCGAAGCAAGTGAGGGCGGGCTTACCAACAAGAGAAATAAAGTCCAGGTGGATCTCCTCCCTGCTCCCCGCTCCACGCCAATCCCGCGGAGGGTAGTGCTGAAGGAGGAGAAAGCGGCGGCGGAGAGCCCGAGGTGCTGGCCTGCTTCGCTGTGGGTGGAAGGCGGCACCGCGCGTCCAGCGACTTGGGATTTGGGAGCGGACACGGCTGCGCAGCGCAGCGCGGGCTCGATCGCGCCGGGGGGGTTGATGATGCGAGCGAGAGAGAGACAGTGTGAGATGGAGAGGCGGTAGGTGGGGCGGTACGGTAGGTAGGCAGCGATCGAGCAGCGCGCTCCTTGCGGTGGAGCGGAGGAGGAAGAAGTAACTGGGAGTTGAGACTCAACCCGGGAAGGAGGAGGAGACGGCGAGAGCGGAACGAGCGAGCGGGCGGGTGAGAAGATTAAAAGTACGGCGGCTCCAGCTGTGGGGGAGGCGTCGGTACGCACTGGGGAATGGCAGAGCAGCCAGGAGGGAACCCTGGTGGTGGGGGTTTTGTAGGAACACTTTCTTGCCCGTGTCCGTGTGTAGATAGATGGGTATGGTTTTATTGCAAGTACTGCATTTACTGTACTCCCTCCGTCGAGGTTTACGAGTCCTCTAAGGAAATTCTATTTGTCCAGCAATGAACTGCCCACAAGGCCCGTAAAATTTAATTGCCTAAAAAAGTGTGGCGTAATTATGGTTAAAACGCATGGCTAAACCCCCATACTGCTCCCTTTCCATGTTATTAGCTGGTGTGAAACGAAAATTCTGCATGCGGGTGTGTACCTTTGCGTTTTGCATGGCTAAATTAAGTGCGGTCATTATTACGAAACAAGGAAGCTATCACGTGATTGGTACTCCATGCAGCCACTCAAAACCTGCCTTGG
Source organism: Alopecurus myosuroides (assembly GCA_028641055.1). Taxonomy (NCBI): domain Eukaryota; kingdom Viridiplantae; phylum Streptophyta; class Magnoliopsida; order Poales; family Poaceae; genus Alopecurus; species Alopecurus myosuroides. The sequence continues at coordinate 253,195,538 of CM054058.1, forward strand.
TCGCGGTGAATTTTGTTAGAGGACTCGTAAACCTGGACGGAGGGAGTATGGTTTATATTTAGAGCATAATTAATGTTGAGTCATTTACTGCATTTACCATTGGTTTATAACTTGATGCAAGACCATCTACTCCCTCCGTTCCATATTAGATGACTCTCAAATAGATGTATCTAACACTAAAATATGTCTAGATACATCTATGTGGAAGTCATCTAATATGGAACGGAGAGAGTATATGCGTTTGTTAATCTATCTAAGTTATGAATATTTGGATCATTATGTCCTAAATACATATCTTTGCAATTTGCTACTAGTATCATGCATGTCATGTATTTAACCGAAGGAATTCCATACAACAAATGGATATCCTAAAGGTGTATATGGATTTTAATTTTTCGCGGGGACAGATTTATATGGATTGACATCTTTCTTATCTCATACCGGAATGACATACTCATACACGTAGTTGGTTTATCTTATTGTTGCATGCTTGCAATTTGTTGTGCGTGTTGGCCTTATTATGTGGACGTGTCTTCCGACCCTAAAGACCATCATTTTTTCGCTTTTGGGTTCATCTGATTTTTTACAATGGAAGTTATCTAGATGCCGCATAAAAAAGATTGGGTTCAAGATCTATACTAGTGTGCAAATTTGTTTGAAACTGCTCCCACATTTATCATGAAAGTTTCTTTCCCACCTTCCACCGATACAAGTGTTATTGAAGATGGTGAACGATGAACATGACTCCATATATGTTGTTTGGCCAAGGACGGGCTAAACAAAGTATTTTTGCATCAATTTTTTTTGCAACTTTTTTTTGCATATATTTCAGCCACCTTTTGACAATAACTTTTCGAGTACATTATAATTGGAACATGCACATGTGGTGTTCTCCTTTTGGAAAAATTTCAGCATGTGTTTTCCAAGGGCAATACATAATGTTAGGTGAAGTGATATCTTATTTATTCTGTGCCTCGCACAATAGATGTGTATATAGTCACATTGATTGGTCTGCACTTCTATAAGAACTCATCTACGCATTTATTAGTCAAATCGAAAAACGACCCGGTATCCTGAAAATAAATAGATGCCGATGTCGTGTGTATGTTGTTTTGGATGCTACTAGCCATACACGACTCTTTGACGTGTAAAGTGGTCATTGCTTGTTGTGATGTTCATGTGGTTATCTTAGTGTTGCATGTTAGTAGTAATTAGCGGGACGCAAACCTTTGTACTCAGTCGGTACATGTGACCATATATGTCATCATAGTTTCGATATTGGACGTTGTTAATATTGAAATAAAGATCTCCCGCTTCACCACAAAAACATTTGAGAATAAAAATACCTTAAGAAAGTTTTCTTAGTCAAATCACTCATGGTTAATTTTGGGAGACTCAAAATTATTGTGATAATAAAATCTTTGTGAGACAAGGATTTAAACAATGTTATAATAAGATTGTCAAAATGTCTTGGTGTGATGTGTGAAGCGTGAAAAGAAATAATTCTCAACCCACTAAGTAAAATTATTTTGTTTGTAAAGATTGGAGTATTGTCATTAATTAATTCAGATTTATTTTAATGAAAGTTCCAAGTAATCTATCTTGCACAAGTATGATGCATAATTGGTTAAGAGGTTTTTGCATAAAATTAATATGATTGTTGGTAGTAAATTTCCACTTCCAAGTGTCTAACATGCTGGACTATGGAGAAAAGTGTCTTCTCGTAATAGGGATGTGGAAATTATATTAAGTTAAGATTAAGAATCTTTTGAGTAAGGTTAGAATGAAAAGGGGTAGCATGCAAATATTTCCAATTCGGTACCTTATCCAAGAATTTGTGTATGAGATACATAAAGTTTGAACTTAATATTATAAAAAAAGTCATGTGAGGATTTTGATGTAACATTCACTAAGTGATGCAGTCATCAAAATTTCGAGACAATGAATATGAAATGCAAAACAAAACAAACAAGATAGTAATGCCCATAAATGAAATTTAATTTTCATGGAGATTCAGGAAAAAGGAATGCTCATGTTAACTCCAAGATTTCATCTTGAGAGTAGTTGAAATGATATTAAATCACGAGAACATAAATATTCCAAAAATAAAAATAGATATGAATATACAATATTCATAAAGCTGGTCTTGATTAAAATTGTTTGATTAAGGACGAATAAATGATAATGATAAGTTGAAAAACTTACCATATCAATCGATTAGTGCTATTATTGGATCAAAGTAGCAAAAGTAATTGTTGAGGGTAATTAATTTTAAATTTTACATTATAGGTGTTAAGTTGGTCTTATTAATGAAATAAGAAGCTATTATTTTTCATTATTTAAAGCGAATGGGCTTAAAAAATAGTGGGACATGGATACGATCTTTTAATTCGGCTACGCCTACTTAAAAGGAAAATACCTCATGAAATGATTTAAAAGATTTTAAATAAATTGTTAGAAAATGTCTTATTAAATTCAGAATCTATGAGATAGATTAAGGAGTTTAATAAACATGACTATGTTGAGTGTGCTAAGTGTGATTCTGAAAGAAAATTCGAATTGCTATAACCATGAGACAAAGATATATGTTCCAAACGTAAGCATGACATGATATTAGACAATAAACTTGACCTTTCTAGCAATTGGTGAGCAAAATAGAAAGGGTTGAGTTCAAGTCACAAATTTTGTGATTTGACCAATCTCATTGTCACGAATAGGCACATAAGAACCAGTAATTTTACGATGTGCTAAATTGTTTGGTCAACTGGTGTCAAGGAGAAAACTTAAATAAAAAGGTTTTCTCATAAACATAATTAATTGTTTGTAATTAAAATTTGAATATTATAGTGAGATGGTTTCTCACATAATTATTTATGGTGGTATTACAAAGTATAAAAAAATTCAGTACGGTTTTTTAAAACTTCAAATAATATTATGAGATGTTTATCCAATATGTGTTTGTGGTGGAATTACGAAATCAAATTTTTATTAATTTTAATTAAGATTATGATTTTTCAATTGATAATACGGTATGTTGTATTATTATCAACATTAGTGTGTTACGACTGGACTCTACAACATTTCTAAGGATAGTTGCAACACAAATGTGTGACGTTGTGGATTGCAAGTTATTGGATAAAAGTCATTGGACTTAGTGAGGTTTCAAAAGACGATTTTATAATCCATTCGGATACGCTTGAATTATTAGTGCTACTAAGGAATCTGATTCACACAATTTCAATTCCTAATAAATCTAATGCAAGTTTATCACAAGTTGATTGGATCTAAAGGTGAAAAACAACGATCTAACAAACCATATGCAAAGTGTGAGTAAAACCAGACTTCCATAGGTGTTATGACATCATACAAACTAGAGTATTATTTACTCTAGTGCAAGTGGGAGACTGTTGGAGACATTCCCTAGAGACAATAATATTCAGTTATTATTCTATCTCCAAGTTCATTATTAAGTTTATATCATTATGCAACTGTTATAGTACTTAAAAAGTGAATTTTCAAAAAAAAAACTTTTGTGCGGATGTGAAGATATAAACAAATATGAGTTCTTAATCTTGTCTCAAAATTAGCTTATGTGTTATGAGATGATCACGTTTTCCTGGTCATTGACTTTGATAAGTCTAACAAACATAAGATTTTATTGTTAGGGTAACAATAGTACTGAACCAACCCAACTATATGATCTTTCTAAGAACCGTCAATTGTAATATATTTAGCAAAGTGAATATGGAGTTTTCATTGACTAGTATTCATATACTATGAGAATATCTAGTGACCGCACAATTGGCACTTACGTTTTGGATGTCTTCAAACGTCTACAAGAGATTATAACGTTGACACCAGGATATAACCTAGAGAGTATAATGGAACCGAGATCGTTCAAGAATAGTACTTAATGAAGGAGTTATGCCCTAGAGGCAAATAAATAGGTATATATTTATGCCATAACTCATTAAGTTTATAATAGTTTCATATCATGCTATAACTGTATTAATAGGAAACGTTAATACATGTGTGATATGTAAACAACCAGGGGTTATTTGATAACCAAAGTTCCTAGTTAGCCTCTATGATAAACTAGTCCACTGGGTTATTGATGATCGTAGGTTTCACGATCATGTGACATTTATGTCAGAAGACAGTGGGATCATTTCATTGAGTGAATGAGATAATGAACATACCCTTCATATACAGAAGTATTGTGACACGATCGTATTACAAAGTTCACAGTGACAGTACTTAGAAACATAGTACCGTAATCCTCAAGACCGTGAGACTTTATTTAATTTCTATCTCCGAGGTTACTTTTAGTGCATCAAACATCACACCATGACAGGGTGATTATAAAGGTATATTTGGATATTCCAAAGGGATATGTTGAGGCGTGTTGTCAACAGCGGGATTAGTTCATCCACGTAATGAAGAGATACTCGGGCCCACTCGGTGAGACTTCATCCATAGCCTGTAGTGTGTGACTTAGTCACAAGGATGAAGGATCATGAGAACGAGTTAAGAATCTTGTCCGTAACGAGATTGAACATGGCATAGTGATGTCAACAATCAAATCTCGGACAAGAGATGTATCTGAGAACTAAAGGAATGGGAGTCTATGTTAAGGTTCAACGATGATTAATTCGATGGATGCACAGGGGTCATTATGGATATCCAGGTCCCGCTATTGATCATTGATCAGGGAGGTGTCCCGATCATGTCTAGTGTAGTTCCGAACCGATAGGGTAACATACTTAAGGGGGGAGACATAAGGGATCGCTTATGGAATCATCAGAGGTAGATAGAGAAAGATCAGGATGGTTCCGAAGAGATAAAGAGGATTACCGGAATGGTTCCGGAAGAGAAAAGAAACACCGGAATTGTTTCGAAGAAAATTAAAGGGGATATCAAAAGTGTTTCAGGTGCCTGTCACATCCCAATTTTGGAATACCTGTTAACACAGTTGTTTTGCTAATTGCTTTACTAATAAACCTTGATTGTGTTTGTTTGTGTTTGTTTAAGTGCAACTAAACAAACTTAAAAAGGATAGCAAAGCAGTAAACTAAAAATATTCAACATATTGTTCCAATGATAAAAATATTCAACATATTGTTCCAATGACTTTGGCAATATTTTCTAAAGTAAATATTGATCAAAGAGTTTTCCAAAAACATCTTATGAGTCCCATACATGTTGAATATTATTCCAAGACCTAAATTAAGAAAGAGGAAACACTTAATAAATTTCCATAAAGGATTATCAGAAAAAGAGGCATTCTTAAATGCTTCACCAAAATATTATCAAATGTTTTTCCAACCTTGTAGGATTAAAAACAAAGGTATTGGAGAGCATTGACTTGCTATCCCTAGTCATATAAATATTTTGGCAAAGGATTGATAAAGAAAAGCCTAGTGCTTTATTAAATAGAAATTCCAATATTTCCAGAAACAGAAAACTAAAACAAGTTACTATTGGAAACTTTCTTAAAATGAGATGAAATTAATACCATTGCTTCCTTATATCAAATAAGGAACACACACAAGAGGAGACCAAAAATTGAATCCATTAAAGTCCTGAAAACATGGTTTTTCTCCACAGCAACATTTGGGATTTTGAACAAGTTTGTTCTACAAACTTTTTCCAAATGCCATGAAATAAATACCACTTGCTCTATATCATAAATAAGGATGAAAACCAAAAGGAAACAAGTTTTTGAATTGTTTAAGTTTCCAAAAACCCCTGTTTTCTTCACAGCACCTTTTTGAAATTTGAACAAGTTTGTTCTATGAAGTAACTCTAAATGACTTGAAATTTCTACCACATAAGTAACACATCAAATAAGGAATGTGTGCCAAAAATTATAATTTTTGGAATCTCCTAAGTAGGTTAATAAATTCAATGTCCATTTTTGTAAGAATTCAAATTTGAACAACTTTGAATTATAAAGTTTCCCCAATTGAGCCAATTTTCACATATGTTGTACATCTTAACTAATAAGAATTTTGGGCAAAAGGATTTCAAATTTTAACTTTGTTTGCTTAGGGAAAACATCCATTTTCAGAGAGTACAGGGACCTACTTGTAATTTTCCAGGGACTAATTTGTAATCCTAGTCACATGGTCATCTTCTTCTTCCTGTAGCTCACGTAGCAGGCATGGAAGCCCATGCTTCTTTGCTTCGACTAGAAGATTGCTAGCTAGTTAAAAGACCCGTGTGCACCTCTTACCTGCCCCCTCTCTCTCCCCCCTCGAACACTCTCTCTCTCCTCTCAAAATATCTAACCCGAAACCCTAGCTATGGAGGTCGCCGTCGTTCCGGCCGATTCCGAGCTCGCCGCCGGTCGCCGGTGGTCCCATCGTCTCCGCATCGTCGTGGTGGTCCTAGGTGCAAATGGAATCGAGCCGAAAGCCCTCGAGGAGGCCGCGCCATCCACTTTCGTCCTCGGGGCCGGCGAGCTCCGTCGACGGATTCCGGCCGCCTCGGCCCTTCCCCGCCCTAGCCGAGCATCCGTGCGTGTTTGTGGTGAGCAGGGGAGCCTCCCCGTCTCTTTTCCCCCTCCCTCTCCCCCTAGAACGAACCCGCGCCTTGGCCGTGGTCCGGCCGCCGCCGCACGCCGTCGCCGCCGCTCTCTGACTCCCTCCCGGGAAGCGAGGTTGCGTGCACTAGCTTCCCCCACGACGAGACCAACATGCGAGTGGTTGAATCGTCGAGTGGTGATCGAAATCGTCGGTATTTAGGCTCGCCGGAGCTCTCCCGCCGGCGGATGAGGTCACGATGACGTCGTGATGGCGCATGCGCGCCTGACCCCCGCGCGGAGAGGTCAAAACCTGCAGGTGGCCCCTGCGCCTACACCGCCGCGTGGCTGCCACGAGGGCGGAGGCCCGCGCGTCAGCGACCTGCGGGTAGATCCGTGTGCGGTGAGACAGATCTGGCCGGCCCTTTAACAGATCTGGCCCAACTGTGATGTTTTTCCATTTTAATTTTACAGAGAAAGTGCATGGTTACTTTTGGCTCAAAAAGGCAACTTAAAATATGAATTTGGCCAAACCAAAATTCACAGATGTAAAGCAACTAAATCTAAACCACCTCCAACTTGTAGATCTACATTTGGATGAATAATTTTGAAATTAAAAATGATTTGGCAACAGGTACCAGAAACACAAAAATGAGCACCATTTTTATTTTACACCTCAGAATGAAGTGAGGCCAATTGCATTGGAAAGCCCTTGAAATTTCCTAACAGGAGCATTTAACCTCGTTTCCAAATTCATTGTATTTTTGAAATGGCATGCAATTTGGTAAAACACCAGAGAGCACTTTGGTGATTTTTATAAAATTATTAAAAATGATTTTTGATGCAAACTCAACTGGATGGTCTTGTATATGTTTAGGACTATCCAAACCTAGAAGGGTTTAATTTTTAGAGCATCCTAGAAAATTTGGTGGACAGATCTTTGATTTGCTTGTTTCTGCCATTTTGGCATTTTAGTTAATTAATTTGTGTGGTGATATTTTTGTGTTGCAATATTGTTTTCTAGCATGTATAAGTTGTGTGAACTTGCTTTATAAGTGTTACTTAACTATTTTAGCATGTTAGAATGTGTGGACTTGAGTGGAGAAGAAATATGATATTTGTTAGTAGCATTTGATTATTCTCTAGTAATACTTGCATAACATTTTTGAGTGATGAATTCATGTGCAAAGCACTTGGATTTTTTGAGTGTATCCAGTACCATGTTGGTACTTAGTCTGTGTTGTTATCACCTCTGCTATGTTGCATTGGAATTGGTAGAAAAGCACTATTAGCTTTGTCATGACTATGAGTGTTGTTATGGAAAAATTCCCTCATGTGTGGAATTTTTGGCATTAATATTTGTGGTTGCATAGCCACATATTTTTGGGTTGTATTCATAGGACCAGTAGCATTTTGATAAGGTTGTTATGAGTACTTGACCCCTAAAGTTTTCACTTGTGTGAAAACAATAACATGAGTAGCAGTGCCTTGCTTATTTAAGCACCCTATTATTTTCTACTAGTATTGTTATTGCACTAGATGCTAGTTTAGTTTTTTTGTTAATTTTTAGCAAATGGACCAGAGGCATTGTGACCTCTTAATGCTTTGATATGCTAGTGGAGCACCCACTGGTTTCATTGCATTTTTGGTGGAAACATTATTTCCCCCACACTAGATGTGTTTCTTTTATATATGTTTTGAGTAGATCTTTAAATGCTTTTTAGGCTTATTGCTAGATTAATTCTCATGAAACTAGTACCATTTAGGTACTGTTATTTTGGTTATAGAACCTCTAGATACTTGGTGCTTGTTTTTGAAATAGGTTTAAAATAGAAATGCTTAAGGACTAGATTTCACACTAGGATATTCATGTATGCTTTTTGTCTTGTTTTCCCTTAGGGAAAAATATGAATCTTTGGTGTGGAAACCAGAGGATGGAATGACCTTGTGGCATTATTATCTTAGGGTTTTCACCTCTGATAGGTTTCCTCTTAAGTAGCATAAAAGCATGAGTAACACTTGGATGACTAGGAATTAATCTCCTCACATGTGTAGCCTTTTAAGCATAGTTTTTCCTTGTTTCCTAGCTATGTTTTTTATGTTATTTTGTGGAATCCAGTAGCATTTATGGTACTGGTTAGAGGAGTATTTTGCCTCTGCTAGCTTGCACACTTGTGCATAACATTAGCTAGTGTAGCCTAAAATAGTCTAGTATTTTTCCTAAATTTTCTGCTAATATGAGTAGGAGTTTTTGGATGCTAGATTGTTTGTTTGTTTTGAGCACTTTTATAAAAGTGACCAGAGGCTTATTAACCTCTTGGTGAGCATATTTGCTAGTGGAACACCCACTGGTATGTTTGCCTCATGGTGGAAAAATAGGTTTGACTTGTTGTCATGAGCTTATTTCACCACTTGAGTAATTTAGCAAATTATGTGTGCTAGCCATAGAGATTGTTGTGGAAGTTTTTAGACCTAAAAATGTGTTTTATGTGACACCCTACTGTCTAGTAACATGTGCTCTACCCCACTGGTCCATGGTGTTCTTAACTAAAAATCATTGAATTGGCCACACATAAACACTAGGAAAAAAGCAGACTTTTCAACTATAGTTTTTATGCCAATTTTTCTTAAGGGAAAAATTGAGAACTTGGGTGGTACTTCTTGATTGCTTGCTGTATGTATTACTTGTAGCCTTGTTTGTCTTGTTTGGTTCTGAATGTGTGTCCTTTATTCTCTTTTTACGGCGTTAGAAAAACGAAGAGGAAGGAAGTGTCGTGAAGCTCTGTTTCAAGTTCCAGTCACTCCAACAACCAGGGACACAAAGAGATACCAGGCAAGCATCCTGATTGCTTGCTGATACAATACTTACCATTAAATATCATGCATGTTTTACTTCTGAAGTTTTACCAAAAACTTGATTATCAAAACTATTTTTGATGTGGAAATTACTACTATACTATATTATAGGTTACTATCATGCCAGTAGTTAAACTTGGTAATACCAAGCCCATAAGCCACCATATGGTATTTATTACCATCAAATATACTAGTCCCTAAGTGGACACCCTAAAATTGTGATTCTACGAAACAAAGGCTTTACGGAAAAACCCGGAGAAAAGGCGGATCCTTGTTCTCCGGAGGAATGTGGAAGTGGTCATTTTTGAGAAAGTGGTGTTTTCAAAAATGACACATAACCTAGTCTTCGCCGGACAACCTTTACCGTACTGCCACCCTACCCTAACATGGGCACGGGGCTTAACTTGAAGTTTGTTCTTATTAGTGTGTGCTATCTCAATCGCTATAAGGGACGTCGTACCCTCGAACCGAATGTCGTCAAAACTCCCAATGTTGAGACATAAAAAGTGTGGGATTAATTTTCCCTCCGGTTGCATCGGTTGAGTCTCCTGTCATGGCGATGTGCGACATGGTGCCGAGGAGATTAAAACTGAGAGATAGGCATATTCTAGCTTGAACATAGTGGATGGTTATGATCAGATACCTGATGTTTACATACTGTTGTTACAGTCCGTGGTTGTTTCACGGGAGGTGTACTGGATCTGGTGGATGTGTACACCTCTGCAGAGTACAACTTTTTCGAAGAAGCCGCGTCCTCGGATATGGACAGTTGAATGGCCATGTAGCTAGCATTGTGTCAATGTTTTCAAAAAGGAAGTTTTTGAAAAGGAATTCTGGAAGGAAGTGTTGAACTTGTGAAGTTCGGAAAGGAAGGAACTTTGTATCTGCGAGATACTGATGATGGAAAGCCAGATGTTGTTATACAAAACAAAGTGTTTTGCAAATAAAACCTTTTCTACTCTAAGCAAGAATTCTGGAAACTGATTCCAAGAAGTTTTGCAAAGAGAAAATATTCTTTAACAAAGTTTTACAAAACCTCTTGTACATGTGATATCTACAAGAGAAATAAAACTATATTATATTATTTTCTTCTGAAGTATCTTCTTCAAAAAAGATACAGAATAACCTGACTGCAACTGTGGTGTCATCATATATGAACACCATTGATAGTGAACCATATTTATAGCCTACCTAATCCACCCTATAAGCATATTTGCATGTTGGTAAGTGACATGATGGATGTCTTGCTGAGTACATTCAAATGTACTCATTTGGTTTCGCCCCTGGTATCTACTTATCAGATTTTGGAGAAGGAGCCTCCAAAGGATATCTATGAAGAGGAGTACGGAGTTGACGGCTTTGCGAACTAGGATCGTCTCCGGGTCAGCAGCCTGTAGGTTAAGGCGTGACTTGGGCTCAACTACGTTGTGTTTTAATTGTCTTCCGCTGTGTTTGTTAAGTTGCCTGCCTTTGTGGCAGTTGCTTAAACTTGATCATGTGATCATTTGTGTAATACCTTTATGTATTCGTGTAATGGATGATGTATTTCTGTGTGCCAACTTTGTATGTTGTTCACGACTGATCTTTCTGGGATCGTGAATGTATGCATACGTAGGGTTTCAGACTGCCGGTCTGGGGTCCTTACAGAGTTGGTATCAGAGCCATCCTGACCTTAGGAGACCTTAGTTAGCATGGACGTCAGATAGGAAAGAAAAGTATTTTTGAGTAAAAACCTATTTACTATCTAAATTATTTTTATCTAAGGGAATTTTAGTATATTTTCCCTCCTTATTATCTTTTCAAAAGATTCTAAATGCATATCAAGGGCGTCCTTGAACAGTGGTTCGAAGGGCGGGCCTTATAGAGTTGGTATGTCTCTCGGTTAAGAGTTTATTTCTTACTTGTTTGCAACTGCTCCGCTCTGTTTTTGAAACATCTCTCGCTTTTGAAGTTTTCTGTTCAGAAAATAGTTGGAGTATCAAAAACAGATTGTTGCATAAAGTTTTATCAAAACTTTATTCCTATTATCTTGTTTTCATACAAAAACTTTTATACTTGCCGATGTCCCGAGAAGACCAAAATAATTGCCTAGCTCTACAGTGATGATGGTCAGAAGTAGATATAGTTCTTCAGCCACTCCTAGGATTTTGGATTAGTCTGGTTTGGAGTAATTTAGCGATAACTCCATGAGTCGTCTCCCCCGACGTAGCTCCAATGGAGCCTTGTTTGTGTGTTATGGCTTGCTTATGTGTGTTCATAGGGCTTTGTGCTATAGTGTGGTGTAGATTTTGGTTCATCTAGGCTTCTATATTGTTTGTGGGGTGCTCAAAATTTTGCAGATTTGTGCTTGCCCCGCTCTTGTTTTTGAATCGCCTCCTGTTAAATTTTTGCAAGCAAAAATGTTTGTATAGCATTCAAAAACAAGAATTTGTTGCTTAGACTTAGACTTGTTTTCGCTTCTTAGTGCGACCCGTCGTGAACCACCACCATCTCCCTCACCATCAATGAAAACACCGTTGGGCCTATATAGAGGACCATCAAGCCACACGAGCTGATAGCGTTGCTACCAGTGATGCACTCCAACAAATAAAGCTCCAAAAATGACAACCCTCAAAGAAGAAAAGGGCGTGAATAAACCAACCAATGCTGACCAAAGCCTCTATGTTTGTCTGTTTGCAAAAGAATCGTTTTGCTCTGTTGGCTAAATGTTGCACCTTTTTATGTTCCTTTTTAAAAGACCAAACAAGAGAAATCCCCTTTTAAAAAGTTATATACCTCCCTCCTCTGGAGAAATTTGCAAAAGAAGTCTTCACATGCCATGATGCGCAACCCCCTCAAAAGCCAATCCGAAGAGCACAATTCAATATTCGACGTACGATGACGCTAGTCGTATCTTGTTGGGCAAACATTATTAAATAGAAAGCTAACAAGACTAACATGCTTGGTCAAATCTTAGGTTGACACCTAACCAAAGCATGTGAAATACTGACAACTCTTTCTAAACCAAGAAATTAAGTGACTCATGACACCTTTTAATCTAGTTTGTAAAAGGAGAAGTCACGAGAAAATAAGATGATGACCTATTCGTTTACTAGTCAATAGGTTATCGGGTGTATCTACTTTGGAAACCAAATTTTAGTAGACATTGTAGATACTATGAAATTCGGGGTTTAGAAATTAAGTGAACGATGGAATGGTTATGATAGAACTCGGAAACAACAGTTTTCCTGTTTTTGTTTCTTTGTGTGCTCTTGATTGAAATAAATTTGTGTTTTATTCAATCATGCTTCCTAACGTATATGGAGTTGTTAGGACTTGTTATTATGTTGATTTATTACAAGAAATCTACCCTAGAAAGTGTGTGCATGATTGGAAACTCGAATAAAAATGAAATAGCATTTGTTACCTTCCAAGTTTTATTATTTGGATTGTTGAGTGGGCAAATCCTTGTAGATTTGTTGTACCTAGATTTTTGTTATGTTTATGATAGATCCAGTACCATTTTGGTACTGTTATTTATATGATGTTATCTTCATTAACTTGCATGTGATCTTATAGCAAATCATGAGTAACATTTGCTATTTTTCCAGTTTTTATTATTTGCAATTATTGTGAAAGCTAGATCTTTGTGTGAATGTTTTGATAAATTTTGTGCTATGTTTTCTTTGAGTCCAGTACCATTTAGGTACTGATATTTTGATGCTTGTACCTATGTTAGCTTGCATGTCTCTTAATAGTAAGGCATGTGTAAGCATTACTATCATTATGCACTAGTATTGCTTCACTAAAGTAAATAGCATTATATTTTTATCTTGTATGCAAAGTTTTTCATGAGTAATCAGAGGCTTAGTACCTATTTTTACTTGGTATTAGTGGGCCATAGCCCACTGGTCCCATTGCTTTTTGGCTTGAGGATGAAAATCCCCAACCATACACATGTGTGAAAATAGCATGTTTCACTATGTGATTGATTTCTATTTTCCACCATGGAAAATATAATTGTTTGTTCTCACCTATGCAAGTGAGAAGTTTATTTCTTATTAGTAAATACTAATATGTTTAGGTGTGATCCTTTTGTTAGCATAATATTCCTTAAGGGAATCAGGTTAAGAAATGTTTCACTATCGTATGCTGAAATTAAATTGTTCGCAAATAAAATAAATTCCTGTTGATTGGTAGATTGTTTGTGAATGATTTTAAATTGAGTGTATGGATTTTTGAGAAGGTTTAGATAACTTTTCATTACTTGCATAGCTACTGGTTGTGTGAGTTATACCTTGCTTGTTTGCTAGTAATTGGTTAAACAAAACAGAAATTGCTAGAAGAAAATTTCTGCATGATTAATAGTTGTATCATGGGATTGTTTTGATGTTTGTGCTTACTAACATGAGTAAGTTTTGTGTACTATTATTAGGTACATTTATATTCATGACTTGATTGTTTAAGTTTAAAGATCATGATTAGCATTGTTTGTTTCTCTAGAGTGAAACTAGTTTCACCACTAGAAAATGGTGATTTTTGCTCTAGTATTAACCTCTTTTTATTTTCTGAGTATATGTGTTGATATAACATGTTTAGGAAGTTATTACTTCTGTTATAATGCCATCAATTATTTAGTTTCATGTTCTATGGTTATAGGATATGATTATCTCTTATAGCATGCTGGTGCAGATTTTTCATACTAGTGTGTTATTTGTGCAGTCCTGATTTTTATGCCTATAGTAATAGAAGTTTTATCTTGTGTAAAGATGGTGTTTTAGAGTATCTTTATGATTGTATTCATTGGTTTTTAGCTACTGGTTGTTTGCTAATTGTTCATGATGGATGGATTCCAAAACCTCTAATAAACAATAACCTAGTGAATAAATAGTCTATTCATCTGTGGTGTTGTTTGCTTGCTTATTGGTTTTTGTTTAAATGTTTTACCTTAGCATGAGTTTATACTTGTGTTATGATTGTGCTTAAGAGTATCTTAAGAATCTAAAACATCCAACTAAAATCATGAACACTTTAAGTGATAGTTGCTTGTGGTGAGTAATAACCACTGCCATGGGTATTTGTTCTGTCTGTTTGTTTTACCTTAGCAACCTAACCTTTTTGCACCCACAAGCTATACTTTTAGCTTATTATATACCTTATTATGAGAGTGGTATACCACTCCATATGTGTTATGTAAGATGTGGGATATAGCTAGGAACTCATGTAAAAATTTACGGTACATTTCCAGGTAGTTCTGCACTAAAAGGAACTAGTTGGCAGTAGTGACGTTATCAGAAATTTTTAAAATTTGGTGGTTGAGTAAATTGATGGCTAGAGAAATTTTTAAAGTAAATTTGCTAATTTAGGGATGTACCCCACCTCCCAAGGAAAAGTCAAAGGGGGGAAGCACCTGCACTCCAACACTAACATTGTGTTTGTTGGCCCTCCCTTAGTCCTCGCTTGTGAATCTCGGGGACGAGATTCTTTTTAAGGGGGGAAGACCTGTCACATCCCAATTTTGGAATACCTGTTAACACAGTTGTTTTGCTAATTGCTTTACTAATAAACCTTGATTGTGTTTGTTTGTGTTTGTTTAAGTGCAACTAAACAAACTTAAAAAGGATAGCAAAGCAGTAAACTAAAAATATTCAACATATTGTTCCAATGATAAAAATATTCAACATATTGTTCCAATGACTTTGGCAATATTTTCTAAAGTAAATATTGATCAAAGAGTTTTCCAAAAACATCTTATGAGTCCCATACATGTTGAATATTATTCCAAGACCTAAATTAAGAAAGAGGAAACACTTAATAAATTTCCATAAAGGATTATCAGAAAAAGAGGCATTCTTAAATGCTTCACCAAAATATTATCAAATGTTTTTCCAACCTTGTAGGATTAAAAACAAAGGTATTGGAGAGCATTGACTTGCTATCCCTAGTCATATAAATATTTTGGCAAAGGATTGATAAAGAAAAGCCTAGTGCTTTATTAAAAAGAAATTCCAATATTTCCAGAAACAGAAAACTAAAACAAGTTACTATTGGAAACTTTCTTAAAATGAGATGAAATTAATACCATTGCTTCCTTATATCAAATAAGGAACACACACAAGAGGAGACCAAAAATTGAATCCATTAAAGTCCTGAAAACATGGTTTTTCTCCACAGCAACATTTGGGATTTTGAACAAGTTTGTTCTACAAACTTTTTCCAAATGCCATGAAATAAATACCACATGCTCTATATCATAAATGAGGATGAAAACAAAAAGGAAACAAGTTTTTGAATTGTTTAAGTTTCCAAAAACCCCTGTTTTCTTCACAGCACCTTTTTGAAATTTGAACAAGTTTGTTCTATGAAGTAACTCTAAATGACTTGAAATTTCTACCACATAAGTAACACATCAAATAAGGAATGTGTGCCAAAAATTATAATTTTTGGAATCTCCTAAGTAGGTTAATAAATTCAATGTCCATTTTTGTAAGAATTCAAATTTGAACAACTTTGAATTATAAAGTTTCCCCAATTGAGCCAATTTTCACATATGTTGTACATCTTAACTAATAAGAATTTTGGGCAAAAGGATTTCAAATTTTAACTTTGTTTGCTTAGGGAAAACATCCATTTTCAGAGAGTACAGGGACCTACTTGTAATTTTCCAGGGACTAATTTGTAATCCTAGTCACATGGTCATCTTCTTCTTCCTGTAGCTCACGTAGCAGGCATGGAAGCCCATGCTTCTTTGCTTCGACTAGAAGATTGCTAGCTAGTTAAAAGACCCGTGTGCACCTCTTACCTGCCCCCT
The DNA here is from genome assembly GCA_028641055.1 of Alopecurus myosuroides. Taxonomy (NCBI): domain Eukaryota; kingdom Viridiplantae; phylum Streptophyta; class Magnoliopsida; order Poales; family Poaceae; genus Alopecurus; species Alopecurus myosuroides. Next base: position 253,211,707 of record CM054058.1, read on the forward strand.
CTCTCTCCCCCCTCGAACACTCTCTCTCTCCTCTCAAAATATCTAACCCGAAACCCTAGCTATGGAGGTCGCCGTCGTTCCGGCCGATTCCGAGCTCGCCGCCGGTCGCCGGTGGTCCCATCGTCTCCGCATCGTCGTGGTGGTCCTAGGTGCAAATGGAATCGAGCCGAAAGCCCTCGAGGAGGCCGCGCCATCCACTTTCGTCCTCGGGGCCGGCGAGCTCCGTCGACGGATTCCGGCCGCCTCGGCCCTTCCCCGCCCTAGCCGAGCATCCGTGCGTGTTTGTGGTGAGCAGGGGAGCCTCCCCGTCTCTTTTCCCCCTCCCTCTCCCCCTAGAACGAACCCGCGCCTTGGCCGTGGTCCGGCCGCCGCCGCACGCCGTCGCCGCCGCTCTCTGACTCCCTCCCGGGAAGCGAGGTTGCGTGCACTAGCTTCCCCACGACGAGACCAACGTGTGTATGCTTTGGATTCGCGATTAGGTGCACGGTAGCGCCGGATTGTATCTCGCCGGAACAGCTCCCGCCGGCGGATGACATCTGGCTGACGTCGTGATGACGCCGCTCGCGCTGACCCCGCGCGCGTGGGTCAAACTGGCCCGTGGGGCCGAGTCTCTGCTTGCGTGGCAGCCCCGTGGCGCCTGGCCCGCGGGTCAGCGACTTGTGGCTGGCTCTGCTCGCGGTAGAAACAGATCTGGGCAGCCCGTTAGCAGATCTGGCCCGTGACATGTTCCTTTTTCCATTTATTTTTTTTACAGAATGTGCCTTGTTTACTTTTGGCTCAAAAAGGCAACTTAAAATATGAATTTGACCAAACTAAAATTTACAGTGGTACCTCAACTAATTCTAAACCATCTCCAACTTGTAGATCTACATTTGGATGAATAATTTTGAAATTAAAAATGATTTGGCAACAGGTACCAGAAACACAAAAATGAGCACCATTTTTATTTTACACCTCAGAATGAAGTGAGGCCAATTGAATTGGAAAGCCCTTGGAATTTCCTAACAGGAGCATTTAACCTCGTTTCCAAATTCATTGTATTTTTGAAATGGAATGCAATTTGGTAAAACACCAGAGAGCACTTTGGTGATTTTTATAAAATAATTAAAAATGATTTTTGATGCAAACTCAACTGGATGGTCTTGTATATGTTTAGGGATATCCAAACCTAGAAGGGTTTAATTTTTAGAGCATCCTAGAAAATTTGGTGGACAGATCTTTGATTGGCTTGTTTCTGCCATTTTGGCATTTTAGCTATTTAAATTATGTGATTATATTTTTGTGTTACAATATTGTTTTCTAGCATGTATAAGTTGTGTGAACTTGTTTTATAAGGTTTACTTAGCTATTTTAGCATGTTAGAATGTGTGGACTTGAGTGGAGAAGAATTATGATTTATATTAATATCATATGTTTATCTCTAGTTAATATTTTGCATAGTATTTTTGAGTGATAAATTATGTGCAAACACTTGAATTGTTGTGTTGAGAATATTAGATACAGCACCCTTTTTATACTTATATTTTGTTGTTATCACCTCTGCAAGATTGCATTTGAGTTGGTAGAAAAGCATGAGTAGCTTAATCATTACTATGAGAATGGTTATGGAAAAATTCCCTCATGTGTGGAATTTTGACATAATCATTTGTGGTTTTGTGACCACATATTTTTGGGTTGTATCCATAGGTCCAGTAGCATTTTGATAAGTTTGTTATGAGTACTTGACCCCTAAAGTTTTCACTTGTGTGAAAACAATAACATGAGTAGCAGTGCCTTGCTTATTTAAGCACCCTATTATTTTCTGCTAGTATTGTTAATGCACTAGATGCTAGTTTAGTCTTTTGTTAAATTTTTAGCAAGTGGACCAGAGGCATTGTGACCTCTTAATGCTTTGATATGCTAGTGGAACACCCACTGGTTTCATTGCATTTTTGGTGGAAACATTATTTCCCCCACACTAGATGTGTTTCTTTTATATATGTTTTGAGTAGATCTTTAAATGCTTTTTAGGATTTTTGCTAGATTAATTCTCATGAAACTAGTACCATTTAGGTACTGTTATTTTGGTTATAGAACCTCTAGATACTTGGTGCTTGTTTTTGAAATAGGTTTAAAATAGAAATGCTTAAGGACTAGATTTCACACTAGGATATTCATGTATGCTTTTTGTCTTGTTTTCCCCTAGGGAAAAATATGAATCTTTGGTGTGGAAACCAGAGGATGGAATTTACTTGTGGCATTATTATCTTAGGGTTTTCACCTCTGATAGGTTTCCTCTTAAGTAGCATAAAAGCATGAGTAACACTTGGATGACTGTGAATTAATCTCCTCACATGTGTAGCATTTTAAGCATAGTTTTTCCTTGTTTCCTAGCTATGATTTTTATGTTATTTTGTGGAATCCAGTAGCATTTATGGTACTGGTTAGAGGAGTATTTTTCCTCTGCTAGCTTGCACACTTGTGCATAACATTAGCTAGTGTAGCCTAAAATAGTCTAGTATTTTTTTCCTAAATTTTCTACTAATATGAGTAGGAGTTTTTGGATGCTTGTTTGTTTGTTTTGAGCACTTTTATAAAAGTGACCAGAGGATTATTAACCTCTTGGTGAGCATTTTTGCTAGTGGAACACCCACTGGTACTTTTGCTTCATGGTGGAAAATAGGCTTGACTTGTTGTCATGAGCCTTTTTCACCACTTGAGTATTTTAGCAAATTGTATGTGCTAGCCATAGAGATTGTTGGGGAAGTTTTTAGACATAAAAATGTGTTTTATGTGACACCCTACTGTCTAGTAACATGTGCTCTACCCCACTGGTCCATGGTGTTCTTAACTAAAAATCATTGAATTGGCCACACATAAACACTAGGAAAAAAGCAGACTTTTCAACTATAGTTTTTATGCCAATTTTTCTTAAGGGAAAAATTGAGAACTTGGGTGGTACTTCTTGATTGCTTGCTGTATGTATTACTTGTAGCCTTGTTTGTCTTGTTTGGTTCTGAATGTGTGTCCTTTATTCTCTTTTTACGGCGTTAGAAAAACGAAGAGGAAGGAAGTGTCGTGAAGCTCTGTTTCAAGTTCCAGTCACTCCAACAACCAGGGACACAAGGAGATACCAGGCAAGCCATCCTGATTGCTTGCTGATACAATACTTACCATTATATATCATGCATGTTTTACCTCTGAAGTTTTACAAAAACTTGGTTATGAAAACTATTTTTGATGTGGAATTTACTACTATACTATATTATAGGTTACTATTATGCCAGTAGTTAAACTTGGTAATACCAAGCCCATAGGCCACCATATGGTATTTATTACCATCAAATATATTAGTCCCTAAGTGGACACCCTAAAATTGTGATTCTACGAAACAAAGGCTTTACGGAAAAACCCGGAGAAAAGGCGAATCCTTGTTCTCCGGAGGAATGTGGAAGTGGTCATTTTTGAGAAAGTGGTGTTTTCAAAAATGACACATAACCTAGTCTTCGCCGGACAACCTTTACCGTACTGCCACCCTACCCCAACATGGGCACGGGGCTTAACTTGAAGTTTGTTCTTATTAGTGTGTGCTATCTCAATCGCTATAAGGGACATCGTACCCTCGAACCGAATGTCGTCAAAACTCCCAATGTTGAGACATAAAAAGTGTGGGATTAATTTTCCCTCCGGTTGCATCGGTTGAGTCTCCTGTCATGGCGATGTGCGACATGGTGCCGAGGAGATTAAAACTGAGAGATAGGCATATTCTAGCTTGAACATAGTGGATGGTTATGATCAGATACCTGATGTTTACATACTGTGGTTACAGTCCGTGATTGTTCACGGGAGGTGTACTGGATCTGGTGGATGTGTACACCTCTGCAGAGTACAACTTTTTCGAAGAAGCCGCGTCCTCGGATATGGACAGTTGAATGGCCATGTAGCTAGCATTGTGTCAATGTTTTCAAAAAGAGTTTTTGAAAGGGAATCTTTGGAAAGGAAGTGTTGAACTTGTGAAGTTCGGAAAAGAATGGAAACTTATACCGTGGAGGTATCGTCGATGATGAAAAGCCAGATGATGTTATACAAAACAAAATGTTTTGCAAAGAAAACCTTTTCTACTCTAAGCAAGAGTTCTGGAAACTGATTCCAAGAAGTTTTGCAAAGAGAAAATATTCTTTAACAAAACTTTACAAAACCTCTTGTACATGTGAGATCTACAAGAGAAATAAAACTATATATTATTTTTCTTCTGAAGTATCTTCTTCAACGAAGATACAGATAAACCTGACTGCAACTGTGGTGTCATCATATATGAACACCATTGATAGTGAACCATATTTATAGCCTACCTAATCCACCATATAAGCATACTTGCATGTTGGTAAGTGATATGATGGATGTCTTGCTGAGTACATTCAAATGTACTCATTATGGTTTCGCCCCTGGTATCTACTTGCCAGACTTTGAGAAGGAGCCTCCGAAGGAGATCTATGAAGAGAAGTACGGAGCTGACGGCTTTGCGAACTAGGATCGTCTCCGGGTCAGCAGCCTGTAGGTTAAGGCGTGACTTGGGCTCAACTACGTTGTGTTTTATTTGTCTTCCGCTGTGTTTGATAAGTTGCCTGCCCCATGTGGCAGTTGCGTTAAACTTGATCATGTGATCATTTGTGTAATACCTTTATGTATTCGTGTAATGGATGATGTATTTCTGTGTGCCAACTGTGTATGTTGTTCACGACTGATCTTTCTGGGATCGTGAATGTATGCATACGTAGGGTTTCAGACTGCCGGTCTGGGGTCCTTACAGTGCCGAAGAAGTTCGGGGTGGTCCAGGATTTGATGTTAAAAATCTAATTTAAATAATATGTAAATATATTTAGTTATGAATTAAATATGGTCACATAAAGTTTTATTTGATTTGATGTTAAAAAGAATTATTTATTTTAAATATATTGATTAATATTAATTTAATATTAAATAAATAAATAAAAGGAGGGGAGGTGTGGCTAGCCTACATGGGCCGGCCAAGGGCTATGCAGCTGCCATGGGGTGGCCGCACCCCTCCTCCCCTTTAGGACATCTCCTACGGGGCTGCCTACTTGGCCCGGAAAGCCCTGTTTTGAGCAGCCCGGCCAAAAAGCAGGCCCCTACAGGGCTGCTCAACTCGCGGCCGCGTCCGTTTTACGTCCGGCCCTGCTCAAATTCGGTCCAATTTTGAGTGGGATATGAGCGGCCGCGGACACCGAACGGACGCGCCCTCGCCCGCGCGCGGGGCTGGCTTGCCCACCCGTCAGCGACACGGTGACGGTTCAGTTGCCCCGCTGGCTACATAAACCGCCACGCGTCCCCTCCCGTCCCCACTCTCTCTCTTCCCCGTCCTTCTCTCTCCCATCCCGCAAAACCGAGCGTCGTCGCGCCCGCTCTCTCCAACCACCGAGCGTCGCAGCCAAGCCTCGCCGCCGCTGGTGGCTCAGGGGCGGCAAGAACGACCACGAGGCAGGGTCCTCCTCCTTCGCCCGCCGCCGCGCGCCCCCTCCTCCTCCTCCTCCTCCTCCACCCCTCCTCCACCGGCCCTCTCCGACGAGGAGGACGAGCGCGTGCGCCGCCGCCCGTACCTCAGCAAGGAGAAATGCAAGTGGTACTGGGACAATGTCATCCCAGTACCATGGCCGGACGTCCACCCCGCCTACGACTGGCACCTCAATCCCGAGCGGATTCCGGTGCCGCCTGTCCCCAGGGCCGGCCTCGAGCGGGAGAACGAGATTCTCCGCCGCCGCGACGAGCTCCCCGAGGACCTCAGGATGCACCCGGCGTTCGCGCTGGACTCGCCGTACTGGGACACTTGGTTCCAGGACGTGCACGACGCGCGCCGCCGCCGCTACTTCGGTGCCCGCGTCCCCCCCCAGCACCTGCCTGCGGACTTGCTCCGTCGCGCCCGACGAGCACCCGCGGGGGCTTTGCGCATTGGAAGCCCCGTGCGCGGGCCTGTCAAGGAGGAGGACATCCCCGACGACGTCATGTGGTCGGAGGGCCTTGGCATGGCCCTCCACGACTCGGCCATGGAGGCCAAGGCGCGCCGGGAGGAGGAGGACCGGGAGATGGCCGCGGCCCTGGCGGCCGTGGAAGCGGCGTAGGCGGCGCAGGAAGCCCTGGCGCGGGCGGCGGCGTTCCGGGAGGGCAGAGCGGCCAGGGAGGCGGCGGGTCGAGGCCCGGGAGGCGGAGGAGGAGCACGCGCTAGCGATGCGCCTCTGCCCGGACTGGTTCAAGCCACTTGTGGGCATGACCTGGAGGTGGGAGGGGCCGCCGCCAGCGCTGCCGGAGGCGCCACCGGCTCCCGTCCAGCCGGACACGCCGCCTCGCCCCACTGGTTTGTCCGGCCACCTCTTCCTGGAGCCGGACTACGTCATCCTCTCCGACGAGGACGACGAGTAGCTCCGACGAGTGGCCGGCCGTAGTTAGGGTTAAGTTTTTTTTTTTTTGCATGTACCCGCTATTTGTGGCCCCACCCCCAAGTAAGCAACCATGTAGGGCGCGCTGCATTTTTTGTGTCCCCCCTCCCGGACGGCTTCTCAAACGGACGGATTCGTCTGTGTTTTGTCCGGGTTTTGAGCAGCCCCGTAGGAGATGTGCTTATTGCCACATTGGGAGGGGGGAGGAGTTGGACTATACACTTATGTCGATCGGAATGTCAACCAGGCAATTAATCGGAATCCCTGAGAGGAGAGGAATGATGCCAACACGTCAACCAGGCAATTGATCGGCATCGATCATTAAGAAGTGTATAGTCGAACCTTAACGCTGCACAGATCGTAACTTTGCTGGGCCGAGGAGACATACGGTTCGCTACTGATCAGTCTACTTCACGTTTTTTGTGTGTGGACAAAACCAGCAGCACTGTTTTCATTCACTACTTGACGAAATCACGGGTTTGACCTACCTGATGGATCATCAAATTCTGAACACGGGCATCTCACGTTCCGGCCCCGCCATTCACGGCCGGATTAATCAATGGACGAGCGAGAGGGGAAGAGCCAGCGGCCCCGGCGCGCGTACAGTACATGGGTCCGAACCCGGAGAGCCGGCGTCGTGTCGAGCTCCGTGTCGCTCGTAGCGCACGGACCGCGAGCAGGACGTGCGACGTGGGGGCGCGGTTGTCAACTTTGCGGTGGTGCCGGTCCGCGCACACGCGCGGATGGATGATGGAACAGGAGCCAGAGCGCACGGGGCCGCATGACCATGACCGTGCTTTTGGATCCTGAGGCTGAGCGAGCGAGGTTTGCATCATTGCATCATGGCTTGCCACTCTCGCTCTCTTTTACTCCTCACCGGCCGTCACGTGTGGGCGTGGACGGAGGCAGATGATGTCTGCCGCGCGGGGCTGGAGTAGCTGGTGGAAACTGTCGGTGTCATCGCTGTGGCCTGTGGATGCTACAAAAGGGACACGGGTGCGCGGCTGCTCGGTCGCTTGTGGGCAGGGTAAACCTTCCTTCCTTTTGGGCGAGGGGAACGTGCTCTGATTCGCCAAGCTACCTCAAAGATTGGAAACTTGCTTCCGTTACATATTGACCAGGGCTCAAAGCCTCAAACAGAGCATGATCCCAAATTCTAAACGGAAAGAGCGACCGTTAGCCTGGTACTACTACTGGGAGTGACATGCATTCGGTTTATTATGCCTCAAAACGAATGAACGAGCTGTTCGACCCCCCCCCCCCCCCCCCCCCCCCCCAAGCTGCACATACTCTACTCCTTGTCTTCCCGGATTCGGAAAACATTACTACTGCTGTATTTGATTCGTACGCCAAGAATAGGGAAAAGCAACACACATTTAAACATGGCGCACGCAATGGACACAAAAACGGTGCAGTAAATATATCCAAACGCATCTCCCTCTCATGTAGGGATGTAAATGGGCTCATAACCGGCGCCACCAAGGCCGTTTATTTTGCCTTCATAGCTCATTTTGGTGGAACAGAAAAACAATTTATTGAACTGTTAGAATAAATATGTGGGCTTAAATGGGTTTAAACGGACCCTGTTTTCATCCCTACTCTCATGCCACAAGCAAAACATTTTGCGGTGCCACCAACTGGTACATACGTGCGAGAACCTAGCTGGTTGTACCCAGCCCACCGGAGTTGAGACGTTCGTTTGGCGCCGGTGTTTCTCATTTAAGATGGAATATTCTTCAGTAGGAGACGATGTTTCCGTCGAGAGCGAGACACTTGTGGTGACTTCGTAATCTTAAAACTTGATCCGTCGGTTTAGTCTCTTGGAGGTGCTCATGGGAGTAGGTTGTGCGTGCGTGGGTTTATAGAGGTGCGTGTTTACACATGTATGTGAGCGATAAAAAAAAGGAAAATGTCGTCTTTCCTCCGGAGGAAGACACGTGCGCGTCCTCCGGACCGCACGCCGTCCGATCGCCTTGCTACCTACGGTCGTGGTTCGTCCACGTCAACGCTTCGGGTTGTCTGTTTCCTTACACGTGCAAGTAGCATATCCATCGTTTCCATCGTCCTAGCCATTTTCGCAACGGGCGTGCGTCTCTAGCGGCGGCCCAGGCGTCGCGGAGAACCTCCACTCGTGCCATCCTTCTCGTCGGCGGCGGCTCTCCTCCGGCCAAACTCCGGTCAGATCCATATCACCCCTACTCCCCGCACCTCCTTCCCTCGTCCCACCTTGCTCTACCATCACAATCGCCACCTTCTCTGCAGTCGGCAGGTGCGGAATCGTCCGATTCCCGTGGGATTCATCGGAGCACCTCACCGGCATATCGCCATCGGATTCTGCTGGTTAGTAGCCGTTCCCCCAACCCTCCTTTTCCCCCTTGATGCTTGTGTGTTCCCCTGTTGTTCCCAGTGCAAATCCCTCTTTTCTGTCCTAATTCGGTTGCTTTGCCGTCAGGTAGGAGGGTGTCGACGACTGATTTTTTGCTTCACCGGTGAAGGGGAGCCCTCCTGCGCAGCCATGGCGGTCAGTCCCTCCTGTTTCATTGCTTCCCCCTCTTTAGGGCTAGTGTTTTTGCTGTTGATTTTGAGCAACTTTTTTTCTAGGGTTTTCAGATTGATTTCACTAATTTGTTATGTCCATTGTAGCACTTTTAGCAAGGATTTAGGCTGTGATTACTTAGTGTGGTCTGTTCATGCTATAATTTTGTGTTGTACTGATATGCTATCATATGTTTTTTGTGTGCTCATATATCGTTCATCCTAAAATTCATACTTGTTTTGTACTGAACACCAAGTCATGCTGGTTGTGATTTGTTTTTGGTAGTACATTGTTCCATGCTGGTTGTGATTTGTGTTCTATGGGTAAATTATTTGCTATTTTAACTCTTTCAAAATGTTGGTATTCAGTTTTTTTGTACTTTTTGCTATATCATCTTAGTTGTCTTTTCAGTTTTGTATATAGTTTTTCAACTGTCATGCTACATTAGCTTTTTTCAGATGTATAAGTAGGGTTTGTTGCTACATTAGGATTTTTCAGATGCATAAGTATGTGTGTGTACATAGATTTTTGCTAAATATTGTAATATATGTTGTGCAGGATCCATATTGGTGTTCAAAGGACCGTTTCGCTGCAAAGCGGTTACATAAGTGTGCAAAAGAGTTTACACCCGAGAAAAGAGCTATTATAGAGAAACATAGTGCTTTCAGGTCACTGCTCAACATTTCTCCATCCAATGTGCCAAATGAACTGATTGACTTCATTGCTGTCAATACAACTTGCGAGCTGCGTGAATTCAACTAGAAGCACAAAAGGATAGTTTTCACGAAGGAGATGGTGATCAAGGTTTTCGGCATTTGCTCGGGGAACAAGCCAGTGAAGCTTTTGACTAAGAGTATGCAGTCACATCTCCGGGATTTTTACAGAGGTGATTTGGTCAGACTCCCAATAGAAAATGCAGCAACCATGCTCAAGAATCTTGATATTAGTGATGAGGACGCTATTATCAGGACATGGGACCTTCTGTGTTTTGCTACTGTCATTCACCCTGGGACCAACAATATTTATGTGTCTGGAGTATTTGGCATCCATGGATGACCCGAAGAAGATGCACGAGTATGACTGGAATGAGCATATCCTGGAGTTAGCGATGCTTTATGTGAAGAAGATTCAGAAGAAGAAGGAACTTCCATTGGTTGCTGATGTGCAAGATGTCGGTCAGGAGAAGGAAGATCAGTTGGAGCCAGATGGGTTAAACAAAAAGAAAAAGAAGAATAAGGCCCTTGAATTTTGGGTATCTGACCCTCTTCCTTTTCTAGCTGTAAGTTCATATGTCTGTCTTTTTTGTTTGTCCTTTTTTGTGATTTTTTTTTTGTGTTGGTTGTAGCCTCACATGTATTGTTTTTTTGCTGCTTTTGTGTCTGTAGGTTGTTTACATGGACCATCTTGACATTCGAAAGAATGAGCACATAATAAATTACTCTTGCCCCAGAGCTTGTTTTGTCAGTACTGATGACTTCCATTTCTTAGTCAAAAATGATCTCGATGTTTTTATGCTCCGAAACAATATCGTGTTTGGAAGGCGTCCTGTAAGTCACAGAAAACAGTATTGTTCTATAACTTTTTGTTGTTGTTTTGATTGTACGTGAAGTTGCAGAACTCAATTGTTTTTCTTTTGTATCTGTGTAGCATCTGCCCCTTTCGCAAACCGTTTATGGATTGGTTGACGTGGATAGTACAATAAATGAAGAAATCGAGGTTAACCCATCTGCGTTGTTGAATGATTGGCTTGTTTTCCCTAGCATGCAAGAATTGGAGGCAAGTTTTTATTTACCTGATGCCGCTTTAGCCTATTTTTTATGCTTTTATAGCTTAAGACTGTTGCTTCATTAGTTTTACTTTTTTGCTACTTAATATAGTGTGAATCATGTTTTTGGGTTTTTAACATACTCTGGTGCTATTATACATTTTTAGTTTTGCTCCAGGAGTTATTAATTCATGCTCTCTTATGATGTTCGCTACCATAGTTATCAATTCATGCTCTTGTATGCTTCGACCAACCATGTATATTGATGTAGATTTTGTGTGTGTTTTTAAACTTTGACCAAGTTGCTTAATGTAGGTCCCAGCTCGGTTCAGAAATGTGCACAACAAGCATAAGGTCCTTTTTGCTTCTGATATAGATGCTACACTGAAGTCTCTTGGGTCAGGGTTGAAGTCAATCCAATCCGCACGCATGTCTTGCTTATTGAATGACATTGATGCTGCTCTGAGAGAAGAAGAAGGTCTCAGTGTTGTTTTTCCAACCAGTCCAACATGGGAAGATGAGGGTAATATGCCCGATACAGATGTGGATGAAGCAAATGTTGACATCCCTGAAGCAGCAACTGATGTCGGGGCAACAAAAGCAACCAACATGCAAGGAGGTGAAGCAAAAGAGGTACCAGGCACAACGGGAGTTGCTAAAGTGCACGCCTCGACCAAAGAATGCAGCAGTATCAATAAAGATGTCCCTCAAGCAGCAATTGTCATCGATTCCTCTCGCATTGATGACATTGGCGACCATGACGCCGTGAACAGCCGTGATAGATCAGTACCAGCTCCTCCTATGCCATCCCCTGCACGCCGTGCCATACCTTCAGGTTACTGGGATGACCGTCCAAAGTTCGATGTTTGGAGCCAAGATTTCTCGACACAGAAACCTGTCAATGAAGTGGAATGTGCAGAGAAGGGAACCACTGCAATTGGGACGGAGAGCGTTGATAAGGGTGCAAACACATGTATGCCTTTTTCCCCTTTTCCCGATTTAATTATTGCACTTTACCTCTTATGATACCACTTTTACCTCTTCTTAACCATATAAAATACACCTTCTTTTTGCTACTGTGTTTCCATAGGCTCTGATAAAGGCAAAGGGATTGACGGAGCAGTTGATGTTGTAGTAGGGGGAGACCCAATTGTTGCTGCAACGCCAGTTGTACATTACATGACAGGTTGTAAAATACTTTATATAATTTTTATGCTGATATAGTTTAGACTCTGTGCTACTGTAATGTTTTATTTTTGCTCATTAAGTTCATAAAACATGCTTCAGTAGTTAAAATCACTTTTTTTGTAGTTACACATCTTATATGTTTTTGCTGCTTTATTGATTTATTTTTGCTAATATAAGGTATACTGCATGCTACAAATCATGGAATTACACATTTTTTGCTACAATTCTAATTCCCTTGTGTTTTTTTGTTATACAGAGGAAGATTATAAGGATACCATGGAGAAAGCTGCCCCAAGTACCGGCTTAAAAACTTTTGAAAGGAAGACGAGGTACAAAAGGAAGAGGAAAGAGGAATCATCCCCTCCGACGGTGAAAAATATGAAGGTCTCTCAAGATGCTATTGATCTTTATGCCAAGTTTATCAAACATAGAAAGAATCTGAAGACTAACCGTCAGAAAAAGGAAAAAGCAATACCGTGAGCATTCCCCCCCCCCCTTTGGTACATTTTCTCAATAGATGTTGTTATTTTCTTGCTAATTTGACTTACTCATGTAGCAATTTTTTCTCATTACCATGTCTGCTAGATAATGCTACACAAACACATTTTTTGCACAATGTGTTTTGTTGCTAATTATGACATTTTTTATTTTTGGTTTCTTTTTGTTGCAGGACTGTTTTCATCAGAATCAGTCGTTTCCACTATGAGTACAAGCCTTTCTTCCAGTCTCTGAAGCAAAGACACTACCTTGACTCTCAGGTCATGGGTGTGTGGACTGAAATTGTTAACAAGACAACAAAAGCTGCCTATGAAAGGAACAAAAGTGTGTTAAAGAAGTATGTTTTCAGCCCATATTTCATGGTGAGTATTGCAGAAACCTTTCTAGGATTTTTTGCTGTCCAACTTTGCAGCTTTTTTATTGTAGCATGTCTTGTGTGTTTCTTGAAATGTTTTTACAATCCTCACTGATGTGTTTTTGCTCACCTTACAGATGAGGCTTCTTGTTGATCCAGAAGAGTTTGATCCATTAGAAGTACTAAGAGAGCTGAAGAGACAGAATGCGGAATTCAAGATTTTAAAAAATGACCTGGTGAGTTGCACCACACCACTTGATAGTACATGTTTTTTTTCTTGTTGCTTTTTGCTCATTAGCAATGTGAAATTTGTCTTGCAGCTCCACTTTCATGTTGTCAAGTCGAGCCATTGGCTTTTATGCACTATCAATTTGCTGCATAACCAGAATCTCATATTCGATTCTATGAAGGACTCAAAGAATCAGAGCATTTTGGATGAAGCAGCAAATAACCTTGTTAGTTGCTACAAACCTCTTTCCTCACTCATGGAGTCTATTTTCTGCTGTCTTCATGTTTGCTTTGTTATTTTTCTGGTTCAATTTTTGTTTGCTAACTGCAACTTCGTTCTTTTGCTATTATAGTTTAAGAACTTTAGAACAGTGGCGACAACTTCTCAATTGTGTATCAAGGACCTTTCAACATTCCCACTTGTCACCACTGACCATCCTCAACAGAAAACCTTGTAAGAAATTATGTAACTTTTTCTTGGGTGTTCATGTTATTTCAAGCATGTGTGATGCTGCATCATTTGTTTGCTTTTCCTAACTCGCTTTTTTTGTGTATTTTCTTGCTCCAGCTATGACTGTGGGTTCTTCACCATGCTGTTCGTCCAACACTTCAATGCCAAGGTCATGCTGCCGTTTGCCAAGGAAGACATCCCGCATTTCCGCATGTGTGTTGCTGGAGAACTCGTAAAAAACCGGGATAACACTCAAGATGACCTCGAGGAAATTATGAAGGAGGAGCTGGAGGATTAGATAGGGATTTTCGCGATGCACCTAGTGATTTTGTGTTTTCTGGCATGCAACGATGAAACATGCGTGTAAAACCAGTTTGGATGTTGCTACATCGACAAAGTTTGTGTCTGAAGGATTAATGATGTTTCTTCATCCACTTGTGCGCATCAGTTTTGTTCATGGATGTCTCCATTTGTGTTTTTCTCTATAAGTTTTAGAGAAATGCTATAAAGACAGTTTTTTATTGCTTTTTTATCACTTCTATTTTTGCTACATAATTATTGATCAAAAGAATCTAAAAAACTGCTGCAGACTCATTATACTTTTTTGCTACAATAGACTACATAGATTGCTAATATAGATGATTATTTTTGCTTCATAGCTGAGAGAGCGCTATCCAGGTTTTCATACATTTTTACTCAGTGCTACCCAGATCTGTTCATGTATAAAATTGTAGTTTTTTTCCTATGTAATCAGAATGAAGTTTGTGATTTCCCCTTTCTGGGTAATAAGAATTTTATGTGCTTCTGAAGGTCTAAAAAATTGCTCCAAATGTAGTTTTTGCTGCTCACCAAGATATAAACTCTTGCTCACACGGTTTTTTCTGTTTTCCTCGATGATGAACACCTAACAGATAATTATTTCTTTCACACAAATAAATAATTCTTACTTGCTTCTGATCACCAATAAACTTGTACAAATAATAGAAATATACTTCTATCTTGTTTTTTATACATAATATTTACTATATTTTTGACTTTTCAAATGTATGTAGCAAATGAAGGGCTATCTACAGCCTCAACTCTGCTCCAGCAGCTATTGTTGCCTCTTTGAACTTCCAAACCCTAAATTCTTCACAAACTTCAGTTGTAATATGTTCCTCTCCTTGACATAAGGGACATTTCTTCTTCCTCTTTTCCCTTGGCGATTTCATCTTTTCTGTCTTTGGCTTTGGATCCTGAGCTATCTTCTTCCTTTTTGCTCTCTCTTCGTCACGCTGCTCAACCAATGTCTTCCGCCGTTGCTCCTTCAAGGTTGGGCGACCTTTGGGCTTGAACCTTGCAGGGGTCGCTGTCGGTTTTGTTCCCATCAGGTTGTAAATTCTCACCATTTTCCTCAACAACCTTGTGACGCCCCGAGATCGGGCACTATGCAGATTTCAGCATTCCCGCCAAAATCCACATAATAACCGATTCCAGGTTGCCACTTGTGATAACATTTCAACAGTTCACGAATAATCCACAACAACAACAGAAAAGATATATACAAGAGGACTCAAACGAGTCAAGGATACAACTGATACACTACAAAGATCCAAATAACAGCGGAAGAAACAACATAGTGTCCGACTACGGACAAGATACAAATTGGACTAAGAGTCCTGAAGATAACCGAGAGCGTCCAATCCCTGCCCAGGCCAAGCCGGAGGGATTTCCAAGCTAACGTCGTCAGACTTCAAACCTGTTGACTGCAATGTTGAATATGCAGCCACGAAAAAGGATTCGTGGGTCAGTACGGTTAAGTACTGGCAAGTGGATAAACCCATACTCACAAGATACCGGCGTAGCCAGTCATCACAAGATACAAATACTTTGGGTACAACGGAAAGGAAAGGATTATTGCAAAGAAGCGGCAGCGGGCTGCACTAACCAACTACAGAGACTCGATACAACTTCCGGCTAAAAGAGGGGGATAAGATAGCGTATCGTAACCAACTACAACTAACCACCAAACAAACCCATCCAATGTTACCCCCTACTAAGGAAGCAACCCAAGGATAACTCACACTGTTGATTAGGGTGACATCATTTATATGGTGGAGGTAAGCTATATTACTAATCAAGGTATTATAGTTAGGTGTAAGTTGTCTGAGTACTTGTTAGCCAGCACTTTCACCAAGTCGTCACATAACCGCGGACAACACGGCTTCTCGAGAAGATTCATCCCTGCAGGGTGTGCTCCAGTACCCGTACACACTCGAGCCACCAACTAAAACTCAGGTTGGCTCGACATGACCCAAACCGTCTCTACAACCCATCCTAGGAGCCACGTAGCTATAAGGTCCCAGCCACGCAGCCGAATACTCAGCGCAGGTGTGCAAAACTCCCGCAGGACACAACACCCCGGCACTACAGGCCTCGCCCTATATGCATCATCATCATCATCATCATCAGTAACCAAGGGGGGCCAACCCATTATGCAAAGGAGCAAATGGAACACCTGAACTAAGTGTGGCTCTTCGGACAAGCTGCAAATCAGGTCTAAGTCGAGGGGGGTCCCATACTACCTCCCGGATGCGGTGAGCACGCTCATCATGGATCAGTAGACAAGACTCTTTTCCTAGTTTCGACACCAGCCGGCTCCAAAACCCTAACCCGGGCCTCCTGCCGGTGCCTTATCATCAAATTATTATTACCCCAGACATTAACATGTTGTTGATTGAATTGAAACCCAACGATCAACTAAACAGGTGATACGACAAAGGATAACAAGACTCGAGCACAAACAAATCTAAGCATGCAACTACGACACGAGGGCCAACAGGGTAAACAAGCAACAGTTAATAGGAAGTGGAAGGAAGGCTATATCATGGCTGCAAGGTAAACATATAATAGGATCGAGACACAAGCATTGAATCAACAGGCTACAATAAGAACAACGGAAAGAATCGGTAACAAGTGATGAAAGGCAGCCATTTGGCAGCAAGTGAGTATACTTGCCTGGAATCCAGCAAGTAGAGGTACATCCGCAGAACTTGTTGTTGCTCACATCATCTCAACGTCCTATCCGGGAAGAAGCATCGAACCTCGAACAAACACCGGATGCAACAATTACTACTACGGCAAAAGATCCAGCATGATCAAGATATGGATGCATGACAAGTTTAAAGATGCATCAAGATAAACTAGTTGACATGATAAACATGTTTAAATGGGCCCATATGCAATTTGGATTGCATATGGAAAAGCCCATGATTTAAGGTTGAAATAATTGTTTTACAACTAACCAACAGGTGAAGGTGGATTAGCATGATGCATGGATGAGGAAAACAAAAAGAAAACAACAATAGCTTTAATTTGAAAAGGTGTTTACCAAGTTTGGAATTTTTCTTATTAAGTTATGAAATTTGGCTTCTTAAGTGAGTTACAGAAACATTTGTTGTTTTCACCCATTTTAATTGTTAAAAACAGATAACAAAATTTATATTTGGAAAGAACACAAAATTTTAGATGGAAAACATATTTCATTTGTTGAATTTGGATTTAAAATGAGCAAGTTATTAATTTGGCAATTTTAATTGCATTAAATAAGAAACAGTTGT
Source organism: Alopecurus myosuroides (assembly GCA_028641055.1). NCBI lineage: Eukaryota > Viridiplantae > Streptophyta > Magnoliopsida > Poales > Poaceae > Alopecurus > Alopecurus myosuroides. The sequence goes on from CM054058.1 coordinate 253,228,758, forward strand.
TTTCAGCAATTTAAATTATTCAAAACAGAAAACAAAGTTCATATTTGCAAAGTGCATGAAAAATGGGATGGAAAACATATTTTACATGTTGGAATTGGATTTGAATTGCCCAAGTTATGAATTTTGCAATTTAAAAGGTTTAATTAAAGCATTGAGTTATTGCACCACTTTTAATTAGGAAAAACATTAAACAAATTGCATTGAAAAGATGGAAAACATGTACCAAATGTTTCACTGAACATTTTGAGCTATTAAACATAATTTTTGGGTTATTATTGAATTTATTATGCAATTTTCCATAATCACTCTTATTCTGCCATTTTTAGTAAACAGAGGGAAACATGTCCAAAATTAATTCAATTGTGACCAAATAAAATACCAATGTGTAGAGTTTGTTAAGACAAATTTTTAGAGCCCAAGTTTGCTTAAATTGGATCAGCACAACTCAAGGTATGAAATTCCAAAGTTCCCAATTTTTATTGCATTTTCAGTAATTAATTATTTAGTGCAAAAATTGCTACAACAACATGTTGGAAACTTGACATTAATAGAAAGAGCACAAAATTTTGAATCCACAGGAATTTGAATCATTCAAATTGGATCAATATTCAATTTTATATTGATTTTAGAATTAATGCCTCAGATCTGAATTTTCTGAAATTCGGGCAGAAAAAGAAAAAACAGAAATAAAAGGGTGTGGCTTGGGGGGATCGAACCCAGGACCTGGGGTTTGCGCGCAAGGGAGCCTACCAGTGCGCTATCGCTGTGTTTGTTGATGGTACAGAGGAGATTGATTTTTGAGGTGGCTTTTTCGGGCTGCTAACTGAACTAAATTCAGTTCTCTGAACCCTGTTCGAGGATGGCGATGGCGGACAGACGTCGATGGTCGTGAGATGCAGCGACGACGGGCGCGACGGCCCGCGTTCAGAGCAAGCGGGGGGAGAGGGGCAGGAGGCGGTCCCTAGGGACAAGGGGCTCACCACGGCGGCGTTGATGCCGGGAGGCGCGGGGACGATCGGTGGCGTGGTCGCAGTTGATGGCGACGAGCGGTGGAGCCGGCGGTGGTCGGGGAGGACGGCGCCGTCCCTAGGGCTCCTCCGGTCGGGCCTCCTTCAGCAAAGAGGAAGGGTAGACCTCCCTGGTTCCATTCCGGGCCACGGATTGCTCCGGTGGTGGCCAGGGCGACGGCGCCATGACGGGCAAACCACGGCCACTGCAGCTTCTCGTCGAGTTCAGTAGTTTCAGAAGAAAAAAAGGCAGCGATTTTTTGGAGGGGGGTCCGAGGGGAGAGGAAGGATGGCGGCGGAGAGGGAAGGGAGAAAGGAGCAGCTAGGGTTTGGGGGGAAAGCTTGGAGGAGGGGATGATAAGGGGGGCAGGTGGGATCGGTTGGGAAAAGCTTGACAGTGACAGGTTCGATCCCTCTGTACGGACAGAGGTAGAAGATGGGGGTAGTGGGCTGAGGGGGAATGGGCTGGGGGCTTGGGGTTGGGCCGACTGCCCTCTCCTCTAGCTGTTTTTTTTTATTTTCCCTTTTTGCTTGTAAGAAAGAAAAGGAGAGAGAAGAGAATAGGTTGGGTTTTGGGGTTTTTAATTTTTATAAACTATTTTTATTTGACTTACAAAACAGCAACAACAAAGGTAGGTTCACTTATTTTCAACAACTTGAAAAAATGACAATTTGTTTGAACTTTGCTATTTGAAATTCATATAGGATTTCAGTTGATTTTAAAATAGACAAATTTTATTTAATAAAACCAAACACTAAGAAAACTTAGTGAGCTTAAAAGTTTGCAAGTTGTTAATTTTTAAACCACAATTTGATCATGCCCATTATAAATGATTTGATTTGAAGTTGAATTGGAATTTACCATTAGGGTATTAATTAAAGGGAAATTTATTAACAAGCAAATCAACTTCAAAATATTGAAAACAATTGGATTTGTTTAGTTTGCAATTTTTGAATTGGACACTTTGGACATGTGTGAAAGTTTAAAGTGGTTTGAATTTTTGAGTTGTTTTGAAAACAGGATGCAATGCTTATGTGATGCATGTGATGCAATGCAACAAAAAAAAAACCAACTTTCTAACTTAGGGTAACACCCCAGGTGTTACAAACCTGTTCAACATAGCAATATGATTTTCTGATTGCAGCAACTTTAATAACAGCCTCGTCAACCATGCTTGACACCACTGTGTAAGCTTCATCAACGAAGAAAACATCTGAAGACAGGTTATTCATCTTTCTGCACAAGGCATTGTACTTCAATGTGTTGGAAGGAGGTATACCAAATCTTATGATGTCTGCTCCGGGAGCAATACCAGGGGTTGCTGCTGCTGCAGACCATCTCCGGAGCAAGTATCTATCCGGAATTTGCTGCACATTGGGGTGAACCATTACCCTCACAATATGGGGGCATATAAGTCTGCACATCTCAAAGTTGTTGCAACCGCAAGTGAACATGCCATCTTCAATGAAAACTTGAACCCGGTATATTTTCATATCAAGTCCAATATTCGGAACAAAATCGAAACATAGCTCTTGAACTTCTGCTTGTCTTGGATAAAATTTTGTCGATGCAGAAACAATTCTCTGGAACCTGACGAAAATTTCCCTTGTGTAAAATTTCTCTGCTTGCTCCTCGATGGGGTAACTGCAAACATTTTAATGTTTTCACCGGATGTCAAGATTTGCTAATGTAAACTATATATAATGCTACAATAGAGACTTATCAAATCATTGTTAAAATTCATGATAGATTCATGGTTTTTCTACTGTATATATTATATTATGCTACAATATGAAATGTTTAATGCTACAATAGTGTGAACCAGTTTCTACATGAGTTCCTACCAGACATTTTTCTTGCTACAGACTGAACATCAATCAATTTTTTTGTCTTCATAAAGTGTCTTACCTGCCCTAGAGCTTTGCTCTTGTTGCCTCCATCGTAAATCCTGATTTTTCCTCACGGTCAAGCATCAAGACCTGACATAACTCATCTTGTTGCACAAAATTCCACACCGAGTCATTTGGGCGGTTCAATGTCTTGAAATGAGAGTTGAGACCTTCCGATCTGCCTGTCGTGCTCGTAAATGGGAAAAAGTTGCTCCTAAAGAACACTGGTGCCCACCTCTTCCTGTTGGCCCACATGTTTTGCAAATGTGTATTGTCAGTCATTCCATACAATTGAGTCATGTGCTGCCAACATGTTTGAAATTAATCCACGGTGTTTGTGCCATAGATGCACGACTAGAAAGCATCAACAAACGGATTGCCTTACGCTAAGTGAGGACCTAGTTTCTTCCTAGCCAGGTGCAGGATGTGATAGAGACAGTTCCCGTGGACATAGTTTGGAAATATATTAGAAATTGCTGTCGCTATAGCTTGGTTCTGGTCTGTCATAATGTTGTCAGGAGCAACGTCGTCCATTGCTATAATCCACTGCTTGAATACCCACTCAAAATCATCTATTGTTTCACTAGGGAGCAGAGCACATCCAAGAACCACTGTGTTGGTGTGATTGTTGATCCCAACAATTGGAGCAAACAGCATATTGTGCCTGTTTGTGCAAAACATAGTGTCAAAGAACACACAATCTTTGTACTTTGGATACAAAACTCTTGTCCTTCCGTCCACCCAAAACAATGCTCTAACTGATTTGATTGCGTCCACTAGTGAAGCATAGAAAAATGTTGGGTTCTCGGCTACTTGTTGCGCGAAGTAGTCTAGAGTCATGCTCATGTCGCGCAAGGTAACTTCATTCCGGAGCATCGTTCTTATGTTGGATACATCCCTCTTTACATACCCGAAACACCTCGGATCACCTCCATGCACACCCCCAAGGCAACCCATGATTTGGGCAATGGTAATGTTCTGGTTGTGCAGTGTCTATATGAACTGAAAGTCCTCTTCTGATACTTTCATGTGAGAGCGGTAGAATCTGCGCCGTCCAATTTGCTCCTTCATGAGATGGGTGTACTCCTCAACAAAAACAGTCACAGTCCAAACCCCCTGCCGCCTGCCCAAAAGCATATGGGCTGTGCAATCATGCCGAGCATATATGTTTCGTTGCCTTGTGTCGGAAATCTCTTTTTGCTTACCAGCTTGCTTGCTCAGTGGTTTCTTCGCATTGTGGCTGCTTAAATCAATTGTAGCATGTTCATTTGAGCTCGCAGCAACACTCGGTGTGCTGCCATCCTTTTTTGCTCCAGTAGGTGTCTTGCCTGTGTGCACACACTCAAACAGCCTGCTCAACACTGTCTCTTTGGGAACATTTTTGGCTTGGCTATACTTGGTGTTGCCGATGCGTGTTCCAAAACCCATCTTCATAGCATACTTGTTGTACACCTTTCGTGGGTCTTCAATGTCATCGAATACCATACCAACAAAAGGAACAATCGGCTGTGAGCAAATCTCCTCACCAGCGTCAGCATTAGTAGCATTTCCACTCGTCTCACTATGTGGTCCAGGCACAAAACCATCTGTAGCATTCTGATGAGGCACATGAGCATCATAGTAATCTTCGAAAATTGTTTGGTTCAGATCAAAACCCCTCAGCATCCCATCTGCTACAATTGCTGCAATAAATCATACAAAGATTTAGTTCCATTTTTCACAACTGCTACAATTTTCATTACTGTCAAGAGAAAGCAAAAATCACAGTCCCCTACGTATCTTCTGACAGCAATTTTTATCCAGATTTTTAACTAGTTTCTACATTGTTTCAACCTAGAACACCCATAGCTACAACATTAATGTAGCAAAGCCCTTATGTGCTGCAAGATATGGGAAATTGCTGGAAGTTAAAAGCTCCTTATGTGTAGCATTTTTTTTTTGGTTTTCTGCTTTTTACTCACTAATCGGTTGATTACACCTACATGTAGCAAATTCTACTAATAGCAATTTGATAACAATTTGTTTGATGTTGAATCATTCAGATTCAGCAAACTTTTGCACAACTGTATCAACTAAATTCAGATTAGGCAGATGCTTACTGATGCACAACTGTAACAAGCTAACAAGGGGGATTCAGCATGAGGATCCAGTTACTCACCGACACGGGGGCCTCTGGATTCTCTGGATTCTGGTCGAAAACCACGGGTGGGTTAGTGAATTGGTTGATGAAGCCCTGCAGGAAAGTATCTCCGGCACCGCCGCTCGCCGTTCCGGAGGAACCACTCCGCCGTGACGCAGGATTTGAGCCCGAGCTCGATGCTACGATGGCGGGAGCTCGTAGATGGTGAGTCTGGCCAGGGGGCGGGTACAGAATGCTGGTACGTAGGTGCGCCATGAGCGGCAACGGATTTTGCTCCAGGGCGCTCCGCCGCGCTCCCCCTGTCGCCTCCGCAATCGCCGGTGGACTGGCCGTTTTCGATTTGGTGTTTAGTTGCTAAGCACCGACAGGGATTTGCTACATCTGGAGCAGAAGCGGGAGTTGGCGCTCCGCGCGCGATCGGACGGCGTAGATTCACCGAATCGGACGGTCGCCCAACCGGAGGATCGCGCGGTTCGATCCTCCGGAGGATGATCAGCGCTGTCGAGAAAAAAAGGCATGGCAATTGTCATATGTTTTTAGACCCACCGTGTTAAGCTGGCATTCAGTCCGTTTGGTCGGCCAGTATCATTTGGTATCGTGTCAAGTGTGAAAACTTCAAGATTAATAATCCGTTGTTACGCATAATCATGTCCCTGGGAAACCTGATCGTGTTGCTAAAGCACCTCTCGCTAGGGCTGGAATTAAAACTCTAACTCACGAGTTAAACAAGTAGCTCGCAACTCGATTCGGCTCGGCTCGAACTCGTTGTCCAACGAGCCGAGTCGAGTTTTCGTTTTCAACGGTAAGCGAGTTCAACCTAAAGGCTGGAGAGGCGAGTTTAGCGGACGGAGTACTGGCTAGGAGTAGGCGGAGCGGTGTTAGGACTCGGTGATGGGTCAAAATAGTTTTTAGTGATATTCTTGTTTATTTGAATATATTTTTACTGATTAATATAATTTATTTACTATAAATTGTTTGATGGTGACATATTTTCACTGATTATTGTGATGATTTTATCATACATGACTCAAATAATAAAAAATATTTATATATGCATTATATAATGTTGACGTTTTATTGTTTTATAAAATTAGATAAGTTAAACGAGCAGCTCACGAACTACTCGCGAGTTCACCAAGCCGAGCCGAGTTTTGATTTCGAACTCGTTTGTAGTCGACCGAACTTAAGTGAGTCGAGTCGGCTCGGCTCGAATTCCGGCCCTACCTCGTTTATGTTCTCCGCAGTGGCCTCCTGCTGCAACTCTGGAGGCTGGTGCCCCGGCCGCGTCGCTCCATGTCCACACGACACGGGCCAAGCAGTTGCTGCCACCAGAGGCGGCAAAGGCAAAGAAAACCAACACCGAACCTTTGCATCTTCTTCTCCTTGTTGCCGCGCGACAGCTCCGCGCAGGCGCTAGCGTCCGCCGGCCGCCGGCTAGCTCGCAATGCATCCGCGCAGGGCGGATCTTACGAGGGAGGTAGAGGAACAGATAAACCAGAGGCAAGGCCCACGATGGAGGGAAACGAAGTACATATAGGACATCCAGCTCGTTGCTAATCTGAGATTGGATCCGAACGGCACTACCAACTGCTGGTCACCTGCACAACAGTACTAAGAAGATTAACAGAGCCCATTTGAAATTATCAGGATGTCACACACATGGAAGAAGAAATTATCAAAGAAAGGAAGCATACATGCAAAGCATCACTATATCTGACATCAACAAATGGAGTACTGGAAAACTCTCACATGAAGTCCTCTATACAGATCATGTACGTACAAACTCACCAAGTACTTCCAGCTCCTCTAATGGTTTACTTCATTATACAACCCAGTAGTAGTACTCCTGCGGGCATTAACACATTGCTTACAGAAAGTGCAGAGAGGATAAGGGGAAATTAGCAAAGCCACCAGAAGGGACACTTGATGCTTGTATAGGAGCCAGATTTAGGTTCAATATTACGAGTAGGATTTCGTACATCCTGAGGCAACTGCACAGCTGAAAAAAAAATCGATTCGGCAGCCCAATGTGCCACACTTTCCAACTCCCTATACAACAGTGGGTGCCGCATAGCAGAAAGCATACAATCAGGTCTCAGCACAACATCCAAACAATCTGTTGTTTAACTGCGATTTAGCACTGTCATTGCACGAACAGTTCGCCTTAGCTTTGAGTTGAACTGAGATCATGTCACATATTTTGTTTCTCAAGACAACATTTGCTTTGTCACATCTGAATATTAAGTAATCACCTTCTCGCATTACATTTGCATTACAGTTAATCGGTGCAAGTCTGGGGTCTCCCACCATAGACAGCAAGCTAAACATCAACATCACGCCCACTTTAATGGAACTACAGATGTCATGCACTTCGCAAGCTTGCAAACATTGTCTCTTGTGCTCACAAGTGTCACAAGGGGAAAAAAAAGGGATGCACCTGCACTATCAGTAGTCCAGCAAACTGCAAGTTACTATTCATTCTTAGAACAAAAACCACAGCTACCAAATAAAGATTCATCGGCGAAGGTTCCTCACATTACATAATACTCCCTCCGTCCGGAATTAAATGCACAAAGTTTGACAAAAGTGGATGTATCTAGACATAATTTAGCGTTAGATACATCCACTTTTGTCAAACTTTGTGATATTTAATTCCGGACGGAGGGAGTATATACGATACAAAAATATTTTTGGACCATAAACCACTGGAAATACGAGATGAAAGTACAACTTCTTTCATAACATCGAGACCCACGCCTTGCCCTGAATAAGACGGGACCAAGCAACAGTGATCTTCAGCTCAGAGTCGCCAAGGTGACATACATCCTCAGTTATATTGCACTCTTGGGCGTCGATGCATACTACTACCTGACCAGCCATAGCCCCAGATTGCGATTTGGCTTCTATGACAAATTCCAGCTTTCCACTTAGTTTTACAGACACAACGTGCCTTGATAGTTTGAGGTAACCCTTTGAACAGGTCGCCACTGGTCCATCTTGAAGCACAACTTGCCGAAATGAGGGGTCAGCAGCAATGTGTTGAGAATCAGGCAACTCGCCTTTCCTCCGAGGCAGAGAGGAGCAAACAACTCGGCCGCCATAGCCAAAAGGACTTGCTCTCCCTTCAGGAACACAGACATGGATACCCACTATAGTTGCCTGGACTGAGTTTCCAAGTTGCTCCGCGCTTAACACCATTGTGCAATGGTCTCCTTCGAGAGGGGTATATAGAGTGCGTAGCCCTTGACAACCAATGCTGCTGTTGTACCAGACATGGCTCATCAACATACTATCTTCGGACTTTGTTGTGCCCTTCACTTTCAGCTCGATTTCGACATGAGCAGGTTCCCGAGTCACAATTGCACGAGACGGACCGGTAAGGCGCAAAAATGGATCCTGCATTTGACATTAAATTATTCAGTTTTTTCATTATTTCTCCTTCTTGTGGCATCTGTCTACAGCTTAGTGCTTGAGATGTGTTTTAACTACGTGCTATTTCTAAATTATCTCTTCATAACTAATTAGGAAACAGAAAATAGAAAAACAATACTATACGGACCTCTGGAGTAAGTATTTGACAGTTATTCCTTTTGCGGGAGAATAGAAGGTTGCGGTTGTGATCCACCGTGTCTCTTGCAGCAACCACGCCATACACTCGCAGAGGCCAGTTCAAACCAGAATCCTTTTCTACTTTTGTGACTTTGATGGAGTATATCTGCAGAGTGCTATCGACCAAAGCACCAAATGGGCTGTGTCCCGGTGTACTATGTGTAAAGTGCATAGGACTCAATGATGCTGCAGCCATAAAAAAAGAAGACTATTTAGAGAATTCATTAGCCTGGCTACTAGGAGCAATAAAGCAAATGTCTTCCCTTGTTAAAGAATGAACGAACCATACAAAATACAGTAGGAAAGAAGAAAACAATGAGCAGATAAGTAGCAAGAATGAACGTTTACTCACTAGTCTCTGTGAAGGTACCGCAAGATATGGACCAATTCGATACCCAGCCCTGGCGGTACAACTCAAAGTACATCTCCTCAGTCTGAATCTCATCGCTACTGCTATCGCTAGCGATGTCGCTATCTTCGTCTTCCCCTCCCATCTCCTTGGCTTCCTCTATCTTCAATTTAATGTCTGTGGAAGAGGAAATCTTCGGTGACATCTCGTTCTTACCCTTGGCTGCCTCCGCAGTCTCCATGGAGATTGCCGGTGGCTTTATTTCGTCCAATTTGATTTTGGTGATGTTGTCCCTGAACAGCTCGGAAAACGATTGGGATTTCCCCTTGTATCTAAGATACCCCATCTGATCCAACTGGGTGCAGAGCTGATCCAACCCATTGAAGATTGCATTCAATCCAAATTTGTAGTCAGTCCTAGGCGCCTGCATCTCCGTTGCTGATTTGCCAGTGTCTTCAGTCCCAATTTTTTTCGTGACTGTCTCTTGGTCCCTGCTGTTGTGCACTTCCTCCATCATTTGCAGCAAACGCGTCATGTTGGTGTACATGTTGTCCATGTGGATCTGAACCTCACTAATGCAATAGTCGCTAATCCTCAGCTTCGGCTTGGCTTTCAACTCCATGGCATTCTTGGCGATAAGATCGAGCAATGAGTAGATTTCTGTGGCCACTTGAGCAGTCTCCAATGTTGTCCTCCTCCTCCGGATCTCCTCCGCGGTATGCTCAAACGCCTGATCATCATGCACACACTCCTCCCTCGAGATACACCGCTTGTCTCGAACAAGCAATGACCAAGCAACAGTAATCTCCACCTCGTAGGGGCCAAGATGGCATATGCCGCGACTTGATTTGCATTCCTGGGCCGGGAAGAAGACATGGCCACGGAATTTGGGTGAACGGATGATAACTCCCAGCTCTCCGCTTAACTCTACAGAAACAACCTGCCTTGACAAATGAAGGTAACCATTAGAGGAAGTGTTAGACTCTGTCAGTTGATCTTGAAGTACCACCTCTTCTTCAGGTTTAGAAGATCCCTTGACAACGCAACTAACTTGACCACCATGCTTAAAAGGCCATGCCCTCTTCCTCCAATTCAGAACACGGACAGCCACTATGGTTGCCTGGACTGTCTTCTCTAACTTGGCACACCCTAACATGATTTTGCAACAGCCATTACTCAGCAGAGTGGTCTCGTCGTTACCGCCGCTGTAGTTGAAGGTCTGATGCATCAGCACTCTATCTTGAGACTTTCTGCTGCCCTTTACTTTCAGTTGGATTTCGAAGTCAACAGGGTCCATAGCAACAATTGCACGAGACGGGCCAGTCAATTGCAAACAAGATTTCTGCGTTATTTAAGTCCCAATATTAGAAACAAACCAACAAAGATGCAAGAAAAAGGAAGTAAAGAGAAATTGCGCAGACCTTTTGAGTGAGTATTTGGCAGTTGCTCCTTGCACGGTTGAAGAGGATATTTCGGTTGCGATCCACGGTGTCTCGGGCAGCAACCGTGCCGTACACACACAGTGGCCAATTTGAGCCGAGAGCTTCATTATTTATCTCTTGGACTTTGACGGAGAAGATCTGCAGGGTGCTGGCAACAACCGAGGCGGCATCACCCGGCGGTGTAGTGTGCGTGAAGTACATTGGACTCAATGACGCTGCAGAAGAAAGAAGATTTAGATCGGTTACAGTAAATCCCTTGGAGATGTAGCAGCAGCAGCAGTATGAAGGGAAGGGAACCTAAGTACTCACTCGTATCATCATCATCGCGGGCGGGACTGAACAAATTGGACAAATTCGATAGAAAGGTGCGACAGCAGATATCAAGGAACTGGTCAGTCTGCATCTTCTCCTCCATCATCCCATTGGCAGCTTCTGCTGCCTCAATGCAAGTAGCTCCGCTTTCCTCTCCCATCTCATTGGCTTCCTCAACCTCCTCCAATTCTGCTTTCTCAATGCAAGTGACACCTTCCTCTCCCATCTCATTGGCGGCAGAAGTGGAAATCAACTCGCTTTGGCTCCCCTCGGCCGAATCCATGGGTCTTGTGGCTTCCTCTATTTTGTGGAGAGATTGTCCAGCGTCTTCTTGAACATCTCGGAGAGGCTTATATCGTCATCCAAGATGCCGCGGTGGAGACTAGGATTCCATCTCTCCTCGTCTTCCCGCCGCCGTCTGCATCGCTCGTCTTTCCGCCGCCGCCACCCGCCTCGTCTTCTGTTAGCGACCCTTCTACCTGAGACATGGGCCGCCACTGTTGGGCCGCAGCCTGCTGGGAAGGCACACGAGGAGTGGACCGATATATACCGACTGAGCAGAAGAACTGGCTTGGAACGGAACGGCTTCAGCCTCCATCGCTTGTGTCTCTTCTTCCTCTCCTGTACCTCTTCTCCTCCTGTAATGGCTTGATCTCTGAATTCATGGCATTGTTGAGTGAATCTCAGTGATTGAGATTTCTGTTGCTAACATCTTCTTCCTCCCGCCGTCTCCATCTCGTCTGCAACTCTCGTCTCTCTTTTAGATTTCGATCGATCGACGAAGTGGGGCAACCGAAGTGGGGGAACGCACTCACTTCGGGTTTCCTCTGTTTCTGAGTTTCGTGCCGGAGGCAGCGTAGCGAGTGGGTAAAAGAAAACTCGAGAATAGCAAACACTTACGATTCATCGTGAAGCTCAACCACAAACAATTTTTTTTTTGAGAGCAACCACATATTTCATTAATAGAAAATCAAGTTACAATAAGCAACACATATGGAAACTAAAAGACAAACCGGGATAGAATGATTATCCTGAATTTGCAAATAAAACCCTAACAGATCGAGAAATACAAAACGACCCCTAGGGTTTACTGCAACCACCAACAATTTTAATTAAACATAATTAACAAACAACGATGAACTAGAGTTCATCGCCGCACCCTACACTACACTAGGGCCAAAATGCCCGGCGATGTTTTCTTCGACGGGCTTGTTCTTCTCCCTCCGCCTAGCTCCTCGTCCGCACGGAGGGCACGCTACAACTGGAGCTCGTTGAAGTCGTTTACGTGCCGCTGGTAGCGGCGGCGCCGAGTCGCCTGCCTCTACTTGTGGGCGGAGGCTCCTCTGGATCCCGAACCGGAGGATGTCGTCCTCGGTCTCCATGGGGCCCTGCTCCTCTAGAGCCTCGTCGCCGGAGTTGTTGTCCTCCACGAGGGCCCAAAACACCGTCGCAGGTGACCGCGGGGGGACAACTACCGCCGCGAGCGGGTCCTGGCCCTGCCAGAGCGATGTAGGGGCGACGTCGTTGCCTTCGTGGACGAGGTCGTGCTCGTCGAAGTGAGGAACGACCTTGCTCGACGGCGGTGGTGTGAGGAGGGGAGGGGGAGAGACGAAGGGGTTGTCGTTGGACACCATCACAGAAAGAGGCTGGTGGGGGCGGGGGAGAGGCGACGGGGTAGCTACTGAATCACTCGACGGAGCTACGCGAGCTGGAGGAGGGATTGCGGCGGTGGCGACTAGGGTCGGAAAGGGGCGTGACGTGAGAACGACTCGGGAGCCTATTCATATAGCGGATGGTGGGGGAGATTCTCGGGCCCCCCGAGTCGCGTTCTTAGGTCGGGCCGCGTTTACGGGTGCTGCGGGTCTAGAAACCGGACGCAGCCCGTAAAGCCTCTGGAATTATACAGGTTTGGCCTTTTTACGGGCTCTGCTAGAGTTGCTCTAAGGTTTCCACTGATGTCCGAGGGTCATGTAGAAAGAACGGGCCATAGTAACTCATGTGCTACCTTTCTCCCCCACCATGACATCTTTCTCTAGCCACATTTTTTTCACGGAAATAGCCAATGGCTGACTTGGACAATAAAACGGGTCTCTCCATTTTTAATGAGTGTGAGGTTATTTCTTGAAAAAAAAAATGTGTTGGCAGTTATTGTTTTCGACGGACGGGTCTCACAGATTTTGCAACTAAATCGAGTGGACCGCATGTAGGACCATGCTATCTGCTTCTTCTTCTTCGGCGGCAGAGCTTTCGTTCTCTGTGGAAAGGATCTGACATTCTCGACGGCAACGGTCTTCCTAGTGAGTTAATTCGTAACACTAGTTTTGTTCCCATTTCCCTTCGAGTCGATTTAGATCCGACTCTGTCTCCTCTATTTTCGGCATAGATTGTGGTGTGTGGTGGTCTCGGGTGGGCTGAACGGTATGGAGACTGTCGAGAAAACTTTAGATCAACAATGCGCATCTCTATAACTTAATTTGAATTCGATTTGGGCCTCGTCCACATCCGCTAGTTCACAGTGCCTGCCATTGACAAACGGGAGTGGTGATGCTGGCACTACGCGGATCTTCGAATTGATAGTCATATTTTTCCATCAACTGGCAAGCTAGTAAATGGTAGCGTGCAGAATATTGAGAGAGAGACAATTATGAAATGGGAGGTCGAGCTTGCAGATACTGGCCCGCAAGAACTACTGAACATGGACGAGAATACAGTTCATAATTTTGTGGAAAAAATTGGGGATAATTTTAGTTGGGGTCCAGAGCAATATATATTAGTGTTGCAGTTCGAAAATTGGAAGCGAGAGTATATGAGAATTGAGAATGGCGAACAAATGGTTGATGAAATTGACCGGCAAAACGGCTGGGCAACAAAATGGGTTGATTTTTATGTGAGAGTTGATATGTTTATCGACTCCAAGATTGGATATGTGCCGTCAAAGTTGACTTCGCGGATGGTAGATGATTATTGCGCTTCACAGAGGCACCTAATGCCCATACGTTCTAAAGTGACTGTTGATACATTGCAAACGTATCTATAATCTTTGATGCTCCATGCTTGTTTTCTATCCAATATCTTCTATTTTCACATGTATTTCTTTGTTTATCAGATGTTTTCACATACTAACCTATTAACAATATGCCCTAGGATAGTTGTTGTTTTTCTGTTGTTTTTTCTATTTTAGAGAAGTCTTTAAGGAAATATTCTCGTAAAGGGCTGAAAATCCACGGAGATCATTTTTTACCTGGAACGAAGACAGAGTCCAAAGAAGAGCCGGAGGGGGGCCAGGGGTGCTAGGCGCAACCCCACCCTAGGCCGCGCCTGGTGGGCCCTGGCGCCCCTGTCCATCGTCTCTGGGTGCCTCTTCGTCCATAAATTTCCCTGAATCCTAAAAACGTCGGGGATGGAGTTATTTTACACAAAACATACAAAGAGGCACCCTGCCGAAGAGAGGAATCGTCATCGGAGGCCTCTACATCGCAATGATCGCCTCCGGACATATGCGTGAGTAGTTCATCTCGGGACTATTGGTCAATAGAAGTAGCTAGATGGTTGTTCTCTCCCCTATGCCTACATGTTTAGAGTCTCGTGAGCTTTCTCACATGATCGAGAAAACCGTTATGTAATTGTGCATGTTGAGTTTGTTGGGATCCAATGAACCATGAGATCATGATTATTTTGCTCATGTCAATCTGAGATGCTTCACTTATATTTGTAGAGAGTTTTAATCCTTTCTCACAATGCTTTTCCGGTGTTTATGATTACATTGGCCATGTAGTTGTTTTCACCTACAAGAGAGGGTTTATATGCTTGATGGTAGGTTCATGCCTCCCTTATATATGTGCTCGAGTGACAGAAATGTGATGGATGGGGGATGTGGTGTTGCTACTAGGGAGAAAATAGCGGTGCTCTTGTCTAGACACGAGGACCACAACTTACATTATGTATTGTTCTTAATGCATTTGTCTGTTGCACACAAAGAAATCGCTTTGTTGTTACAACTTAATACCAGAGAAATTTGCTGGCTAACTTTCTTGAGGTGGAATTTTAAATATGGATGCATGCTGGATAGAGGTCAATATGGCTTGACGTAATGTCTACAATGTTAGAACCCGTGAACTATATCTCGTTATAATAGTATTTTTACACGTTCATGATTTATCAATTGCCGAGTTGTAATTTGTTGACCCAACATGTTTGTTTTCTTTGGAGAGACACCACTAGTGAACCTATGGCCCCCGGTCCTGTTTTCCTTATATTTGCAACCTTCTCTTGAGCACTTTCATAATTGTTTCCTCGTTGTTCCGTTTTTACTTTTATTTTTTTCCAAGACTCTATATGTTTAATTCTCTTGTTTTCAGCAAGACTGGATGATTGACAGCCTTCCGGAAAGTTGGCACAAGACAGAGTTTGTGTTTGTGTGTAGGTTCCACGCTTGGTTACACGCCACACAACAAGCAACCTTCTCCAAGACTACGAACTCTTACTGGTTCGATAAACCCGGGTTCCTTAATTGGGGGAAATTTTCCGCCGGGCTACATAATACCTTCCGCTTGGGGTTTCCCAAAGAGCGTTTGATCACGTTAGCGCCAACAGTAATACCTGATCAGTTGGTTGTTGCAGATGCACAAGAGGGTCATGGTGCTCCTTGTGTTGATTGGAATTCGGTAGATATAGATAAGTCTACTGATTTAGTCATTGCACCAATACCTGATAGTGAGATGGTCAAACTATTTACCATTCAATATATGATAGAGATACGGAGGAAATGGGTGAATCTAGTTTGCCTGCTGATGGTAACAGAGATTCATCTTATGTGGATGTAGAGTTGATGGAAGATGCTACACATGATGCACATGTTGATGAGCGGATACATGTGTATGACAAATAAAACCATGTTATTGAAGTAGCGAAGTTTTGGGCAAGCATATATGAGTTTAAGATGTGTTTAAAACTTATGCAATGAAACATGAGTTTGATGCCAAGACTGCTTGGACTCATAAAAAGAAGTTTTTTGCGATATACAGGGGTTCTAATGGGAGTGCCAAGCCTTGCAAGTGGTACATATTTTTGATTATGACATAATCACACACTTGCTGGGAGACCACAAGCGGAAGGTATGATGTAGTATAGAATAAGTTTTCCCCTAGTATAGAACCAGAGTTATCGAACTAGTAGGACTTCGTAGTCTTCAAGAAGGTTGATTTATCAATGATGCTAGAATAGTACTGGCGTGTAGTTGACGGGAGCGTGGAACCTGCACACAAACAGAAACCCTCTCTTGCTCCAACTTTTCGGAAGGTTGTCAATCTTTCGGTCTTTCTAGAAACGGGAGAATTAAACATATAGAGTCTTGGAAAACAAAAAGTAAATACGGAACAACAGGGAAACAATGATGAAAGTGCTTAAAAGAAGGTTTGCAATATGAGGAAAATAGGACCGGGCCTTAGGTTCACTAGTGGTGTCTCTCCAAAGAAAACAAACATGGTGGGTGAACAAATTACAGCTGGGCAATTGACAAATCATGAACATATAACAATACTATTATGACAAGCGAAAGTTCATAGGTTCTAACATTGTAGGAATTACGTCAAGGCATACGTACCGCTATCCAGCATGCATCCATATCTAAAAGTCCACCTCAATAAAGCTTTCCAAGTGATTGCAATGTGTGCAACAGACAAATGCATTAAGATCAATACATAATGTAAGTAGTGGTTCTCATCCGTAGACAAGAGCAACGTTGTTTTCTCCCTAGTGGAAACATGATATCCTCCTCCCCCCCCCGGTACGTTGCTAACACAGGCAACAAGGAGGTATGGATATCTATCTAGCATATAAAACCTCTCTTGGAGGTGAAAAAAACTATATGGTCAAGGTAATCATAAACACCGGAGAGCATTGCAAGACAAGATTAAAAATCTCTACAAATATAAGTGAAGCATCTTAGATTGACATGAACAAAATAATTATAATGTCATTGTTCATCGGATCCCAGCAAACACAACATGCGCAATTACATAACGGTGGTCTCGATCATGTGAGGCAGCTCACGAGACTCCAAACATGGAGGCATATGGGAGATAACAACCATCTAGCTACTGCTATTGACCCATAGTCCCGAGATGAACTACACACGCATCTGTCCAGAGGCGATCATGGCTATGTAGAGGCCTCCGGTGACGATCCCCTTCCCCGGTAGGGTGCCAGAGCAGGACTCCAGAAGCCCTAGATTGGAATTTTGAGGTGACGTCGCCTCTCTCTATGTTTCGTGGAAAATAACTCTATCCCCGACGTTTTTAGGGTTGAAGGCATTTATAAGCGAAAGGGGGACGTGAAGAGGTGCCCGGGGCTCCCAGGGGCCCACCAGGCGCGGCCTTGGGTGTTGCACCTGGCACCCTCCTGGTGCCCCTGGCTCCCCTCCGTCTACCATTTGGACTCCATGTTCGTTCCGGGTAAAAATTGATCTTCATGGAATTTCAGCCCTTTCCTAGAATATTTCCTTAAGTACTTTTCTGAAATAGAAAAACAGCAGAAAACAACAAATCGCCTGAGGCATATTATTAATAGGTTAGTCTGTCAAAACATCCGGAAAACGAAGGAAAATGAAAGAAAACATGTGGAAAACAATAGGTATTGGATAGAAAACAAGCATGGAGCATAAAAAATTATAGATACGTTTGCAACGTATCAATCTGCTAGACGCCAACCTTATGAAAGTACTATCAGAATAAATTAAATCCCACATTAACATACTTGTTTTACAAGTTCACATACAATATCCACAATGACATCACATCTATGGGTTGTTGAGGACCAACAGGTGTAGGGAATCCTTACAAAGTACACTTAGCAATAGCGCTACACTCCCCAGCAACAGTGAAAGTACAAGGATGACGTCTAGAGGGGGGCTGAATAGGCACTTTAAAATAATTACGGTTTAGGCTTGAATAAATGTGATGTCTTAGGGGCGCGTTGGTAGTTAGGTTACTCCAAGCGCAGAGTTTTATGTAGAACAACGACAAACTTTCCCTTAAAATTAACCAAGGATATCGAATCCAGGAGGACACGAAGGTTCTTCAGAAGGTTGTCAGCGGCGCAACTGACGCTGAACCTGCAGACAAACAAACACACTACTTTGCCCGAACGAAACAGAGAGGCTGTCAATCTCTCTGGTCCTGCTGAAAACAGAGGGATTAAAGGTATGGTGCAGAAAACAGAGATGATTGGAGGAAACAATAGGGAATAGTATGATTGCAGTAGGTGGTTTAACAGTATGACGAAAATTGACTGGGGTCCACAGTTCACAAGTGGTGTCTCTCTATAAATATTTCTAGCATGTTGGGTAAACAAATTAGAGTTGGGAAATTGACAAATAATGAAGGCATGACAATGCAATATATGACAAGATGTTCACTATGAGATTTAAAAGAGCATTACAACAAAGTACATAGAATTGTTATCCAACACATATATGACTAAATAATCCACCTTCGGTCAGCATCCGCATCACTTCCAGTATTAAGTTACAAACAACAGATTATTGCATGAAGTATTGTGTGTAATGTAAATAATGCAAAAGACACGTAGACTAAGCATCGTTATTTTATCCCTAGTGGCAACAACACATCCACAACCATGCACGTTTCAGTCACTCGAACGATGATTTCTGGAGGCATGAACCCACTATCGAGCATAAGTACTCCCTCTTGGAGTCACAGGCATCTACTTGGCCAAAGCATCTACTAGAAACAGAGACCATGCAAGATATAAACAACATAGACATATGGATAAAGAAACAACTTGCTCATAGTACCAATATTCATCGGATCCCAGCAAACACAACATGTAGCATTACATAACGATGATCTTGATCATGTAGGTCCGCTCACAAGATCTAAACAAGATAGCACAAAGTGGAGGGACTACCATCTAGATACTGTTATGGACCCGTAGTCCAAAGATGAACTACTCACGCATCACTCCGGAGGCATCATGGCAGTGTAGAGTCCTCCGGTGATGATTCCCCTCTCCGGCGGGGTGCCGGGAAGAGCTTTAGATCCCCCCGAACTAGGGTTGACGATGTTAGCGGAGTTTGGATGTTTCGTGGTTTATCGATCGGGTATTTAGAATTTTCGGGGCAGAAGGAATATATAGGCGAAATGACGGTGTCGGTGGCCACCCGAGGGGCCCACGCCACAGGAGGGCGCCGGCCAGGGGTGGGCGCGCCCTGGTGTGGCATGGCCGGCTTCTCCTACCCTTTGGGCTTCTGGAGTCTTCTGTTGTAATATTTGGTACGCCAATTTTTGTCCAATTCCAAAAATATTTTGCGACTAGCTTTTTCTGAAAGAGAAAAATGGCAGAAAATAGGAACTGACACTATGGCATCTTGTTAATAGGATAGTCCCAGAAAATGCATAAAAATGCTATGAAGTGTAAACAAAACATGTGGCAATTGATATAATAACAGTATGGATCATCAAAAATTATATATACGTTTGAAATGTATTAAAATGCAGAATAAATCTAGCGTTTAATTTATCAAGCACGAAACCTATACAAGTTAGGTTTACCTATGTTCACCAACAACTTATGCTAAGCAATATATACAACTATGTGATAACAAGATAAATGACTTCAAGAACGATGGCTATCATAAAGGTTAATGCATAAGCAACAAGGTCAAGTATAGAAATAACCAAATCACAAGGATACGCCGATGTGATTACGAAGTTCCTTCCCAAAGGAATTACGTCTTCGCTGGAGGGTTTTGGAGCCGCCAAGGAACTCCAACGAACAGTTGTGCTCACCCTATTCTCCTTGAGCTTCTCCGATGAGGGAGATGCTCGTTTCCACTATGAGGTCGTCTTGAAGGCGGTGACCAAACCTTACATAAGTTTGAGGTTATCTCCACAACTAAATTGGGGGCTCTCAACGAAGCTTGTTGCAACAATGGTGCAAGCTCCAATCACTAACTGTCTTGGGTGGTCAATGTACCCAAGAGGAACAATCTCTGCGGTGACCAAGCACCCAAGAGTAACAAGCTCACAAACTTATCTTTCACGAATCTCATGGGAAAGTCAAACCGATGCACCTAATGCAATGGCAAGAACACAAAAAGTGGTCAAGACCTTCTCGCCCAAATCACACCAAAGAAACTAATGTTATGGAGTGAGGAAGGAGGAAGAACAAGGAAAACAACTAACGAATCCCAAGATCTAGATCTAATAGGTTCCCCTCACAAAGAGGAGGGATTGATTGGTGAAGTTGTAGATCTAGATCTTGTCTCTCTTTTCCTCAAGTGGAAGCAAGAATCATTAAAGGGATATAGAGATAGCAGGCTTTTGGAGGTCAAAACTTGCCAAAAAGGTTAGGGAACCATTGGGGAAGAAGGCCCCGTAAATAGGTTACCCAAATATCTAGTCGTTGGGTGGCAAAAACGCACAAGGGCGGTACTACCGCTCAAACCACAAGTACTACTATCGGTGAAACCACTGGCACTACCTTGACTTGCATATCGAAGAGATATTTGGCTGTGCCAGCACCGGTACTACCACTGCTAGGAAAAACCGTAGAAACCCCGGTACGAAAAATGTCATAACTTTTGCATATGGACTCCGGTTTTTATGTTCTTGGAATCGTTGAAATGGCAACAACGAGAAATACAAGAATATGAAGAGAAACATTATAGTAAAACATGGGAGGATAAAACCAATTGATGGAAGGTTTTTCCTATCTATAAAGAGCAGCTGGTAAAACCTCCAACATAAAAAACGCAATAAGTTTTTCATACGAAAACCGTTTTTGATGAAATTGAGATTCAAATTAAGAACATGAAAAGATATAAAACCACACATGGAGAAAACCCTAATAAGATCCAAGAACAATAATTCCAATTATGGACAGGTTTGAGATCTCTATGATAGATACGATCAAGATACACATTCAAGGCCCCCTCTTGATAGACAGTTATCTATCTCATAACCCGGTCTCCAAACTACATCATGAGACCGGTAAAATAGAAACCCTATCTAAGTCATACCTTTGAATTGCACAATCCAACTGAGCTAGGTGATGACGATCTTAATCACCTCAAGTTGGACCACCTTTCTTGATTGCACTTTGCTTCGTGAAGACTTATAAATTGCTCCCCATAAGATAATATGGGAGAGCTTATCACATGTCCATATTCACTTGAAAATAATCTCCATATGGGTGGCAAGAATCAAGCATATGAACTCTTCTTGATGCTTTTCTTAACTTGCGCTTCACAACCTCTTTGATGACGATCATCACTTGTCGTTATCTTCCATGGGCTATATGGAATATCAATTTTGATGCAAGCCTCATGGGAAGAAAACTAAAACCACAAATATACTCCACACACATGTAACATGGGTTAGTTCAAAAAGCTATATAGACAATTTCTTACCGTACCACGATATCACATGATCCCACATTATACATCATTTAGCTTTGTGTGTTGATCAATCTTGAATCCATTCTCTGCACTTCTACTTGATCAACCAAGTATCTTATCTTTATTCATCATGATGATGTCTTGAAGGTAAACATGACTGTTCACAAAATACCCTTCTTTAGGACGTACTTGCAATATGATCAATAATTGCATGACAATTCTTCTTCTTGATCATATAAAATATATTCATTATAAGCAATGATCTTGATAGCATCCAACCTTGAATCCAACACATGGAGTTCAAGTGGTTCAAATGGAAAACCCTAGAAGAATATATCAATGCAAACATTAGTCCATACGGATTTTCATTAATTACCAAAACCACACATGGAGGCACCATGCACTTTTAGTCTCCCACATTTTGGTAATTGATGACAATCCCTTTTACGAGGGTTTATATAATGAATTAAGCAAACATGCAAAGTGATACGTTGCAAGCGTATCTACTTTTCCAACCAATTTTCTTGTAGTTTTCCCTCACATTTGCATGATTTGGATCAAACTAGCATGGTCTAGCGATGTTTTCATTAGAATTGCCCTCGGTGTCTAGTTTTGTGCAGAAATTGAATTTCCTTAGAAAAATCCAGAAATAATCCAAAAATTATTTTCCTCGAAAGAATCCGAGAACCCAAAGGACAGCTGGAGGGGACACTAGGCCCCTAGGGGGTGCCATCCGCGGCCCTTCATGGGGGGACTTTGGGTGACTGGTACCACCCCCCAGGGTACCCTTTGGCACAAAGGTGCCTTCATCCCTGAAAATTAGAACCCCTGAAGGATTTTCCCAAAACGATCCGCAGCTCCGCTGACACTCGAAACCCTAGTTTGGGAGACAGCAGTTCATGTTCTAGCACCCTGCCGGGACGGGGATTGGAGGGAGACCGTCGCCATCATCATCGTCATCACCTCTCCATCAACCATCCACGATTCATGATGGTACAGGTCTTGCACTCGATGGGAAACCCCAAGAGGAAGGTACAAAGAGCACAACAACAAGTTTTCCCTCAGAAAGAAACCAAGGTTGAATCGACCAGTAGGAGAAAGAAATCACTTCCGAAGGTTATGCAGCTGATGTTGGTAGGGAGCAATACCGGTTCAAACGCAACATGGAACCTACACAACACAATCAAATCACTTTGCCCCAACAAAGCAGTGATGTTTTCAATCTCACCGGTTTTGCTGAAAACAAAGAGGTTAAACATATGGTGTGGAAAACAGTAGGAAAATAATAGTCACAATATGAAAACAGTGATGGCAGTGGTTGTATTATCAGCATGAGGAAAATGGACCGGGGTCCACAGTTCACTAGTGGTGTCTCTCCATAAAACATAGATAGCATGTTAGGTAAACAAATTACAGCTGGGCAATTGACAGATATGAAGGTTGCACCGTAGTGCATATGCATGACATGATGATTACTATGCGATTCATGCGGGCATTACAACAAAATACATAGACCGTTATCCACCTGCATCTATGACTAATAATCCACCCTCGGAATGTCATCCGAGCAAACCTTGGGTATTAAGTTGCAAGCAACAAATAATTGCGTTAAGAAAAGTGTGTAATGTAAAAAATGTAAACATCGCTATTTTCTCCCTAATGGCAACAGCACATCCCCCACCCGTTACGTTTCTATCACTCGAGAGTGAGTAAAAGCAAGGCATGAACCCACTATGTCGAGACATCGTAGTAGTTTTCATAGACTGGGGTGCCATGAGACTACGGTAGAGACGTGGGGTAACGGGATAGCGTAGTAACACAGAACACGGGATTTTACCCAGGTTCGGTACGTCGCGACAGTACGGCGTACCTACTCCTGCACTTCTCACTAATTGGGACTAAAGCCCGTATAACAGGGTTACAATGTGAGGGAATAGATCTAGCTACTCGACGAGGATGAACTTCCCGGCGAGTTGCGTAGAGCTTTAGCTTGTGTCTAACTTAACTTATCTAATCTATCTCCCGTCCGGCTTTATATAATAGCCGAATTAGGGCTTACAGAACCAGAAACCTAGAAGACTACGTTTAACCTTGTAACTTGGAAAGTAAGGAATCCGTCTTCTCCCTCCAAGCCAGATCACGTGGCGCGTGATCCGGGTTCTTCTAGAATCCCGGCTTCTGCGCGTCGGACTACTGCGGGCCGCCCAATGGACCTAAGCCCATTACCATGTAGGCCACCCTGGTAGTCCGGCTCTTTTGTCTACCTATCTTCTATACCCCTATTCAGTATTATATCCGACAGTAGCCCCCAGGGATGGATCAAAAACTCTGAAACGCCGCCTTTCGTCAAATACATTTTGTCCGGGAAAACTTGATTCAGCAGTCTTGATTCTTTCTTCTTTCCTTTTGAAGGAGATGGTAACACAAAACACTCGGAACTATGAAAATCCGGCTTTTCTTCTCGCGATCCTTCGCGGAATAAGGAACTCATGACATCAGCGCTTTAATCATGGCTGACGCAAGCGCCGCTTGGTTTCACGCGGGAAACCCCTGCAAACGTATCTTCTGACAGATTCTCACGGGAAACGAGGAGATAGCCATCATTCCTCTGTCGTTCCGTTTCCCGGATTTTCCGGTGGTTGACACGCGTCAAACATCCAACGTTCGAAAGAGCCGTTGGCCACGTATCTAGAGGTTTTCAGGCTATAAATAGCCGTCCTCTTCGTCATCGGAAATCTTTCCTCACTCCATCACTGCCCACGCCATTGACGCAACCGTGAGCTCGAGAGCAAGACCTTGCCCCGACGAACTCTTCGCACGCCGGAGCGCTCATTCGCCACCAAATGAAGATGGCTCTCCGTCGTCCTCACCGGCTCGTGCCTCCATCGACGAACTTTTTGGGCGACCTAGATCCACAGCTGGGGTCGCCCAAGCATGCCGGCGGCGAGCCGGATAGACCACGGCATCCGCGGCGGGCGAGGAAACGCTTCCGCCGCCGCTGACGTCCGCGGGCCCAAGCGCCACAACCAACTCCGCCGTTTGCTTCAGAACCAGCGAGGGTCAAGATTCACTCCCGTGTGTACTGAGCGCTTCTCCACCGGAGCTGATGAAGAAGCAGAATTTGTCGGAAATTGGAATCAGAGTAATATTTACCTCGTCCTCCTTCGTCGGATGTCAAGGGATAGATTATAGTTTAAAGGCAAATGGCGGATCTCGAAGGATGAGCCAGAGCCCAAGCCAAAGGAAGGAGAACGTGTCCTCCTTACCTCTCATATCACGAGAGGTATGGGTTTTCCCCTTCCGCCTTTTTCCTAGACGTCCTTAACTTTTATGGTGTTCAACCACATAATATCTCCTCCAAATTCCATCCTTCAATTAGCTAGTTTCCAAGCTCTTTTTGAAGGGTATCTTGGGAATAATTCCCAATTTAGACTTCTGGCATTATTGTTTTGAGGTAAAACATAACATTACAAACGGTGTTTCGCCATCTGCGGGACCATATCTTTTACCCTCAGAAACTTTAGGGAAGAATGGTATCCAAAGATAAGAATGCCAAAACCTGACCAATCTTGGCTAGGTTCTTTCTTTTATCACCAAGACATTCCATTCCCCAGCAAAGAAACCGGAATTCCTCCCTTTGTTAATTCTGCCGCTACTCCCTCGCGATAGTTGGACACTTGCAGTAACAGAGGATTTGCCTGAAAACCTGATGAAAATAAAGCGGCGCATTGCCAAACTTTCTTCTTCTCAACCACCTTTGGTTTGGAAGGATATCGTTTTATGCTGGTTTGGACGTCGCGTACAACCTTTATCCCTTCGTTCCCGACTTCTTTGCGAGTACACGGGACCGGAAGATAGCATGAGAGGAACAGATAGGTCCTTTAGCAAGAAGGATTTTATAGAACCGGCCTTCATCAGATAGTTGCCGCCAATAGCCAGATTGAGGAAAGTCTAGCCATTTCATCATGCGAAAATCTGGTTTCTAAGGTACTTTCCTTCCCTTGTTTCATGAGTTTCCTCAGATTATCCTCTACTCTCTTCATTTTTTAACATACTGTTAATTCTTTCCTAGTTTTGACGAACTTGGAGAAAATGATCTTGCTTCTGATGCTGAAATCAGCAAATTATATGCCGAGTTTTTACAGCAACCAAAAGCGCAAGAGGCAAACTACTATCAAAGAAGAATTTCCTTCTGTCAGATCGGGGTAAAAAGGGGGAGAACGAAATACGCCAATGGGCGGAAATTTTCGATCACCTGCTGGAAACGAATCCATTCCTACTCCGGGATGATATCCGGGGTTGAAAGAAGAGAGCCCTTTCGACGACCTCGATATATTCGTCCGGAAGCTAAGGAATTTTTTTGCTCCTCTCTGCGCCTCGTGTTCGCCCCTGGCCACAAAATGGATTATGTTATCCGCAATAATATCGCATTCTCGCCCGTCAGGTCATACACGATGGCCTTCACCATGGTTGGAATATCCTTTTCATGGAATATTGCCAGGGAATTCAAGGAGACCTTGGCTGACTTGCGAGAAATGAGCCAGGTAATACTTCTAGCCCCCAAGCATTAAGTTGAAGACCTTAAATTCTTCTTAATGCTTTTTTGTATGCTCGTTTAAACTTAAGCATCCTGGCTTTCATTTCCATGTTTCAGCATTCCGCAGATGCCATAAACTTGAAAGTTTTGAAAAAACTTAGCCTCAAAAAGCAGAGAAGGTTTAAAACACTTCAAAGATCCTGTTATGAGTCGAAAAGCAACGATCTGGCGTCGTCTCAACGGCAAATTATCAAAAGCCACTGGTATTATTACATTCATGTTTATTGATTTTTGCTGGAAAATCATTGCTAGATCTTGCCGTAATGTCGGAATATTTTGTCCCTGCTTTTCAGCTGCTTTAACCAAAGCCAAGAAGCACACAGCAAACGCTGCTTATTTTTCTCAACTTCGTGAAGAAAACTCCAACCTTCAAAGAGAACTTTCAAAAGTTCGAGAAGAACTGGAAGCCAGTAATCTAGCCCTTGGGATTGCGCAATCCAAGGCTTCTTTGCAGGCAGCAGAGGATAAATCTATTATCAATGATTTAGAAAGTATGCTATTCCCTCGTATGAAAGAGGGCGATGAAATTGACGCGGTTCTTGGTAAGTTGACTTCTTTTACCAATACTTTCATGTCATATTTCTTGTATTCTCTAATCTTTGCTTTTGTTAAAAAAGCAGGAAATTTTCCAGGAATTTCTCGGACTGAAAAGATCCGGGCCTTTGGGAGGATATGGAATTCAATCAGAGATGCAGGAATGCATTTAATTAATAAATTCCTGCCCGCAAGTAGTATACAAAAGTTTACCGACTTCCGGATGCCATCATGGAGGTAGCAAATTCGAAGGAATCTTTCTTTCGCTCTGCTGCACGGGGTGGTGCGCGAATGGCACTTGGCCTCATGCGCTTACACTACCCTGATGCAAAATCTGGCGTGTAGCATCCGGTATTCCTCCAAGAATGTACAGAAGCACAAATAAATGCGATCTTTAATGAAGTTGAAGGCCTCGCCACTCAGATTGCCTCCATGGTGAATATCTCCATTACTTATCCGAAGAAGAAGTGCCCGCAGCCCCCGAGAATGATAGCAGTGATGAAGACTCAGAAGTTTTGAGGGGGCCGCACTTGACCTGGATGATGGATGTGTATTAGAAGCATTTTTCTTTTTTACAATTGTAAATTCAATTGTACTGCTTTCTGTACCTTTTGCTGAAACAAGAACTCCAACCTTTTACAGTTGTGAATTATTAAATTCCTTGCAAAGTTTTTGTCGGGTTTGGTTATTCCTTTTATCTTCTAAGTAATCCGGAAAATGTGCTTTAACTGCTCTAGTGTTAAAAAATGGCTCAAATAGCAATATAAAACTTCATGCCGAGTAACTGGGGACGAACCAAACAGTTTTGAAACTCGGATTCATGGATCATGCTAAAGGCATTTTTACTAACTAGTTCCAATGACCCAACACACACAATCAGATAAGACTTAGATAAAACAAGGAACTATTTTGAAACTTGGGCACGCAGGCACAATCCGAGTTTCCTTTAACCTTGAACAGGCCGAATCATTCAGCTTTTAAACACCGAGCACGCAGGCACAATTCGGGTTAACATTGAGTATTTGTAAGATCATTGGGAAATATATGAGGCGGAAATATTTTGTACTTATAATGAATATGAATTCCGACAACTTTATTTCATGATCTCAAAGATGTTTACATAGAAATTGAACTAAGTATAGAAGGGACGTAATTGCTGGATACTCCAAGGCCTATTTGTCTCTCCTAGTTCATCATCTATTTTTGATTCGGCTTCTCGGGGGTCGTCCTCTGTATCTCGAATGTCAACAAGATAGTATGATCCATTCTTCATGGCTTTACTGATGACAAAATGGTCGCCTTCCCATACTGGGGCTAAATTTGTGCTTCCTTTTCTGCACCAATCTCAGCACCAAGTCACCTTCTTTAAAAGAACGATTCCTGATTTTCCCGACTGTGATAACGCCGTAAACCTTGCTGGTAGATGGAGGATCTTTGAAGTACAAGTTCTCGTCCTCTTCTAAGAGATCGACGGCAATCCTGTCGTGCTTCCTCGGCATCCGAGTCTTCAAAATTACTGCACTCTTGGGCTATCATGGGATCATATCCGTTGGAAGAATAGCTTCCGCACCGTAAACCAGGAAAAACCGGGGGTTTGCTCGGTTGACCTATTTTGGCGTCGTTTCGAATACTCCACAACACGGAAGGTAGCTCTTCTACCCATGCTCCAGCTGCTCTATGGAGAGGAGTTTCGAAGTCTTGGGCCTTGCAGGATTGAACTGTTCATGTCTTTCAACCTGTCCATTAGATTGCGGGTGTGCCACAGATGCAAGATCGTAAGCGAATTCCCGTTGTTGGCAGGTATTTTGCCAACTCTCCAATGGAGAAATTTGTCCCGTTATCAGTTATTATGCATGTGTGGGACGCCATACCTCATTACTAAATCGATAATGAAATTTCTGGCAGTTAGCACCGTCCAGCTTTTTGATGGGGTTTAGCCTCCACCCATTTTGTGTACTTATCTACCGCTACGAGTAGATGTGTAAGTCCACCTCTTGCAGTTTGAACGTCCCATCATATCTAGCCCCCAGACCGCAAAACGGCCATGTGATAGGATATTTTTAAGTGCTTTGGGCCGGCAAATTGGGTCTGCTTGCGTAATAATTGGCATTCCTTCGCACGTATTCACTATGCGTTCGTCCGTCTGTCTTGGCTGTTAGCCAGAAAAACCCCGCCCGGAATGCTTTTTTGACTATGCTTTTTGATTGAGCATGATGTCCGCAATCGCCGGCATGGATTTCTTCCAGTATTTCTCTTCCTTCTTCTGGTGAAATACACCGTTGAAAAATTCCGGAAGTACTGCGTTTATACAAGTGGTCGTTGATCACCACGTATCCTTTGCATCGACGCTGTATTTGCCTTTGCAAGACCTCGTCTGCTCCTTCCGGGTACTTCTGATTGACTAAGAAGTTTAAGTACGGGATTGTCCAATCCGGTTTAACGAGCATGACTTCAATTGTTTCAGATGCTAGAGGGTAATCAACGTCTCCACCTTTTATGGACGGTTCATGCAAATGCTGGACGAATACCCCTGGTGGTAAAGTTTTTACTCTCTCTGATCCCATGCGGGCTAACGCATCCGCGTTCCAATTTTCCTCCCTTTTTATGTGAAGGACTTCGAACCCGAAGAAGCAGATGGCAAACTCATCCACCGTTCTCCGATATTCGGCCATTATAGGGCTTTTCGCGTCCCAGGTTTGGTTGAGCTGATGCTGTACCAAATCCGAGTCTCCATAGCACAAGATGCGTTTTACCCCTATTTCTTTTGCAATATGCAAGCCATGAAGCAAAGGTTCGTATTCTGCCACATTATTACTGGCGTTGAAGTGTATTTGCAATACATACTCCATTGTGTCTCCCTTGGGAGATTTTAGAACTACGCCGGCTCCAGCTCCTTCCTTCATCTTGGATCCGTCAAAGTGCATGATCCAGTACTCGGATTCTGGCATCGGTGTATTTTCCATTGCTTCTGTCCAGTCGGCGACGAAATCTGCCAAAACCTGGGATTTTATTGCCGTCCTTGGCTGGTACTTAATGTCGAAAGCTGCCAGCTCGATGCCCCATTTAGCTACTCGGCCGGTTGCCTCCGCATTGTTTATAATATCCCCTAGTGGTGCTTTACATACCACTGTTATAGAATGTCCTTGGAAGTAATGGCGCAGCTTTCTGGATGCAAAAAATACGCCATATGCCAGTTTCTGATAATGCGGGTATCTTTGTTTGGATTCGGAGAAAACTTCGCTTATGTAGTATACCGGATGTTGATCTGGTATGCTTTGCTCTTCTTTTGTCCGTTCCACAATGATTACCGCGCTAATAACCCGATTAGTAGTCGTAAGGTATAGTAACATGGGTTCTTCGTCTTTGGGAGATGCCAAGATGGGAGCGTTCATCAAGGTTTCCTTTAACTGGGCCAACGCTGCATCGGCCTCTTCTGTCCATTCGAACTTGTCGGATTTCTTTAACAGTTTGTAGAGTGGTAAGGCTTTATCCCCCAGCCGACTAATAAATCTGCTGACGGCTGCAGCGGAACCCGTCAATCTTTGGACATCTTTTACACATGTAGGCTTTGAGATGTTCAAGATTGCCTTGATCTTTTCCGGGTTAACTTCTATTCCTCTGTGGGAAACGATGAAACCCAGAAGTTTTCCTGAGGGGACCCCGAATACGCACTTAGATGGATTCAACTTCATCTTGTAAGTGCGCAAATTCTCGAAGGTTTCTCGCAGATCCTCAAGGAGTGTATCTTTTTCCTTGGTTACGACAGCAATATCGTCTACGTAAACATGGACATTTTTTCCAATCTGACTATGCAAACAACGTTGCATGCAACGCTGGTAGGTTGCACCTGCGTTCTTCAGGCCAAAAGGCATGGTTACGTAATAATACATCCCGTACGGGGTTATAAAAGAAGTCTTGATTTGATCTTCCTTTTTCATGCGTATTTGGTGGTACCCAGAGTATGCATCCAAAAAGCATAAAAGCTCAGAGCCTGCAGTGACATCTATTATTTGATCGATTCGCGGTAACGCAAACCTATCTTTCGGACACAGCTTGTTCAGTCCTGTGTAATCTATACACATTCTAAGAGCAGTGGTGTCTTTCTTCGGCACTAATACCGGATTTGCGGACCAGTCAGTATGGATTACTTCCTTGATAAAATCCGCTGCTAAAAGCCGGATAATTTCCTTGCCAATAGCCTTCCGTCTTCTTCCTTCAAATCGACGGAGACCTTGTTTGACGGGTTTTGATCCGGGAATAACCTTGAGTTGGTGCTCAGCAAGTTCCCTGGGTACGCCTGGCATGTCAGCTGGACACCAGGCGAAAATATCCCAGTTCTCACGGAGGAACTTGATGAGCTCGCCTTCCTATTTGTCGGTCATCCCAGTCCCTACAACGACGAATTTTGTCGGATCTTTGGGATCTAGGATTACCTGTCTTGTATTCTCGGACGCCTTGAAGCTATCTGTTGGCTTCCGAGTTTCTTTTCCTGCCGGCATTTCTTTCGGCGATACCTCCTTGGCTAACTCCTTCAGTTCTTCCTGAGCTATAACTCTTTGAGCGCAAAGGGCGTTTTGTTTCTCCAACTCATT
This sequence comes from Alopecurus myosuroides, assembly GCA_028641055.1. Taxonomy (NCBI): domain Eukaryota; kingdom Viridiplantae; phylum Streptophyta; class Magnoliopsida; order Poales; family Poaceae; genus Alopecurus; species Alopecurus myosuroides. The sequence goes on from CM054058.1 coordinate 253,259,647, forward strand.
TTCCAGCTTGAAATCACCGGCAATGGTGATTACTCCTCCTTTGGGTCCTGGCATCTTCAGCTTGTTGTAGATATAGCAAGATCTTGCCATAAATTTGGCGAAAGCCGGACGTCCGAGTATTGCGTGATACACGCTTTCGAACGGCACTACTTCGAAGGATACTTTTTCCTGTCGGAAGTGATCTTTATCTCCGAAGGTGACATCTAGGGAAATTTCTCCTAGGGATCGTGCTTGCCTGCCAGGAACAATGCCATGGAAGCGTATATTGCTGTAGTTGAGCTGGGACTCGGAGATCTTCAAGTGCTTCAATGTATCCAGGTACATTATGTTGATGCTGGATCCTCCGTCCATCAGCACTCTTCTTAGCCTAGTGTTTTGAACAATAGGGCTTACAACAAGAGCTTGTGTGCCGGGTTCAGGGATATTTCCGGGATGATCTGACTGATCCCAGATAATCGGTGTGTTGGAGTACTTCAAGAATTTTGGGGTTGCAGGAACAACCGCGTTTATTTCTCGAAGTGTCCTTTTGGCCACCTTTGCTGACGGGGTTGCTAGGAAAGTTAACATTGCTTCTCCGTCAACTCTCGGAAATTTGGGTTCGCCTTTTCGCTGCTGTTCCTGGATTTTGTCATCAGTGTCCGATTCACTGTCTTCTTTTTCAGCTTCTGGCTTTTGTTTGGCAGGTTTCCTTTTGGAACCCTTCCCTTTATTTCCGGATCCTGCATTGCCTTTCATATGCTTGTTTAGCCGGCATTGCGCGTTTGTGTGGGTTGGTTTCCCAAATTGCGAGTGGTGGACGCAGGGTTCCGACTTAATTCTCTCCCATTCTTCGGGAGTGTAATTGATTGGATCTGGACTGCGGCCTTTCCACTTATTCACCTTTTCTCCTCCAAAGGCTATGTTGACCTCCTTGGGCTTTGTCGTTGACTCTGGAGTTCCTTTTTTGTCAGAACGAGGGGTTTTCTTGGCGAGTATTAGTGACTCAATATTGCCTCCTCTTGCTCTGATAACATCTTCGGCTGCAGCATGCTCATTAGCGGTTGTAAGCATAGATCCGAGATCTTTGTGCTGTTTAGAACCAACCATGAACGGTACAAGTCCGGGTTTTAGGCCATTGACGAAAGCATGCATTGCTTGTACGTCAGTTACTCCAGAGCAACTATTCTTCATTGCAGTCCATCTGGAGATGAAATCCACGTATGGTTCGTCTTCAAATTGGGTGCAACGGTTCAGCTGGTTGATGCTATTTGGGCGTTTGTATGTTCCCCGAAAATGCTGAGTAAATACTCTCGCCATATCATCCCAACTGTCGACAGTTCTTGATGGTAAACCATTGATCCAATCTCTGGCTCCGTCTAGCAACATTAGGGGAAGAAACTTGACAGCTTCCAGGTCTGTCCCGTTGTTGATTTGGACGGCTGTGTAATAATCTGAAAGCCAGGTATCCGGGTTTGTACTGCCGGTATATTTTTGGTAGGTTGGACCAACTTTGGCGAAGCCAGAATGTAGGTTTATCCTTCGGATCCTGTCAGTAAAACACTTAGGACCAAAGTATAGATCATCCTTTTCTGCTCTATCAATATGTGCAGAATATCTCCCGGCTGAATGGACAGAAGGTGATCTGCTCATTTCTTTTCCATTGTTGCGCGGACGCGCTTTTCCGGGGTTATCTCTATCTCTTCCGTTGTCACGCCCCCTGGGATTAGGTGGAGTCCTGCTCCTGTACCTTTCCTTATCCTTAGGCGGTGTCCGAGATCTTTCACGTCTGTGAGGTGTATCGTATCTTCCAG
>CM054058.1:253261449-253380675 GCA_028641055.1 Alopecurus myosuroides
CGCGGAAAAGGAACTCATGACATCAGCGCTTTAATCATGCTGACGCAAGCGCCGCTTGGTTTCACGCGGGAAACCCTGCAACGTATCTCTGACAGATTCTCACGGGAAACGAGGAGATAGCCATCATTCCTCTGTCGTTCCGTTTCCCGGATTTTCCGGTGGTTGACACGCGTCAAACATCCAACGTTCGAAAGAGCCGTTGGCACGTATCTAGAGGTTTTCAGGCTATAAATAGCCGTCCTCTTCGTCATCGGAAATCTTTCCTCACTCCATCACTGCCCACGCCATTGACGCAACCGTGAGCTCGAGAGCAAGACCTTGCCCCGACGAACTCTTCGCACGCCGGAGCGCTCATTCGCCACCAAAGAAGATGGCCTCTCCGTCGTCCTCACCGGCTCGTGCCTCCATCGACGAACTTTTGGGCGACCTAGATCCACAGCTGGGGTCGCCCAAGCATGCCGGCGGCGAGCCGGAAAAGACCACGGCATCCGCGGCGGGCGGAGGAAACGCTTCCGCCGCCGCTGACGTCGCGGGCCCAAGCGCCACAACAACTCCGCCGTTTGCTTCAGAACCAGCGAGGGTCAAGATTCACTCCCGTGGTACTGAGCGCTTCTCCACCGGAGCTGATGAAGAAGCAGAATTTGTCGGAAATTGGAATCAGAGTAATACTTTACTCGTCCTCCTTCGTCGGATGTCAAGGGATAGATTAATAGTTAAAGGCAAATGGCGGATCTCGAAGGATGAGCCAGAGCCCAAGCCAAAGGAAGGAGAACGTGTCCTCCTTACCTCTCATATCACGAGAGGTATGGGTTTTCCCCCTTCCGCCTTTTTCCTAGACGTCCTTAACTTTTATGGTGTTCAACCACATAATATCTCTCCAAATTCCATCCTTCAATTAGCTAGTTTCCAAGCTCTTTTTGAAGGGTATCTTGGAATAATTCCCAATTTAGACTTCTGGCATTATTGTTTTGAGGTAAAACATAACATTACAAACGGTGTTTCGCCCATCTGCGGGACCATATCTTTTACCCTCAGAAACTTTAGGGAAGAATGGTATCCAAAGATAAGAATGCCAAAACCTGACCAATCTTGGCTAGGTTCTTTCTTTTATCACCAAGACATTCCATTCCCCAGCAAAGAAACCGGAATTCCTCCCTTTGTTAATTCTGCCGCTACTCCTCGCGATAGTTGGACACTTGCAGTAACAGAGGATTTGCCTGAAAACCTGATGAAAATAAAGCGGCGCATTGCCAAACTTTCTTCTTCTCAACCACCTTTGGTTTGGAAGGATATCGTTTTATGCTGGTTTGGACGTCGCGTACAACCTTTATCCCTTCGTTCCCGACTTCTTTGCGAGTACACGGGACCGGAAGATAGCATGAGAGGAACAGATAGGTCCTTTAGCAAGAAGGATTTTATAGAACGCCTTCATCAGATAGTTGCCGCCAATAGCCAGATTGAGGAAAGTCTAGCCATTTATCATGCGGAAAATCTGGTTCCTAAGGTACTTTCCTTCCCTTGTTTCTGAGTTTCCTCAGATTATCTTCTCTCTTCATTTTTTAACATACTGTTAATTCTTTCCTAGTTTGACGAACTTGGAGAAAATGATCTTGCTTCTGATGCTGAAATCAGCAAATTATATGCCGAGTTTTACAGCAACCAAAAGCGCAAGAGGCAAACTACTATCAAAGAAGAATTTCCTTCTGCAGCTACGGGTAAAAGGGGGAGAACGAATACGCCAATGGGCGGAAATTTTCGATCACCTGCTGGAAACGAATCCATTCCTACTCCGGATGATATCCGGGTGAAAGAAGAGCCTTTCGACGACCTCGGATATATTCGTCCGGAAGCTAAGGAATTTTTTGCTCCTGCGCCTCTTGTTCGCCCCTGGCCACAAAATGGATTAGTTATCCGCAATAATATCGCATTCTCGCCCCGTCAGGTCATACACGATGGCCTTCACCATGTTGGAATTCTTTTCATGGAATATGCCAGGGAATTCAAGGAGACCTTGGCTGACTTGCGAGAAATGAGCCAGGTAATACTTCTAGCCCCCAAGCATTAAGTTGAAACCTTAAATTCTTCTTAATGCTTTTTTGTATGCTTGTTTAAACTTAAGCATCTGGCTTTCATTTCCATGTTTCAGCATTCCGCAGATGCCATAAACTTGAAAGTTTTGAAAAAACTTAGCCTCAAAAGCAGAGAAGTAAAAACACTTCAATCTGTTATTGAGTCGAAAAGCAACGAACTGGCGTCGTCTCAACGGCAATTATCAAAAGCCACTGGTATTTTACTTCATGTTTATTGATTTTTGCTGGAAAATCATTGCTAGATCTTGCCGTAATGTCGGAATATTTTGTCCCTGCTTTTCAGCTGCTTTAACCAAAGCCAAGAAGCACACAGCAAACGCTGCTTATTTTTCTCAACTTCGTGAAGAAAACTCCAACCTTCAAAGAGAACTTTCAAAAGTTCGAGAAGAACTGGAAGCCAGTAATCTAGCCCTTGGGATTGCGCAATCCAAGGCTTCTTTGCAGGCAGCAGAGGATAAATCTATTATCAATGATTTAGAAAGTATGCTATTCCCTCGTATGAAAGAGGGCGATGAAATTGACGCGGTTCTTGGTAAGTTGACTTCTTTTACCAATACTTTCATGTCATATTTCTTGTATTCTCTAATCTTTGCTTTTGTTAAAAAAGCAGGAAATTTTCCAGGAATTTCTCGGACTGAAAAGATCCGGGCCTTTGGGAGGATATGGAATTCAATCAGAGATGCAGGAATGCATTTAATTAATAAATTCCTGCCCGCAAGTAGTATACAATTTTCAGAAGTTTACCGACTTCCGGATGCCATCATGGAGGTAGCAAATTCGAAGGAATCTTTCTTTCGCTCTGCTGCACGGGGTGGTGCGCGAATGGCACTTGGCCTCATGCGCTTACACTACCCTGATGCAAAATCCTGGCGTGTAGCATCCGGTATTCCTCAAGAATGTACAGAAGCACAAATAAATGCGATCTTTAATGAAGTTGAAGGCTACGCCACTCAGATTGCCTCCATGGTGAATATCTCCATTACTTATCCGGAAGAAGAAGTGCCCGCAGCCCCCGAGAATGATAGCAGTGATGAAGACTCAGAAGTTTGAGGGGGCGCACTTGACCTGGATGATGGATGTGTATAGAAGCATTTTCTTTTTTACAATGTAATTCATATTGTACTGCTTCTGTACCTTTTGCTGAAACAAGAACTCCACCTTTTACAGTTGTGAATTATTAAATTCCTTGCAAAGTTTTGTCGGGTTTGGTTATTCCTTTTATCTTCTAAGTAATCCGGAAAATGTGCTTTAACTGCTCTAGTGTTAAAAAATGGCTCAAATAGCAATATAAAACTTCATGCCGAGTAACTGGGGACGAACCAAACAGTTTTGAAACTCGGATTCATGGATCATGCTAAAGGCATTTTTACTAACTAGTTCCAATGACCCAACACACACAATCAGATAAGACTTAGATAAAACAAGGAACTATTTTGAAACTTGGGCACGCAGGCACAATCCGAGTTTCCTTTAACCTTGAACAGGCCGAATCATTCAGCTTTTAAACACCGAGCACGCAGGCACAATTCGGGTTAACATTGAGTATTTGTAAGATCATTGGGAAATATATGAGGCGGAAATATTTTGTACTTATAATGAATATGAATTCCGACAACTTTATTTCATGATCTCAAAGATGTTTACATAGAAATTGAACTAAGTATAGAAGGGACGTAATTGCTGGATACTCCAAGGCCTATTTGTCTCTCCTAGTTCATCATCTATTTTTCTCTTTCTTTTGCGATTCGGCTTCTCGGGGTCGTCCTCTGTATCTCGAATGTCAACAAGATAGTATGATCCATTCTTCATGGCTTTACTGATGACAAATGGTCCTTCCCATACTGGGGCTAATTTGTGCTTCCTTTTCTGCACCAATCTCAGCACCAAGTCACCTTCTTTAAAAGAACGATGCCTGATTTTCCGACTGTGATAACGCCGTAAACCTTGCTGGTAGATGGCGGATCTTTGAAGTACAAGTTCTCGTTCCTCTTCTAAGAGATCGACGGCATCCTGTCGTGCTTCCTCGGCATCCGAGTCTTCAAAATTACTGCACTCTTGGGCTATCATGGATCATATCCGTTGGAAGAATAGCTTCCGCACCGTAAACCAGGAAAAACGGGGTTTGCTCGGTTGACCTATTTGGCGTCGTTCGAATACTCCACAACACGGAAGGTAGCTCTTCTACCCATGCTCCAGCTGCTCTATGGAGAGGAGTTTCGAGTCTTGGGCGTATTCCTTGCAGGATTGAACTGTTCATTCTTTCAACCTGTCCATTAGATTGCGGGTGTGCCACAGATGCAAGATCTAAGCGAATTCCCGTTTGTTGGCAGTATTTTGCCAACTCTCCAATGGAGAAATTTGTCCCGTTATCAGTTATTATGCTGTGTGGGACGCCATACCTCATTACTAAATCGATAATGAAATTTCTGGCAGTTGCACCGTCCAGCTTTTTGATGGGTTTAGCCTCCACCCATTTTGTGTACTTATCTACCGCTACGAGTAGATGTGTAAGTCCACCTCTTGCAGTTTTGAACGGTCCCATCATATCTAGCCCCCAGACCGCAAACGGCCATGTGATAGGGATAGTTTTAAGTGCTTGGGCCGGCAAATTGGTCTGCTTGGCGTAATATTGGCATCCTTCGCACGTATTCACTATGCGTTCGGCGTCTGTCTTGGCTGTTAGCCAGAAAAACCCCGCCCGGAATGCTTTTTTGACTATGCTTTTTGATTGAGCATGATGTCCGCAATCGCCGGCATGGATTTCTTCCAGTATTTCTCTTCCTTCTTCTGGTGAAATACACCGTTGAAAAATTCCGGAAGTACTGCGTTTATACAAGTGGTCGTTGATCACCACGTATCCTTTGCATCGACGCTGTATTTGCCTTTGCAAGACCTCGTCTGCTCCTTCCGGGTACTTCTGATTGACTAAGAAGTTTAAGTACGGGATTGTCCAATCCGGTTTAACGAGCATGACTTCAATTGTTTCAGATGCTAGAGGGTAATCAACGTCTCCACCTTTTATGGACGGTTCATGCAAATGCTGGACGAATACCCCTGGTGGTAAAGTTTTTACTCTCTCTGATCCCATGCGGGCTAACGCATCCGCGTTCCAATTTTCCTCCCTTTTTATGTGAAGGACTTCGAACCCGAAGAAGCAGATGGCAAACTCATCCACCGTTCTCCGATATTCGGCCATTATAGGGCTTTTCGCGTCCCAGGTTTGGTTGAGCTGATGCTGTACCAAATCCGAGTCTCCATAGCACAAGATGCGTTTTACCCCTATTTCTTTTGCAATATGCAAGCCATGAAGCAAAGGTTCGTATTCTGCCACATTATTACTGGCGTTGAAGTGTATTTGCAATACATACTCCATTGTGTCTCCCTTGGGAGATTTTAGAACTACGCCGGCTCCAGCTCCTTCCTTCATCTTGGATCCGTCAAAGTGCATGATCCAGTACTCGGATTCTGGCATCGGTGTATTTTCCATTGCTTCTGTCCAGTCGGCGACGAAATCTGCCAAAACCTGGGATTTTATTGCCGTCCTTGGCTGGTACTTAATGTCGAAAGCTGCCAGCTCGATGCCCCATTTAGCTACTCGGCCGGTTGCCTCCGCATTGTTTATAATATCCCCTAGTGGTGCTTTACATACCACTGTTATAGAATGTCCTTGGAAGTAATGGCGCAGCTTTCTGGATGCAAAAAATACGCCATATGCCAGTTTCTGATAATGCGGGTATCTTTGTTTGGATTCGGAGAAAACTTCGCTTATGTAGTATACCGGATGTTGATCTGGTATGCTTTGCTCTTCTTTTGTCCGTTCCACAATGATTACCGCGCTAATAACCCGATTAGTAGTCGTAAGGTATAGTAACATGGGTTCTTCGTCTTTGGGAGATGCCAAGATGGGAGCGTTCATCAAGGTTTCCTTTAACTGGGCCAACGCTGCATCGGCCTCTTCTGTCCATTCGAACTTGTCGGATTTCTTTAACAGTTTGTAGAGTGGTAAGGCTTTATCCCCAGCCGACTAATAAATCTGCTGACGGCTGCAGCGGAACCCGTCAATCTTTGGACATCTTTTACACATGTAGGCTTTGAGATGTTCAAGATTGCCTTGATCTTTTCCGGGTTAACTTCTATTCCTCTGTGGGAAACGATGAAACCCAGAAGTTTTCCTGAGGGGACCCCGAATACGCACTTAGATGGATTCAACTTCATCTTGTAAGTGCGCAAATTCTCGAAGGTTTCTCGCAGATCCTCAAGGAGTGTATCTTTTTCCTTGGTTACGACAGCAATATCGTCTACGTAAACATGGACATTTTTTCCAATCTGACTATGCAAACAACGTTGCATGCAACGCTGGTAGGTTGCACCTGCGTTCTTCAGGCCAAAAGGCATGGTTACGTAATAATACATCCCGTACGGGGTTATAAAAGAAGTCTTGATTTGATCTTCCTTTTCATGCGTATTTGGTGGTACCCAGAGTATGCATCCAAAAAGCATAAAAGCTCAGAGCCTGCAGTGACATCTATTATTTGATCGATTCGCGGTAACGCAAACCTATCTTTCGGACACAGCTTGTTCAGTCCTGTGTAATCTATACACATTCTAAGAGCAGTGGTGTCTTTCTTCGGCACTAATACCGGATTTGCGGACCAGTCAGTATGGATTACTTCCTTGATAAAATCCGCTGCTAAAAGCCGGATAATTTCCTTGCCAATAGCCTTCCGTCTTCTTCCTTCAAATCGACGGAGACCTTGTTTGACGGGTTTTGATCCGGGAATAACCTTGAGTTGGTGCTCAGCAAGTTCCCTGGGTACGCCTGGCATGTCAGCTGGACACCAGGCGAAAATATCCCAGTTCTCACGGAGGAACTTGATGAGCTCGCCTTCCTATTTGTCGGTCATCCCAGTCCCTACAACGACGAATTTTGTCGGATCTTTGGGATCTAGGATTACCTGTCTTGTATTCTCGGACGCCTTGAAGCTATCTGTTGGCTTCCGAGTTTCTTTTCCTGCCGGCATTTCTTTCGGCGATACCTCCTTGGCTAACTCCTTCAGTTCTTCCTGAGCTATAACTCTTTGAGCGCAAAGGGCGTTTTGTTTCTCCAACTCATTTTCCAGCTTGAAATCACCGGCAATGGTGATTACTCCTCCTTTGGGTCCTGGCATCTTCAGCTTGTTGTAGATATAGCAAGATCTTGCCATAAATTTGGCGAAAGCCGGACGTCCGAGTATTGCGTGATACACGCTTTCGAACGGCACTACTTCGAAGGATACTTTTTCCTGTCGGAAGTGATCTTTATCTCCGAAGGTGACATCTAGGGAAATTTCTCCTAGGGATCGTGCTTGCCTGCCAGGAACAATGCCATGGAAGCGTATATTGCTGTAGTTGAGCTGGGACTCGGAGATCTTCAAGTGCTTCAATGTATCCAGGTACATTATGTTGATGCTGGATCCTCCGTCCATCAGCACTCTTCTTAGCCTAGTGTTTTGAACAATAGGGCTTACAACAAGAGCTTGTGTGCCGGGTTCAGGGATATTTCCGGGATGATCTGACTGATCCCAGATAATCGGTGTGTTGGAGTACTTCAAGAATTTTGGGGTTGCAGGAACAACCGCGTTTATTTCTCGAAGTGTCCTTTTGGCCACCTTTGCTGACGGGGTTGCTAGGAAAGTTAACATTGCTTCTCCGTCAACTCTCGGAAATTTGGGTTCGCCTTTTCGCTGCTGTTCCTGGATTTTGTCATCAGTGTCCGATTCACTGTCTTCTTTTTCAGCTTCTGGCTTTTGTTTGGCAGGTTTCCTTTTGGAACCCTTCCCTTTATTTCCGGATCCTGCATTGCCTTTCATATGCTTGTTTAGCCGGCATTGCGCGTTTGTGTGGGTTGGTTTCCCAAATTGCGAGTGGTGGACGCAGGGTTCCGACTTAATTCTCTCCCATTCTTCGGGAGTGTAATTGATTGGATCTGGACTGCGGCCTTTCCACTTATTCACCTTTTCTCCTCCAAAGGCTATGTTGACCTCCTTGGGCTTTGTCGTTGACTCTGGAGTTCCTTTTTTGTCAGAACGAGGGGTTTTCTTGGCGAGTATTAGTGACTCAATATTGCCTCCTCTTGCTCTGATAACATCTTCGGCTGCAGCATGCTCATTAGCGGTTGTAAGCATAGATCCGAGATCTTTGTGCTGTTTAGAACCAACCATGAACGGTACAAGTCCGGGTTTTAGGCCATTGACGAAAGCATGCATTGCTTGTACGTCAGTTACTCCAGAGCAACTATTCTTCATTGCAGTCCATCTGGAGATGAAATCCACGTATGGTTCGTCTTCAAATTGGGTGCAACGGTTCAGCTGGTTGATGCTATTTGGGCGTTTGTATGTTCCCCGAAAATGCTGAGTAAATACTCTCGCCATATCATCCCAACTGTCGACAGTTCTTGATGGTAAACCATTGATCCAATCTCTGGCTCCGTCTAGCAACATTAGGGGAAGAAACTTGACAGCTTCCAGGTCTGTCCCGTTGTTGATTTGGACGGCTGTGTAATAATCTGAAAGCCAGGTATCCGGGTTTGTACTGCCGGTATATTTTTGGTAGGTTGGACCAACTTTGGCGAAGCCAGAATGTAGGTTTATCCTTCGGATCCTGTCAGTAAAACACTTAGGACCAAAGTATAGATCATCCTTTTCTGCTCTATCAATATGTGCAGAATATCTCCCGGCTGAATGGACAGAAGGTGATCTGCTCATTTCTTTTCCATTGTTGCGCGGACGCGCTTTTCCGGGGTTATCTCTATCTCTTCCGTTGTCACGCCCCCTGGGATTAGGTGGAGTCCTGCTCCTGTACCTTTCCTTATCCTTAGGCGGTGTCCGAGATCTTTCACGTCTGTGAGGTGTATCGTATCTTCCAGCTTTTTCAGCTGGGTTTCTCGGAGGTGGCATTATTTTGCCGTCATTCCGGTGTTTGTCTTCCCGATCGTGTGGTTTATATCCATCTTTCGGGAGATGAGGTCCGGTTCTAGACGCTGCGTCCCGGTTGTCGGGGTTTTTCTTGTCTTTTCTCGGATCCTCTTTTTTATCTGAATCTCCGGGTTCTTCCGGTCCAGGTGCTCCAGCGGCGCAAGTAACTGTTTTACAGAGGGCGGAATTATCATGCAGCCTCCCTGATCGTTCTTGGCCTCGCTGTTGCTGCTGTAATGCTTTTCCTAGGAAAGCATACACCCCTTGGAGTTTTTCCCCGTTGGAGTACAGATCATTGTTCAGGATGGCGAACGCTGCTTCCGCATTTTCTGCTGCGGTTTTGTATATTGGCTCGCCCTTGGCATCTTTGCCGTTTAACTGCTTTTGCCAAGATGGGTTATAGAACCTTTCTTTCGGCGGCAGTTCTTCCGGTCTTGCAATTCCGGGTAACCTAGTAGGTTTTAAGGCAGATCTATGCTTTCTCTCGTACTCCTCTATTTCTTCCTTCATGATTTTGATGTCATTATGGGTTTGTTGGAGATGTTGCCGAGATCTAAGCAGATGTTGCTGTTGCCGTTGGAAAGCTTGTCTCCTGGCTTCCAGCATCTCAGGGGGTTCATTGGGTCCCACTGGAGTTTGTAATAGCTCTTGCTCTTCTAGTTCTGTCATTGGCAGAGCAGTGATTTCCTTAGATTTCTTTTCCGCGGGCTTTGTGCCACTAATATCTCCAACTTCCAGGTTTTCATCAGCGAGATCAGCTGACTTTTTCTTCCGGAGTTTGTACTGGAGTTTTTTAGAAGCACGGTGCTTTTTCTTGGAAGACGGAGGTTTTTTGACAGGTTCATCCTCTGTCATCTCCTTGACATTAGGGAATATCGGAGAAGTTTCTCCGTCTTCCCTCTCTTCCACTGGCGGAGGGGTTTTAGGGCTTTCCTGGCTGTCGGCACCCGTTGTATCGGCTGGTTTTGCCATTAGCACTTCATGGAATCCCTCTTGAAAGGACTTAACTTTTCTTACGAAGGCATCATCGTCTTCGTCTTCGGAGTCGAAGTTATCCGATCCGGTTTCCGACTCCAATCTCGCCTCTATGGCGGCAAGCACGGACTCTGTTTCCGAGTTCATCGTCTGGTTGACGGATGTCGGATCTTCCGTCTCTGTGACGGGTATTTGTTCTTCCGTCTCTATGACGGGTAGGTTGTTGTCTGCCTCTTGCACGGGATTTCCGTCATCCGTGTTTTCAGCGATCTCGGATTGCACCATGCCGATAAAGTGCGTATCACTGTTTTGTCGGCGATCTGAGCAAAATCCGGCATCATAGTCGTCTTCGACTGGGTATAGGGCGGGTGGGATAAATTTGCTTCCACCGCAAAACCCCATTGCCTCTGCGGTTAGTCCGATAAAGATATTAGCAGATCCAATCGGTAACACGCAGGCACTTACCAGGTGGTTTTGCGCCGGTATGTAGGATCCGTTGTCGAGGAAGCGCCCGACGTCGTCGTCGAATTCCAAGCTTCCGACAGTGATCGATCTTCCAATTCCGCCGAGTATCCCAGATCGGAATTTCACGCCTGACGTCGTTTGCCCCACGGTGGGCGCCAACTGTCGAGACATCGTAGTAGTTTTCATAGACTGGGGTGCCATGAGACTACGGTAGAGACGTGGGGTAACGGGATAGCGTAGTAACACAGAACACGGGATTTTACCCAGGTTCGGTACGTCGCGACAGTACGGCGTACCTACTCCTGCACTTCTCACTAATTGGGACTAAAGCCCGTATAACAGGGTTACAATGTGAGGGAATAGATCTAGCTACTCGACGAGGATGAACTTCCCGGCGAGTTGCGTAGAGCTTTAGCTTGTGTCTAACTTAACTTATCTAATCTATCTCCCGTCCGGCTTTATATAATAGCCGGATTAGGGCTTACAGAACCAGAAACCTAGAAGACTACGTTTAACTTGTAACTTGGAAAGTAAGGAATCCGTCTTCTCCTCCAAGCCAGATCACGTGGGCCGTGATCCGGGTTCTTCTAGAATCCGGCTTCTGCGCGTCGGACTACTGGGCCGCCCAATGGACCTAAGCCCATTACCATGTAGGCCACCCTGGTAGTCCGGCTCTTTTGTCTACCATCTTCTATACCCCTATTCAGTATATATCCGACACACTATAGAGCATAAATACTCCTTCTTGGAGTTACTAGCATCTACTTGGCCAGAGCATCTACTAACAACGGAGAGCATGCAAGATCGTAAATAACATACACATGAATAAAACATGATAGATTGATAATCATTGGACATGGCATTCAATATTCATCGGATCCCAGCAAATACAACATGTAGTATTACAATATGATGATCTTCATCATGTAGGGCGGCTCATAAGGTCTAAACATGAGGCATAAAGAGGAGAGAACAACCATCTAGATACTGATGTGGACCCGTAGTCCAAGGATGAACTACTCACGCATCATTCTGGAGGCGGGCCTTGTGGTGTAGAGACCGTTGTGATGAATTCCCCTCCCGACAGGGTGCCGGGAGAGCTCCAAAACCCTCCCGAACTAGGGTTGACGATGACGGCGGTTGCAAATGTTTTTGGTGGAAATGGCTTGGGTATCTAGGGTTAACCCGAGGAGGAGAATATATAGGCGTGAGAGCAATGTCGGTGGGCAACCAGGAGGGCCACACCACCCCTGGGCGCGGCCAAGGGGGGCGCCTACCTATGGTGTGGGGCCCTTGTGGTCCCCCTCCGAGTCCCTTCCGGACTCCGTGTGCACGACAAATTTCTAAGACTTCTGGGCTTTGAATCGTCCTATTCCGAGAGTATTTCCAGAACAACTTTTTTGAAACTAAAAACAGCAGAAAACAGGAACTGGCTCTCTGGCATCTTGTCAATAGGTTAGTCCCAGAAAATCGATAAAAATGGCATAAAGTGTAAAGGAAACATGTAGCATATGGCATGAAACCAACATGGAACATCAGAAATTATAGATACGTTTATGACGTAGCAACATCCCCAAGTTTAGTTCCTACTCGCCCTCGAGTAGGTAAACGATAAAAACAAATAAATAATTTATGAGGTGACATGCTACCAACATAAACTTGATCATCATAGTAATGTAAAGCATGTAAAGTGGGATAAAATGAATAAAGACCGTGGTTTATAGTTGATATCAAATAGAATAATGTATAAACCTTTACGAATAACAAAGTAAAACTTTTTAATGAATCAATACTAAAAGACAATCAACTGTGAAATGGTGTTTTAAAGATGGTTTAAGCTTCAAGAACGACAATATAATCATCCAAGGCATCAAACTCTCACAACAACTCCTGTTAGGATCAACTCAAGCAATACCAATATGCATGTAGGAAAATCATTAAGATATTTGTGCACTCAAAACAAGCAAGCGTTCTGTATTGGTCCCTGGCACTAGGATGTTATGGCTAAAAGAACATCATGGGGGTTTGGATGGTCAATGGAAGAAAGTCTCACACAACTGAAAGTGATCATTAGACAAGATGAAGTCTAATAATCTAAGTTAGGGAAGGAGTAGTGATTGCCACACAATGGGTGCACATAAAGCTATAAGTGTATGAAAGCTCTCCAATGGAACTAGTGGGGGTGCATCCAACTTGCTTGCTCACGAAGACCTAGAGCATTTTTTAGGAGGCTCATCATTGGAATATACAAGCCAAGTTTTATAAAGTTAAGTTCCCCACATAGTTATGCAAATCATAATATGAAAACTCTCTCTAAACTGAAATATTGGTGCTAACAAAGCACAAGTGTGGAATAAATGATAGTAGTGTTGCCCCCTCTCTTTATTATCTATCTTTTGCCCTTTTTTTTTTTTTGGGCTTTTATATATATATATAACCTCACTGGTAGGGGCAACACTCTATTTTACAATGAATCATCACACTTTAGTACTCATAACTCAAACTGAAATATCTCTGATGTATATGAAACCAAATGCTCTGGCCAGTGTAGAAGTATGCAAAATAACAATGAAGCATGACATGAAGTAACATAATGAAGATGGATGTTGTATGCCAATATATTTCGGAATGGCTATGGAAATGCCATGGTAGGTAGGTATATTGGATGTTCTGCAGAAGATAATTTTTGGCTTATGTGTAGAAGAACAAAATTCTCCTAGTTTGCACCAAATCTCAATGTGAGAATGAGCAATGCACACTACTAAAGAGGCCAGCAAATATGGATGGTGGAAGTGCCAGAAAACCGTAACATAGAACTCACAAGTTAAAAGAGTACAACTAAAATTATGATCTTACAAGGCATAATGAAAATCACTCCAAGAGGGTCCGTGGCAGTGAAAATTCACTGTTAGCTACCCCGACTGTAGCGCGTAACAAAAAAAAAATCAGGATTGCTATCAGCAAAGGAAGTCATATATCATTATCCCATCAACTGGTTATTTGAGTGTGGCACAGTTTCAAGCTTTTAGACCTACCATTAGTTGTTTTTACTCTACTAAACTAGCAATTTTACCATTAAGCATATTAATATCTCAAAACAACAACAAATAATCAAGTGAAACAGTTTAATGATCTACAAGAATATGAAAGTTTTTTCCGTTATACCATCTATCACATGTAGCATTCTCCATTCCATCAAGCACCATTCAATATATATTTTAACACAAAGTCTCCAAATGATATAGCAATGAAACAGGAGAGTACTAATACTACTCTACTAAAAATAACATCTCTGGATATGATATGCATGAAAAACAGGAGCTATAAGGGATTGCAGCAGCTAGAAGAAAAACTAAGAATACGAGCATAACGAGTATTCATATGAAAAAGCGGAGTGTGTTTCTCTAACACACAAGAATGATAGGTTCCAACAATATTATTGCAGCAAGTAAAATAAAATAAAAACAAACAGATGCTCCAAATAAAATTCATATGATGTGACCGAATAAAAATATAATTTCACTAGAAGTGACCTCATAAATTGTTGATGAAGAAGGGGATGCCTTGGGCATCCCCAAGCTTAGACACTTTATTCTTCTTAGAATTTTCTGGGATGAACTACGGGGGCATCCCCAAGCTTTGGCTTTTCACTCTTCTTGATCACATTATATCACCCTCTTCTCTTGACCCTTGAAAACTTTCTTCACACCACACTCAAAGTAATTCACATTGGAGGGTTAGTGCATAATACAAAATCCACATGTTCTGCATGGGCATAAGTATTATTAATACTTTTAAACATTAGCTACAGCCACTGATGTTTCATGAAGCAAAGAAATCCACTCGACATAGTAAAAGAGAGAATGCACGTAAAAAAGGCAGAATCTGTCAAAACAAGAACAATTTGTAAAGACGGATTTTTTCGGGGCACAACTAATACATGATCTTTCTGTGAATTATGCGATTTTATACGGTGGACAGCAGAAATCCAAAACTAACACCAACTTTCGCTAGAAACTTTACTTGGCACAACTAATACATGAAAATAAAGATACAAAGGAGTTTCTACATAAGTATACAACACCTTTTATCCAATAAAACAGAGAAAAACAAAGCAAAAATAAAAACATGGGTTATCTCCCAAGAAGTGATTTTCTTTAACGCCTTTCAACCAGGCATAGGAAGAGAAAATCAAGTGTTTTCAAGTGAAGAAGCATCCAAATTGTAACTTGTTCGAATAATAGAATCAAAAGGCAACTTCATTCTCTTCCTAGGAAAGTGTTACATACCTTTCTTGAGTGGGAATTTATATTTAATATTCCCCTCTTTCATATCAATAATAGCACCAACGGTTCTAAGAAAAGGTCTTCCCAAAACAATAGGACAAGAAGCATTGCATTCAATATTCATAACAACGAAATCAACAGGGAAAGGTTATTATTAACCATAATAAGAACATCATAAACTCTCCCCCCAAAGGTTTCTTTCTAGCATTATTGGCAAGACGAATATCCAAATACCATTGTTCCAATGGTGGTAAATCAAGCATATCATAAAGTTTCTTAGGCATAACAGAGATACTAGCACCTAGATCACATAGTGAATTACAATCAAAACATTCACCTTCATTTTAATTATGGGATCCCAACCATCTTCTAATTTTCTAGGAATAGAGGCTTCACATTTTAATTCTTCTTCTCTAATTTGCACGCGAGCATTTGTATTATGTTTTGTAAAAGCCATATTCATAGTATTAGCATCGGGATTACTAGAAGATTTTGTAAGAACATAATTACTTCAGATATATTGCAATTATCAAAGTCAAGACCATTCTTATCAAAAGTAATGTTAGCATTGTCTCCCATACCTAGAATTTTTTTAGCACTTTTCTCAGGAACAGTTTTAGTGATTTTAGGCAATTTTAAAGTTTAGCAGAAGAAGTGGAGACATTGCCAACACCAATTACTTTACCATTGATAGTACAAGGTTTACTAGCATGAGAAGCTTCAGTTTTACTAGTTGTGGTAATGGTGCAAACATTAGCTATATTACTTTTTCTAGCTATTTCATCTTCTCTTTCCCATCTAGCATGCAATTCAGCTAACATCCTAACACTGTCATCAATTCGAATTTGAATGACATTCAAAGTTTCACTTTCTTTAACATCATGAGGCATAACCTTTATTTTAATAATATCAACATCAAGAGCAAGGCTATCAACTTTAGAAGCAAGAACATCAATTTTGCCAAACTTTTCCTCAACAGATTAATTAAAAGCAGTTTGTGTACTAATAAAATTCTTAAGTATGTTCTCAAAATGAGAGGGTACACTTTTATTGATGTTGTAGGAATTACCGTAAGAATTGACATAACCATTATTATTATTAGGAGGATATGGCCTATAATTGTTTCTACCAAAATTATTCCTATTATTAGAAGACAGTGGAAGATCAACAATCAATACAAGAGGCTACACATGCCAAGGACAACACAAGAAAACAGCTGTGAAGAATCAACAGTCTACAGGAGGTCTCTCTACCTATATTTATGTGAGAGAGGTTGAACTTCAGGACGAAGTTCTTGTTAAGGGGGGATATTGTAACATCCCAGTATTTGGGAGGTTATAAGGATCTAAATATAATATGTGCATTTGCAAAGCATGCATCTAAAAGTACGGGAAATTTTGGCGCGAAAGTTTAAACGAATCAAAGTGACCAATGTTTCACTTGACATGATGAAATAGGTCTAGTTCATCTAGTCAAGAGAACAATTGGAGTGATCTTTATACCAGAAGTCTTGTAAACCAAATCATCTGATTACACAAACCATAATTGGTCATGACTAACATAAACTCTCCACAACCTTAACCACAAGTCTATAAGTGACTTAGGATAATTCACTATGTATCTAGACCTCAAAGAGGGGTGAGTAACCAAATCACATAGTTGATGATCACACTTCCACAAGATAGTAATGTACAAGTGAACCATCTCATAAGTAGAAACATTATGTCCTCTAACCATGAACTCTTTAAGTTATCAACCATTCACACAATATTTTTCTAAATTACCTAATAACTATTAAGTGAACCTTCACAAGTATATCACAAATTTTCAGTGGAACACAAATGATAGAAACAAGTGTTAACTCAAAACCCCACAAGTGGGAAATAACTTAATTATCAATAATAACATATTTATAGAATATGTACATATCTCATTAACAAGAAAGGAAGCATTTAAAAGATGAAACAAATCTTATTAAACTACTGTTAAACCCTGATCATGACATATCATCTTTCCAAAACCCTATGTCTGCATTCCTGCATGACCAAGGCTACAACAGAATCAACATTGAAATAAACAAAGATGAGAAGAAGTCTAGTGATGTGATGAAATCCTAGTGTTTGGTGTTATGCAAGAATAATTTGATTATAGGATCTGATCAATCATGTAAGCAGATCATTTCTGAGGGCATTAAACACTTGAGTTTCATTAGATCCAATTATACGAGAACAAGTTGGAAATTGGCTCTAAGGCAACATCAGACCAAAAGTGGAAATTAGACCGATCTCTAAGTCTTGGAGTAATGAGAGATTCGTCGTCTATCTGACTTGGAGTTTAGAGTCGAAGAGGGAAGGTGCAAGGTATTTTGACATGACCTTTCAATGTTATTTGATTCGAGGAATTCAATTCTGAACTTGAAACAACAGAGTGTGAGTAGGTGGAACTTGAATTCTAATTGAATTAGTCGACAATTGGAACAATTAGATAGTAAATAATTTGAAACATTTAATAGTTGGATCATAATTCAGTTCCATTTAGTTAATAGGAGTTATTAATAGAAAACAGTAAAATTTATTAATAATATAAACATAATGCAAAGTCTTTAGAATAATCCAATATATAGAAATTACAAGATCTATTGCAAATTGTCATTTACAAAAATGAAATCTTAAACTAATTCTTGCAATGTTCCAGTCTCCAATTGATCTTCTGATCCTGCAAGATAAACAAGAAAAACAAAGAAAAACTAAAAAGAAGATTAGTGGGGATTAGTACTCTCAGCTAGGCAGTGAGGTGCACTGCTAATCGCATCATCGAGTTTAGTCTTAGTCAAGTTAAGCATCTGTTCAAATCAGAGAAATATCCCGGTACAATCTCATTGGAAAATCATCAGGAAATACAAGTGTCAGCCCAAAAATAAAGCCCACACAAGGATAAGACCAACACAGGCGCACAACCAAAGATCTTTGCTTTAGTACACAGGCACACACATAGGTGCATACCTATGTGTTGTCACAGCTACATGCGGTGGATTAAAGGAAAGCAGTCGTAGAGGGCAAGGGACAAAGTCCATTTCTTCTCCTCTTCAACTGCTCGAGCTACAGCTCATGCTCGGCATCCAACGTCGGGGCTCCATCGGTAGTAGAAAGCTTGGCCTTGGTGTCGACAGAGGTAGACGAGGGTTTGCAATTAAGCATCCCTGCGCGATCCAGAAGCTTGTGGGTGTACTTCAATTGATGAAGAAAGAAGCCAGTGTCATGACGCACCACCTCGATCCCGAGGAAGTAGTGCAAGGCGCCCAAATCGTTCAGAGCGAACTCACCACGAAGACGGTCGGTGAGCTGTTGAAGGAGAGTCGTGGTGGATGCCGTCAAGATGATGTCATAGACATACAATAGGAGATAAGCCGTGGCACCATCCTGAGAGTAGATGAACAATAACGCATGGGAGCGTGTCGATCGGAAGCCCAGTCGATGCAGAAAGGTGGCGATGCGCTGGTACCAAGCGCGCGGAGCTTCCTTGAGCCCATATAAGGAGCGCGAGAGTAGGCAGACGCGATCCGGGTGTGTGGAGTCGACGAACCTGGTGGGCTGCTGGCAGAAGACCTGCTCCTCGAGGTGACCATGGATGAAGGCGTTGGAGACGTCCAGCTGATGCATCGGGCAAGCGCGCGAGACAGTGAGCTGAAGCACAGTCCGAATAGTCCTGGGTTTGACAATCGGGGCAAACGTGTCGGTGAAGTCGACGCTGGCGCCTTGTTCAAAACCACGAACCATGGAGGAAGGCGTTGGAGACGTCCAGCTGATGCATCGGCCAAGCGCAAGAGACGGCAAGCTGAAGCACAGTCCGAATAGTTCCGGGTTTGACAATCGGGGCAAACGTGTCGGTGAAATCGACGCTGGCGTGTTGTTGAAAACCACGAACCACCCAACGTTCCTTGTGGCGATCAAGGGAACCCTCGGGTGGAACTTGTTCTTGAAGACCCACTTCCCAGTGATGATTTTGGCGTTGGGGAGTCTAGGGGACGAGGTGCCAAGTCTCGTTAGGCTGTAAAGCGTTGAACTCCTCCTGCATAGCGGCGAGACACATAGGTTCGCGGAGGGCCTCCTGTGCCAAGGTAGGCATAGGCGATGGCGAGGGTGCGGAGGCAGATGCCGCGCAGACATACGCATCACCGGCGTAACGCCGGTTTGGGCGAAAGACGCCCGTGGGTGCGGGGACCCGCGGAGGGGGCCGGCGGCGTACCGCCCGAGTCCGAGGTCGAGGGCGGTAGGGAGGAGGCCGGCGAGGCTGTCGACACGGTCGGCGAGGTGGACGGCGCGGTCGGTGAAGGGACGGGCGTCACGGCCGGTGCAACGGATGCACTTGGGGCGTGGACATGTCAGAGATGTGGACATGACGCCGCGGACTACGAACCGCGAGCGAAGGGGGTGGCGCCACCCATTCCTGTTTAGCAAAAGGAAAACATAGCTCATCAAAGTACATGTGTCGCGAGGTGATGACACGGTGCGACACGGGATCATAGCAGCGATAGCCCTTAGTATTGGCGGAGTAACCGAGGAATACACAAGGTATGGATCGCGGAGCAAGCTTATGAGGAGCGGTGGCGATCGTACTATGATAGCAGCGGCAACCGAAGATGCGAAGATTGTCATAAGACGAAGGGGAACCGAAGAGAAGATGGTGAGTAGTGTAGTGCCAGCGAGTGCGACATGGGCGAAGGTTAATGGGAAGGGTAGCGGTGGCAAGAGCATCGGGCCAAAACTGAGGTGGTATGTGCATGAAAGAGGAGTGTGCGAGTGCAGTCGCTAAGAGTGCGAAGAACTCGTTCAGCCCGACCGTTTTGCTCAGATGTATAAGGACATGTAAGACGAAATATGGTGCCATGGGTGGTGAGTAGAGTGCCAAATATGAGATTATCAAATTATGTTCCGTTATTAGTCTGGAGAGCACGTATAGGGAGACCGAACTGTGTGGCGACATAGGGGTAAAAGGCGACAAGCGTGGTAGCTACATCCGACTTCTTACGTAAAGGAAACGTCCACACAAAATGAGAAAAATCATCCAGAATGACAAGGTGAAACCAGAATTATTCAGAACGGGGGATGTCCAAACATCACAATGAATCAGTTCAAAAGGATAAGACGCAACTGTCGATGATGAACTAAAAGGGAGACAGACATGTTTGCCTAGACGGCATGCTTCACAGGTGTGATCTTCTGTTTTATTACATGTAAAAGAAAAATCCCTCATTATTTGACGCAAAGTGGTAGAGCTAGGATGGCCGAGACGAGCGTGTCAAAGATCGACGCCGACAGAGAGATCCCGGGGTCCAGCGGTGAGGGGCGGTTGGACGGGGTACAAATATCTGGGACTATCACATCGGTGGAGAACCATCCTGGTGCGAGCGTCCTTAACAGAAAAACCAAAAGCGTCAAATTCGACAGTTACGGAATTATCACGAGAAAGGCTACGAACAGAAACTAGGTTTTGAACAAGATGTGGTGAAACTAGGATATTGTTAAGAGACAGAGCGTCGTTGCCGACGATGATGCGAGAGAAAGTGGTGGATGGAGAAACGGAGGAGAGATTACCAGGGTGGTCCGCCATGTGAGCGGAGGGGCCGTTGTATGAACCAGTCGCCACCGCTGGTGTAGGAGCCTGGCACGGGCGCATGCTGCAGCACAGTGTAGAGCGTCGGATCATAGGGCGCAACCGGAAGGTAGGGCATGAGCGCGCCATGCATGGCGCCGCCGTACGGGGGCGCGCCGAGCTGTGGCGCAATGAAGTACGCCTGATGGGGTTTCGGGCGTGGTCGGAGGATGGCTGGAGCGGGGGCGCGCGGAACCGGCATCGTGTACGCGTGCACCACGCCCGTCCAGGGCGGCGGAGGTTGCGGGTGGCCATGGTGCTGAGGTGCGCTAGCTACTCCCCCTTCGCGCGGCTGGCCACCGCGACGTTGGCGGGGCCACCGCCGTTGTTGGGCTCCTGGGGGCAGGCGCGTGCGGCGATGGAGGGCGTGGCTAGGTCGGCGCGGCTGGGGGGGGAGATGCCCGCAGCGACCGTGGTGTGCGCGGCGCGAGTGCGAAGATGCATGAGTTGCCGTTCTTCGAGGCGAAGGTAGTACACTGCGCGATGGAAGGTGGGGTTTGACATGAGGGTGAGGTTGGAGGCAGCGTTGCTGAGGTCCTCGCTAAGGCTGGCGGTGAGGGTGCTCAGAAGGAGTTCATCACCAATCATGAACCCGATGTCGTTGAGCTCGTCGGTGAATGTCTTGAGGCGCATGCAGTAGGCGACGAGGGTGAGGTCGTTCCGAGGACAACAGAAGAACTCCTGCTGCATAAATACAATCCTATGGAGCTTGTTGTTGGTGAAGAGCCCCGTAATGTTTGTCCACACCCTGTAAGCATCATCGCCGTCGCGAACGGCGGTGTGGAAAATGTCCCGCGAGACCGTGAGGAAGAGCGAGCGGATGATGGTAGCATCAATAGCCATCCAGTCGGCGTTGCGGCGCATGGCGAGAAGATCGGTGGTGTCGTCGACGTGGGCGGTGATGTTGTACTAGAGGAAGAGCAGCCGGAACTAGGTCTTCCAAAAAATAATACTGAGGCAGATGAAGATCATGTTTCATGTTAACGTGAATAGCATCGTTGCAGATGCTAATGATACCGTTGAAGATTTTCGTTACAAAAAAAAATCTAGTAGAATAGTGATGTTCCAAGAAACATTATGTAACCGGGAGTTGAACAATGGCGTAGGGCCCATTTTAGAGTTTTGCACGGCCTCCCCCGGATTTTGCCGCCGTGTAACTTAACTTGGTGGCAACAATGGGTCAACTTGCGCGATGGACGAGCACCGTCCATGCCCCCATGCGCATGCAGTGACGACGCAACAGGTACGTACCTTGCACGCACTGCCACCTGCGCAACTCGCATCACCATCGCAGTTCCCCGAATAACGCCCGTCCAGCTGATCGATTCGGCTAATTATTAGCCTAACCCGTCCGACGGGGTTGCGCAACGGATAGATAGAGCTCCACGCACGGACCGTTCCGTCTGTTTGAGTGACGCAAATATGCAGCTTGTCACCTGCACCTGCATCCATGGACGACCGTGCACGCACGATTATTCATGGAACGCCCCACGAATTGGCCTTGCAATGTGTGCAGGGAATCTTGGAGATCTTGGATAACGGTCGTAGCCACATACGCCCACTAGGAATCTTTGATCGTTCCGGCCCGTCAGCTGCGCACGCAGATGCACGGGACCCGGGAGGCCAGTAGTGGCTAGCTGCAGGCTCTGGTCGGGACCGTCCAAGTCGCCGGGGGTGACTCTTGACCCGGCATCAGCACGGTTATATTGACCAGGAAGGCAGCTCCATATGTTACGCGCGGTGACCTCCACGCCAAGGCACTCCGCCACGTCCAGCCCCTCTCCCAAGTCTCCCCCGCCGCGCTCCTGTATAAAAGCCGGCCTCCACTAGCCGGCCAGTCGCGCACGTCTCCTCCAGCCAAGTCCATCCCAGCCTGCCAGTGCACCACTACCGTGCGTTCTCAGCCCGTACCGCGGCCTGCCGGTCCGTGCGATCCGGGATACAGGAAAAGCAGCGGAAAAGCACGTAGCTACTACAGTCATGCTCGGGAGGACGCAGGGAGGAGGGTCATCGACGTCCAAGTTCCAGACGGAGGACGCGGGCCTCGCCGGCGGCGCCAACACCGCCGTCACCCACGGCGCTGGGCAGGAGGCTACTACCACCGCGTCGCAGTTCGACGAGGCGGCTCGGCAGAGGCTGGACCGCATGAACCGGAGGCTGAGGCTGCTGGAGCAGCAGATGGAGACGCTGGAGGCGGAGCTCGGGAGAGCCAGCAGCGCACACAACCACGAGCAGTAGTACTACTAGGGACGTCTTCGGGTCGGAAATCGATACGTGCGCACGGTGATCTAACTCGGTGTTTTTCTTTTCTTCCTGATGAAACTGCCATAGTTCGGCCGTCTGCAGTGATCTCTGCTTGCTTTTGTGCGAGCAGCGAGAGGTTTGACCTCAAACTGGTTCGGAGAATTTCCACTTTTCTTTTACATTGCTCGTTTCGAAAAGTATGTACAGTATTACACGGACGAGTTCATCTTGTCGCTTTCATTTCCCATGGAAAATGGCTGCCGTCCTAAACATGCATGCTGGACCATTGACTTGTACAAATGCACGATGGACTAAAGAGTTCAGATAAAAAGGAGCTCACTGAAATGATCTTAAACACAGTTGTTCACTCGTTCTAGAATCTTCCATAAACAAGTTTGTATTGTATTGATGGAGACGGGCCAAAATTCCAATTTCAAAAGGCCTAGGTCAGATCATCTGTAAAGCAACTCCGGGTCTTTCCCAGCCATGTTCTGCTTGACATCCATCAACATACAGGCTTACAAGACATCACCAAGACGGCAATCGCCCCACAATTTACGCTTTCAGTTTTCAGCAGAGCTTTTTAGAACATAATTCTCATCTTGGAACCAAATCCATTCAGCGAACCGTACATTTCACATACAAGAGCATGATACAGATATAGTACCTTCACATCCAAACTAAAAAGAAAAAGGAAAAAAAAACAGAAAAGCAGAAAATTACTGAGACACAACACAACACTCAGCAGATGCATCCAATGCCACAACCACATGGCAACACATCAAGCACCATCACCATATTGCTATTCACAGGCTAGCTTGGTACCGAAGCTGCTGAGGCTGATGGCAAATGCTTGAAACGCTGACAGCGGCTGCCGATAATCCATCGTGAAGATATCGTCGTCGACCTTCCCAAACTGCAGCAGAACCGTCTCCTCGTCCCTGGAGCTAGTAGGGTCGTTGGGGTCAGCAGCAGCGGCGGCCAGCTGGAAATTCTTGACCGACGCAACTGTTACCCGCCCATGGAAGTTCAAGCACCAGCACTGCAAGTGCTCGTGCCAGCGGGGAGCTTTGTTTCTTAGAACCGTGGTCCCCGTGGGCTTTCGGGACTTTGTCTTGAGGGAGTTTTCCCAGGTCTCTTGAGTTGAAGGGCACTCGAGCGCACAGTACATTCTCCTGGGGCCTCTGGATTTGAGCAGGTTGTATTTGTATGAAAGCTGCCCAACCTCATAGTTGCCCGAAGATACTTGGGGACTTATTCTTCTGCTTCCGAAACGCCGACTAGACCGACTACTTGATGCTTTAGCGCCATCATATGGTGCCTTGCTATCATATACTTTGAAGTTTGTACCCCAAAAATCAGATCTAGAAAAGATAGAGAAGAAGCAGTCATATCACTGGGCAAAACACCAAATAAGCATTGAACATACATGTAACTACTAGTAAATTGACTGCATAACCTAGGGAAGTGACATAAACTAACCTAGAATACCAAAATGGTGAATTCAAATTCCAAGAAATTGGTACATTAATCGCCTCAACATCTCAGCAATCGGCTAGTATGAAGGATTATTATTTTTAAATGAAAATGACAATAGGGGAGGACCATACTTACTCCCTCCAAGTATCCTGTCTGTCTGAATTCTCTTTTGTTAGTGTAATACAAATTTCCGCCTCACTTTCTGGGTAGAGTTCGTCTTGACCAGGGCCATAATTAATTACCACTTGCGTTTGGCCAAAGCCTAAACACTAGTAACCAAACATATTTCACTGATCAGAAGGATAACTCTTCTACGTGCATCTAGTTAGAACTTCTAGGCGAACAAGGAACAGCTGGAAGTATTGCTCTTTATTTTGCTGACAACAAGAGGAAGTAGATGCACACGAGGAGCAGGTGGTGGCATGCAGAAGGAACAAAGAGGGAAATAAATTTTGGGAAAACTCTCTTCCTCCACATCAACCAACACGAGGAAGATGAAGAAAGGGGAGTGATCTGGTTGAGGTGACAGGTGAGAGAGGAAGAGATTGACCCTGCCTTCAGGTTGTGTTTGGTTTATGCCCAAGCCCGCCCCCATCAAAAATTTCGCTAGCTAGGGTTTTGCTTGCCCATGATTTGGCCAATGCTTGCGACAAATGAACTGAGTAGAGTAGCAAAGGGGCATGGGGACGCAAACAATGGCAACCATCCAAACAAGGACCATAACGTGGGTCATGATAAAAAAAAATCGTAGGCTATGGAAACAAACCAAACGTACACTCAAAAATCAGTGACACCTTCAGCACATATCCATTACTGCCTTCAAAACCGGCTTCAGAGGGTTAATTAATTCAGTAGTCAACATCGGCCAAAAAAAAACTGAGAAGAGTAAAATGGACATTTTACTTAATATTATCGTAAATAGTGGGAATTAAAACAAAGATCCACAGGAACCCGAAGCAAAAAAAAGGAGCACATTACCAAAAGCGCAAAGACTAAGACCTAAGAATTTAGAGTCACGAGATATAGCAGAAATAGTTCAGCAGGTTAAAGAGTTTGTTTTACAATACTGGAGTGGCACATCCTTTGACCATTGAATCAGTTAAGTAGCACAAAGTGAAGAAATAGTACTCCTACTAACTGGAAGTTTGGAACTCCAATGTCCTCTATCGTCTAATGGTTGTGTTCTATGGAGCTGGAGCAGGTGTGTTTTTTAAGTCACAGCCCATTTTGTGTCCCCTATTGGTACCAATATATGACTCCAACCAATTTGAGCACTTAGCAGAATCAATAAAAAATAACATGGAAAGTTAAAGTGAACTCTGCAACCTTATAGAACCTCACCTCAGTTTCCCCAAATATGCATTGCTCCCTTGTGACAGGTCGTCGGCATCAAGGGATATAATGTATTCAGTATGGGGACCGCGCCTAAACCTTCTAGCCGCCATAAGAAACTTCCCTTTACCTACAGTAGCTGTCAGGCACAAACAATATACCTTAAACAACTAATCATCACACATATTTGATAGTGAAAATGGTTAAATTATTAAATTATATCATGAATGATAAAGTAAATTATATGGGACATCAGATGGTAACTGGTAACATATTCACTTATGAAAAAATAATAATGCGCGTAGAATATAGCAACACAGCATATTTATCCATGAGCACACGGGATTTGGTTGAGAAAATTGCTGCTCATAATACATGAACAGGTGGATCGACTAAGAGAAACACATGATAAATTTCTAATTAAAGGTTTAAAGCCTTACAGAGCGAGATATAGAAGTAAACTACGCAGAAGAATACAGCTGATTATCAAGTGTCGCTGTACACAGAAATAATAAAAAAACATGGCAGCATAGCAATCAAAGGAAAAGAATGTTGTGCATTATCTTGAGATGAAACAAAAACAGATTAGTGTTTCAATATAGAGTTCAAATTGATATCAGAACGTATATATGCAACGCAGAAAAATGTTAAAAAATCAGGGCAGTACATGCATCAGATAGACTAACCAGTTGTCAAGCCGAGGTAGAGGTAGAACGTAGAGTTCTTCTTATTCCGTTTGATAAAACACTGCATTGGGAACTCCCTTGGCCCTGGCTGTTTGATAACATGGTGTAAGAAACTTGTGCGTTCAGTCTTAAGTAGATACAAATCACTACTTCGGACATATAAGAAGATAACTTCAACATGCACATGAGTAAGCCATATTAATCACCATCTAATTGTGGAAGATTTGCCATGCAAAGCCCAACCAACCAAGTTTCTCTCACCGGGCACGACAAAATATGCAAAGCCTATCTGATTACCAAAGATAGGCAAACCTGCCAACAGGTCAAGCTTCATTGACACCGCCCACCAAAATACACCTAGTTTAGTCTCGCTTAAACCACGAATGAGGACATGGATGTACTTTAGAAGACCCGCACACTTTTTACGTAAACTAGTACGTATAAGAAACCATTAAGGGCCTCTTTGATAGGTGGGAACCTGTCCAATTTGCTGCGGGAATCGAACTGTTCCCTATGTAATTCATGTGAATCTAAGAGGCCTTCAGAGATAGTTTACCTTCAAATGTGTGCTAGGACTAGTGATACATCGCGGTTATGTTTACAAGTCAATTGCACGAGTAAGCAATCTCAGCATCTATGGAAAAAAAAAACTTATGGAGCTAATGTATGCAGGTGTTAAATTTGTCAGCTCAGGCTTCACACAGAAGTCGAAAGTGCCTTAATCTGATCCCAGACTCATCGAAGAGAGGAAGCTTGCTGGAAAATAGTATAACGGATCCAAAGAGGGGGGAAGTCGCATCACGAGTCTATCCTAAAAATCTCCAGTTTTGAATGGGGGTTTCCGCCTGTAAGCGAACAGAGAGAGGAGGGATCTCAACACACTTGTATTCAGTCTGGTTCGAGTGCTTATATACAGTTGGACCTGACTGTGGTGCTCATACGAGGCCATGATCTCCACTAGTGCTAGACGTGGGGTGAGTGGGGTGTGTGGTGATTGACTGCTACTCAATACCGTACGTGTACACACACTCTACGATACAGATACACAGTATATCCTAACACCCCCCCGCAGTCGTGACGTCGGCTGTAGAGACGCAGAGACTGGAACGGAACTCTTGGAAAACGTCCGTGGGCAAGCCTTTGGTCATGACGTCTGCAAATTGCTGGCGCGTCGGGACATGAAGAACACGGAACTCGCCAAGGGCCACCCGCTCGCGGACGAAGTGGATGTCGAGTTCGACGTGTTTGGTGCGCCGATGATGCACTGGATTTGCGGACATGTAGACAGCCGAAATATTGTCGCAGTAGACGATCGATGCCTTGGAGATGGGAAGAAGCAGCTCGCCGAGGAGTTGACGGAGCCAGATGCATTCAGCAACGGCGTTGGCGACTCCGCGGTATTCGGCTTCCGCACTTGAGCGTGAGACGGTGGCCTGGCGTTTAGATGACCAGGAGATCAGCGCGTCGCCGAGGAAGACGCAGTACCCTGAAGTTGAGCGCCTGGTGTCGGGGCACCCCGCCCAATCCGCGTCAGTATAGACGCGAAGATCGAGCTGCTGAGATGCGCGGATGTGGAGCCCCATATCAACCGTGCCGCGCACGTAGCGAAGAGCGCGCTTGATCAGGCCGGCATGGCACTCCCGCGGATCATGCATGTGGAGGCAGATCTGTTGGACTGTGTAGGCGAGCTCCGGGCGCGTGATCGTCAGGTACTGGAGGGCCCCTGCGATGCTGCGGTATGCGGAGGGATCGGCGACGCGTGGTCCATCGGAGGTGGGGAGCTTGGCCTTGGTGTCCACCGGTGTGGGAGCGGCGCGGCAGTTGTCCATGGCGGCGCGCTCGAGCACGTCCTCTGCATATTGCTGTTGCGAGAGGAAGAAGCCCGCAGAGGTGCGCTTGACATTGATGCCGAGGAAGAAATGCAGGGCGCCAAGATCCTTCATGGCGAACTCACCGGTGAGCTGCGCGACGATGCGGGAGAGCAGGCGCGAGGAGGATGCTGTCAGCACGATGTCATCGACATACAGTAGAAGATAGGCAGCATCAGAGCCATGGTGGAGCAGGAACAGGGACGTGTCTGAGCGTGTCGGAGCGAAGCCAATTGTCCTGATGAAGCTGGTGAAGCGAAGAAACCAAGCCCGAGGGGCCTGCTTCAATCCGTAGAGGGACTTGGTTAGGCGACAGACGTGATCAGGCTTGGCAGCATCAACGAAGCCGGCCGGCTGGAGACAATACACTTCCTCGTCGAGGGTGCCGTGAAGAAAAGCGTTCTTCACGTCCAGTTGGTGCACGGGCCAGTTGCGAGAGGCGGCGATGGCGAGGACGGTGCGGATGGTGGCGGGCTTGACGACGGGAGAGAACGTTTCGCCGTAGTCCACGCCGGCGCGCTGTGTGAAGCCGCGGACGACCCACCTGGCCTTGTATCGCTCGAGGGAGCCGTCGGAGCGCGTCTTGTGCCTGTACACCCATTTGCCGGTGATGAGGTGCGCACGGGGTGGACGAGGGACAAGCTCCCACGTCCGATTGCTGACCAGGGCGGAGAATTCCTCGCGCATGGCGCCAAGCCAATTGGGGTCGCGCACGGCGTCGCGCACAGACCGCGGGAGTGGCGAGATGGGCGACGAAGCCGAGGTCGAGGCGGTGTTGGCGTAGCGCGGATTGGGTTTGAAGATGCCAGCCTGCGCCCGTGTCACCATGCGGCGTGCCGGCGGCGAGTCGAGGAGCGATGAGGACGCGGGCGAGACGCCGCAGTCCAGCGGTGATGACGCAGAGAAGGGCGAGGCAGCGTGGTCCGATGGCGATCCGACGGTGGAGCTTGAATCAGGCGCGGGCGCGGGAGAAGGCGAATTCCCGTGAGGCGCGCGCAGAGAGGGCACTGGGCCGTGGTTGACTGGTGGGCCTGAAGGAGCCCAGCTGCATCCATCCAAAGGGGAAGCGTTCCCGCGCGTGACTGACGAGGGCGGCGCAGGTACCTGCATCAGGGGAACGAAGTGGTGAACCTGCTCCGGCGAGGCAGCAGGTGGGGAATCAGGAGCGGGGCGCAGATGGGAATAGGAGAAGGGAAACTTCTCCTCATCGAAGCGCACATGGCGAGAGGTGAGAACACGGCGAGAAACGGGGTCAAAGCACCTGTAGCCACGGTGATCGGGGGGATATCCCAAGAAAATGCAGGCAACCGAGCGGTGGTCCAGTTTGTGGCGGGAAGTGGAGGTTGTGTTGGGGTAGCAGAGGCACCCGAAGACCCGGAGAATGCTGTAATCGGGAGCGACACCGAAGAGAGATTCATACGGGGTGCAGGGTGAGCTGGTGCGACAGGGACGACGATTCAGGAGATAGGTGGAGGTGGACAGAGCTTCAGCCCAGAAGCGCGCAGGCATGGAGGCGTGGAAAAGGAGAGTACGAACCCCTTCATTCAGTGTGCGGAGAGTCCGCTCTGCCTTGCCATTTTGTTGGCTCGTGTAGGGGCAGGAAAGACGAAGAACAGAGCCGCGTGCAGAGAGAAGTGTGCGCAGGGCAGTGTTGTCGAATTCCTTGCCATTGTCAGTCTGCAGAGCAAGGACGGGCCGCTGAAACTGAGTATGAACATACGCGAAAAAATCAGTGATGACAGGAAGAGCATCAGATTTGTGTCGCAAGGGGAACGACCACGCATAGTGACTGAAATCGTCAAGAATGACTAAATAATATTGATAGCCTGAGACACTTACAACCGGAGATGTCCATATATCTAAGTGTAGCAATTGAAAGGGAAAATAGCTACGGGAGGTGGAAGATTGAAAAGGTAAACGCACATTCTTGCCTAGCTGACAGGCATGGCAAGTGTGTGGGACAGTTTTACTGAATTCAAAAGAAAAACTAGACAAAGTGCTGCGTAAGGCAGTGTGGCCGGGGTGACCAAGCCTCTGGTGCCACAGATCGACAGAGGCGACGCCGGCGAAGGGCTGTCGAGGCGCTGGAGACCCTGAGGACACGGGGTACAGGTCACCGTCGGAGTTACTGCGGAGAATCACCGTCCGGGTTCGAAGGTCCTTGACAGAGAAACCAAATGCATCAAATTCAACCGAAACAGGATTATCACGACAGAGTTGACGAACAGATAGGAGATTTTTGATCAAAGAGGGAGAGAGCAGCACATTGCGTAAAGTGAGTGGGGAGGTGGAGGTGACGATGGAACCGGTACCCGTGTGAGTGATGGGGAGATGGGCACCATTGCCAACAATGATTTGAGAAGAGGAGATGGAGGGTTTGAGGGAATGGAGATTACCGGCGCCAGGGGACATGTGCGATGAGGCCCCGGTGTCGAGGTACCAGTCAGAGGTGCCGCCAGAGGGAGAGGCCGCAGACGTGCTGCTGTGCAGGGCAGCCTGGAGGGCGCTCATGTCCCAAGGTTGCAGCGGTGGAGGCGCGGTGCTCGAGCTGGCGCCGGGCACGTGAAACGCGGGCGGTGAAGCAGAGCTCGAACCGGCGCCGAGGGAGCCGTAGGGCGGCGGCAGAGGGCCACCGTGGTGGAAGTTGGCAGGCCCGTAGCTACCGGGACCGTACTGGTACGGGGCGGCCATCAGCGCGTGCTGGTGAGGGACGCCGGGGCGGGCGGCCAGGATGCCAGCGCCGGGCGCGCGCCAGGGAACGGGCCATGCTTGGACAAGGCCAGTCCAGGGATTGGCGCCGGGCGATGGAGCTGGGTGCGCTGGTGCGCGCGGTGCCGGGGAAGGAATGGGCGCAGGGGAGGGCGGTGGTCCATCCACGGGGGCCTTCCCTTTGCCTTTGTTCCGACCGCGCCCTCTGTTGCGGTTGCCACCAGAGGAGCTGGAGCCACCGTCCGGGCCACCGTAGACAGGCGGGGAAGCAGGTGTGCGACCGGCAAGGAGGGCGTGCGCGGCGGTCTGCCGCGCGGACTGCTCGGCGCGGTGCTCTTCAAGCATGAGGAAGGAGCGCACCTGCAAGAAGGAGGGCAGGGGAACGCGCGACGTGATGTGGGGAATGGCATGATGAAATTGCCTGCCGAGCCCGCGCAGGAGATTGAAGACCTGCTGAACCTCCGTGACCGGCTGACCAAGGTTGCGCAGCTGATCGGTGAAGGCCTTGAGCTTGGCGCAGTATTGCAGCACGGTCATGTCGCCCTGGACGAGGGCGTGGTACTCAGCGTCGACGTACACGGCGCGGGCGAGCTGGTTGTCGCGGAAGAGGGCCTGGAGCGCCGTCCAGACGGTCAGGGCGGTGTCCTCAGGCTGCATGATGACGTCGAGGAGCTCGGGGGAGACGGTGGTGTAGAGCCAGTGGACGACGCAGTGGTCGATCATGACCCACTCGGGGTCGTCGTGGCGCGGAGCGGCGGC
This sequence comes from Alopecurus myosuroides, assembly GCA_028641055.1. Taxonomy (NCBI): domain Eukaryota; kingdom Viridiplantae; phylum Streptophyta; class Magnoliopsida; order Poales; family Poaceae; genus Alopecurus; species Alopecurus myosuroides. The sequence continues at coordinate 253,292,948 of CM054058.1, forward strand.
GGCGTCGATGTGGTCGCGCAGGCCGAACTTGCCGATGACGGTGTCGAAGAAACGGCGCCATTGAGCGTAGTTGGCCGCAGCGAGGTCGAGGACGATGGGCACGTGGCTGCGGATGGCAACCGTCTGCAGGATCGGAGAGGGGAGCGCAGTTGGCGCGACGGAGCGCGTCGACGGGGGCGGCGCGGTGTTGAGCGCGGTGACCACCGCGGGAGAAGCAGCAGGGCGACGAGGGGAGCCGTCAGGCGACGAGTCGGGGTCGGCCATGGGGTTGAAGAAGGGATCGTCCATGGGTGCGGCAGCGGAAGAAGAACCCGGGACGTCTGATACCATGTAAGCGAACAGAGAGAGGAGGGATCTCAACACACTTGTATTCAGTCTGGTTCGAGTGCTTATATACAGTTGGACCTGACTGTGGTGCTCATACGAGGCCATGATCTCCACTAGTGCTAGACGTGGGGTGAGTGGGGTGTGTGGTGATTGACTGCTACTCAATACCGTACGTGTACACACACTCTACGATACAGATACACAGTATATCCTAACACCGCCGCCCTACACCACACACACACCAGACGGATGCAGCGACCCCTAGCAATCGACGGGTATGAATGAGAGAACATTTCCAGGCGGAGCTAGCTAGCTCCCGTTCTCACCTGCTTGAGCGAGGACGGGAAGGTGATCTTGCCGGACAAGGCAGGCGGCCGCACGACGGCGACGGCGGCGTCGCGCCACCGGCGGCAGACGCAGGCGCAGGAGACGACGTCCTTGCGAGCCGGCCAGCGCTCGCCGCCGGACGCCTCGACGCGCCGCACCACCTCCGCGAGGAGCTCCGGCAGCAGCCGCGCCCACCTCTCCTCCTGCTCCTCCGCCTCCCCCGTCTCCACCACCTCCGGGGCCGGGGCCTCGGCGTCCTCCGCCGGCGGCTTCTCCCGAGGCATATCTTCCGCGCGCGCTCCCGCCCACTACTGTACTGCCTGCCCACTAGGTCGCGGACTCGCGGGGCACTTTCTTCGGTTTTGGTCTTTTCCCCCTTTTCTTTGTTCCAACTGTAATCAAAACCGCGTTTGCCGATGGAGAGAAGATGGTGTACTACTTTGTCTGGACGGAAAAGTGGATCTAGCGGACACGTACTGTCACCACTGTGCTGCGTGGCCTTTCTTTAATCTCTTCCGTATTTTAAGTATCACACACTTGTGAAATCATCACGGTCAGTGGCGGAGCTTCACTCAGATCGTAGCGTAGGGAGAGACAATCGAATACGTTGCGATTGGTTAGCTAAAGATTTGGCGATTGTTAAGCGTAAAACTCATCCCGGGTACCTGGTGAGATAAGCTCGCACCGCTGTTCTGAGAGTCTCTCGAGAGCTCGTTGACCCGGACTCGATCCGAGTCGATCTCGCCGGCGTTGCCGGAGGGGATGGGCGAGGGGAGAGTGCCGGCGGTAGTTGTAGGTCTAGGCTAGTTTTCTTTTTGTGTTTGTGGCCCTCTGTGGCATGCGGGAGTAGAACCTTGGCCGTTGACGGCCATGGCCAAGGCCCCCTGAAACTCGATCTGCTTGCGGCGGCGCGGGAGCGGCGTCCTACATCGTTCGCAGCAGAGGGAGCGAAGGGCATCTCCACGAATAAGGATCGTCAAAGCAGCTACACCAGCGTTGCTGCGAGTTCTTCGCCGGCGTGGTTCATCTCTGCACCCATCTTTGCTTCATGGAGGAGGGAAGAAATGGTGGGGATCAACCGCTGCTCAATAAATCTCGCCTCTCAGGTCTGTAATCGCCGGAATCTTCTCTGCTCGCTCTTCTCGGTCCGTGGCAGGAACTGGAGGATGGGTGAGCCATTTTCTTTGGGCCGGTGTGCTCAGATCTTTGCTACCCCCAAGCACCTGAAGCTCGTTTCGGATTTCTTCCATGGAACCGCTATGGTGGCGGTACAGATGGGGGAAGATGGATGGGCTGCTGTCGATTGGAGGTGGCTGTGGAGTTTCGGAACCAAAGTTTGGAGCAAATCATCAGTGAACAAAGTGGTTCATCTGATATCCATGGCTATCATGAAGCCTTATCTGCCGATGAGAAGTTTCGGCAAGAATCGAACCTCCTGTAGGAGGCCCTTCAAGAGCTGTGCTGCTGAGGTTTTCGCCATGTCAAGAGCAAGTGGTTCTGTCCCCGTTCTTCGCCATGGCTGCAGAGCATGGTTCTCTTCGCTCCTCACTGGAGAAGAAGAAGGACCTGATGGCGTTTTCATTTTCTTTTCGAGGTCCTTCTTAGTTTTTGCTGGGGGCCTATGTGTAATTTTATTTTCTTATGAGGCTCCCTGTGTAATCTCAGACATCCAGTGTGTAATCTAGAAGGTTCTGGTCCCCTCGGGGGCGCTCCTCTGTTCAAAAAAAAAGCGTAAAACTCGGCGTTCATGTCTTCATCATCATATGATAGATGTCGAGCGACAGGCCGGGTTGCAGGGCGCGCATGTTAAGGTGAATGGTCGAGCTCAAGACAGTGACAGCCTCTTCTTGCACGGCTTCCTTTTTCTGTGGTCTGTGGAAGTTGCAGACTCTTGGCCAGGTTTCGCCTCCTACCCAATCTTCGCTTGGACCTTTTTCCTTTTTCGACCATAGGCTATGCCAAACTTTGCGGTAAGGGCATTCCCAGCCGTTGGCGCCCGGGCCTAGCCGGCGCTATTTTTGCTCCGAAGGATGGCAATTTCTAGCCGCGACCCCAACGAAAACTGGCGAAAATCGATAATATTTGCATAAATTTGGATAAACGCTTGCGATTTTATAATATTTGGCCGAATATAGCCAGATACATAAGCGATTTAAACACAGAAAAGAAATTTGAACTAGTTTATGCCGAGTAGGTGATAGAAGTCGGCGTAGTCGCCGCCGTCGTCGTCGTTGTCATCGCTCGGTGGCGCGCGGCATAGCAGCAGCTCGCCCCTAGGTCGCCCCTGCTGAGGAGGACGAGGACCTAGTGGACATGCCCTTGGCATCCAGGACGCTCCTCGACGACGGGAGGGGGTACACCAACGGCGGAAATTTGCCGACTGTAATGTGCGCTGGGATGGTCTCGATAGTTCGACCAGACTCGCCCCGACACTATAGGCGCGCCGTTCGTGGAGGCCAGACACTGCTCAAAATAGGTTGTCCAGACGGCGTGGTTGTCTGCCGCGCAGCGAGGGTCCAGCTGGGCGGCGCGTATGTCGGCGATCTCCGTTGTGGCGCACCGAGGACATCGGAACACCGACCGCGCTTAGACGAAAGTTGTCGGGAACATGTGACGCCCCGAGATCGGGCACTATGCAGATTTCGGCATTTCCACCCAAATCCGCATAATAACCGATTTCAGATTGCCACTTGTGATAACGTTACAACAGTTCACGAATAATTCACAACAACAACAGAGGAGGTATATACAAGACGACTCAAACGAGTCAAGGATACAACTGATACCATACAAAGATCCAAATAACAGCGGAAGAAACAACATAGTGTCCGACTACGGACGAGATACAAATTGGACTAAGAGTCCTGAAGATAGCGTCCAATCTCTGCCCAGGCCAAGCCGGAGGGATTCCCAAGCTAACGTCGTCAGACTTCAAACCTGTTGACTGCAATGTGGAATATGCAGCCACGAAAGGGGATTCGTGGGTCAGTACGGTTAAGTACTGGCAAGTGGATAAACCATACTCACAAGATATCAGCGTAACCAATCATCACAAGATACACATACTTTGGGTTGAACGGAAGGAAGGGATTATGGCAAAGAAGCGGCAGCGGGCTGCACTAACTAACTACAGAGACGCGCTACAACTTCCGGCTAAAAGAAAGGGATAAGATAGCGCGACAAAACCAACTATAACTACTCACCAAACAATACCCATCCAATGTTACCCACTACTAAGGAAGCAACCCAAGGAAACTCACACGGTTGTTTAAGGTGACATTCATTTTTATGGTGGAGGTAATCTATATTACTAGTCAAGTTATCATCGTTAAGTGTAAGTTGTCTGAGTACTTGTTAGCCAGCACTTTCACCAAGTCATCCATAACCGCGGACAACACGGCTTCTCGAGAAGATTAACCCTGCAGGGATGCACCAATTTGGCCGTACACGTAAGAATGACCCGCGAGATGGAAAGGCCCTTCCACCAAGCGAGGCACTCAACACAACCCAACTCTTCTTCGCATCAAGCCCAAAGAACCACGTGCAATTGAGCGCACGGCTAATCAAGCCCCACGAAGAAAAGGGGACCCTCATAGCACTCTAAGAACGTGTCTCCCTAAATGCCGACTACAAAAGTTCCACCCTGACGCCAAGGGTTCGCACCTGCATATGCATGCGGCAAATGGAAAACCCGGACTAAGTGTGGCGATTTGGACGAGATGCGAATCGAATCAGAATTGCGGGGGACGCCCATACTCGCTTCCCACATGCGGTTAGTGCGCTCATCATGGATCGGAGGACAAGACCCTTTTCCTAATTAAGGTCGACACTAGCAGGCCTCAAAACCACGCCGGGCCTCCTGTCGGTGCCTTATCATCAAATCATTATTACCCAAAACATTAACATGTTGTTGATTAAGTTGAAACCCAACTATCAAACTAAACAGGTGATAAGACGGACAACAAGACTTGAGCGCAAACAACACTAGGCATGCAACTACGACACGAGGGCCAACAAGGTAAACAAACAACAGTTAATAGGGAGTGGAAGGAATGATATATCATGGTTGCAAGGAAAACATATGATAGGATCGAGACACAAGCATCGAATCATAAGGCTAGAATAAAGGCAACGGGAAGAATCGGTAACAAGTGATGAAAGGCAGCCATAGGTAGCAAGTGAGTATACTTGCCTGGAATCCAGCAAGTAGAGGTACATCCGCAGAACTTGTCGTTGCTCACATCATCTCGACGTCCTATCCGCGAAGAAGCAACGAACTAGAACAAACACCGGATGCAACAATTACTACTACGGCAAAAGATCCAGCATGATCAAGATATGGATGCATGACAAGTTTAAGGATGCATCAAAGATAAAATAATTTTCATGGTAAACATATTTAAATGGGCCCATATGCAATTTGGATTGCATATGGAAAAGCCCATGAATTAATGTTGAATTAAATGATCTACAAATAACCATCATGTGGGAGTTGATTAGAATGATGCATGGATGATGAAAACAATAAGAAAACAACAATAGCTTCAGTTTGATATGTTGTTTACCAAGTTTGGAATTTTATTTATTAAGTTATGAACTTTGGCATTTTAAATGATTTAAACAAACATTTGTTGTTTTCACCAATTTTAAATGTTCAAAACAGATAACAAAATTTATATTTGGAAGGAACACAAAATTTTAGATGGAATACATCTTTCATTTGTTGAATTTGGATTTTAGATGAGCAAGTTATTAAATTGACAATTTTAAATGCATTAATTAAGAAATAGTTGTTTTCAGCAATTTAATTTATTCAAAATAGAAAACAAAGTTTATATTTGGAAATATTATTCAATTTTGCATGGAAAACATATTTTACATGTTGGAATTGGATTTGAATTGCCCAAGTTATGAATTTTGCAATTTAAAAGGTGTAATTAAAGTATTGAATTATTGCACTAATTTTAATTAGGAAAGACAGTAAACAAATTGTATTGAAAAGGTTGAAAACATGTATAAAATGTTTCAATGAACAGTTTGAGCTATTAAACATAATTTTTGGATCATTATTGAATTTATTATGCATTTTTCCATAAGCATTTTTATTCTGCCCATTTTAGTAAACAGAAGGAAACATGTTCAAATTTAATTCAATTGTGACCAAATAAAATACCACTGTGTAGAGTTTGTTAAGACAAAATTTTAGAGCCCAAGTTTGCTCAATTTGGGTGAACAGAACTCAAGTTATGAATTTCCAAAGTTTCAAATTTTAATAGCCATTTCTGTATTTAATTATTTAGTGCAAAATTTATTACAGAAACATGTTGCAACTTTGTTACTAACAGAAAGAGCCAAGATGCTGAATCCATAGAAATTTGAATCATTGAAATTGGAGCATTTATGAATATTTGGTGGAATTTACAAATTAAGATCTGATCTGCTTTGGGCTGGGCTGCAGGAAAATAAAACCAAAAAGAAAAACGTGGGGGGGGGGGGGGACTCGAACCCGCGCCCTGTTGTGTGCGCGCGAGAGGCCTGCGCCACTGGTCTGGTGTGCGGTTGGTGAAGGATATGGGCTTCGGCCCCTTTTGAGTAGACGTTGCGCGAGATTTCTCTGAGGAACTGAAGATCGAGCGCTGCTGTATTCGTCGGTGACGGACAGAGGACGCCAGGGACACGCTGGTGACTGCCGTGCCGCTCGACGGCGGGGTTTCCTAGAGCAAGGGGTAGGGGGAGAGGGTAGCCCGAGGGCGGAGAGCTCACCGGGGGTCGTTGGCGTAGGCGTTCCTGCTCGGAGTCGACGGCAGCTACGGGTACAGGCGAGAGGCGAGGTAGACGTGCCCGTGGTCGGAGGAAGAAGATGGCGTTGGCGTCGTCCCTCCCGAGCGTCCCCTACCCCAATTCTTCGACGAGGACGGCGAGGGATATGCCCCGTTTCCATTCCCAGTCTCCGGAGGTCGAGGCGGCGACCACAGCTGCGGCCCTTGGTGCTCCAAGTTTCGGCCATGGTGGTGCTCTCCCTCTCTCGGTTCAGATTCAGAAAAAGGTATAGAGAAAGGAGAGAAAGGGAGGGGAAAATGGCGGCGGCTGGAGAGGAAGGAGGGAGGAGAGGCTAGGGTTAGGGTTTGGAGGGGAGGGGGCTGCTTAAGAGGAGGGAAGGGAGCAGGTGGAGGAGGGGACCATGGTGGACAGCGACAGGAGGGGATCACGTCCTCCTCGTGCCTGTACGGATGGAGGAAGGAGAAAGGATGGGGTGGGCTGGTTTGTTGGGCCTGGGCTTGGTGGGCTGCTGCAAGGGAGAGGGTTGAGCTGCTGGGCTGCTCTCTCTCCCTTTTTAAAACCCCTTTTTTTTGCAGAAATTATTTAGGCAATAAGAAAAAGATTTAGACATCAAATAAAGTTCAGTAAATTTTAGCAACAAGATTTGAGTAATTTTCAATTGTTTTGCAAGTTTTAAATGCATGATGATGCAGGATGCCATGATGCGGAAAAAAAAGAAACCAAACAATACTATTTTGGGGGAAAACCCCGGGTGTTACAGAACACGGAAGTCGGTGGCACCGGGTAGCCTGCCTGCTCGAGGAGGCGAGCTTCCTAGTCGTGCAAGTGACGGCAGCCGAAACCGTTAGCCGATGCATCGTCACCGGGGAAGAGAATGGGGTCTCGGAGAGGAGCCGATGGGCGGGGATGTGGCGGCCGCCGACGAAGGGCGGGGTCTTTTATATCGGCAGAGACCGTGTCGTGGTGGTATCACGGCAGATGCCATGGGATGGCTAATGTTGGGACCGATGGACGCTGGAGGTGCTCGGGGAGGGATCACACGGCAAGTAGCCGCGTGTGGGATGTCTCAAGCACTGCAAACAACACGATCTTACCCAGGTTCAGGGCCCTCGTGTGGAGGTAACACCCATACTCCTGCCTTTCTCTCTATTTGTGTGTTTACCGAGTAGCCACAGTACAAATCAGGCCTTCAGCCGAGTAGCCACTCTAGCTCTCTAGTTCTCTGTGTGTGAAGTGAAGCAACGCTAAGTGTCGACCCTCGCGCAGGAGGGGGCAGGGCACCTTATATACTGGTGCCCAGCCGAATAGAATAAGACTAAAAGGTACGACCGATGGGACAAGCGCACTTCAGAACAGAGCACGCCTCCGGCTTCTCGCTGACGCGGGCGCCGTAAGTCGTCGCGCCGTTCGAAGATGGGACCTGTCGTGGTTCCGGATGGCACCCACCGGGTTCGGGGCCGGGTCGGCGCCCCCCATACCCGCCCCATTTAACTTGTCGGGTCTCATTTCTTACTAGACCCACGACCCTGTCGGGTTCGGCTCCCCAACGGGTACCCATTTAAGGAGCGACACCGACACATGTGGGAAATAAAACAATGAAATATTGTGATGAGGTTGGTGGGAATAGACACGTGTGTACATGTGTTATCTCCGGGACTCTAGATTTCAACGCGTCCATGCGATGTGTGAGGTTTGTGGTCCATAGCTCGTGGATGTGTGGTTAGGCATATGATCATTAGGGATATGATTAGGACTTAGAGCGGGTCTGCGGGTATGCGGGTACGGGTTTGCCACCCCCATACCCGCCCCACTAGACCTGGCGGGTCGAACATTTTACCAAACCCTCCCCATTTAAGGCGGGTACCCGTCGGGTTTGCGGGTTTCGGGGCCCCATTGCCATCCGTAGTCGCGGTGGTATCACGGCAGATGCCATGGGATGGCTAATGTTGGGGCCGATGGACGCTGGAGGTGCTCGGGGAGGGATCACACGGCGAGTAGCCGCGTGTGGGATGTCTCAAGCACTGCAAACAACACGATCTTACCCAGGTTCAGGGCCCTCGTGTGGAGGTAACACCCCTACTCCTCCCTTTCTCTCTATTTGTGTGTTTACCGAGTAGCCACAGTACAAATAAGGCTTTCAGCCGAGTAGCCACTCTAGCTCTCTAGTTCTCTCTGTGTGAAGTGAAGCAACGCTAACTGTCGACCCTCGCGCAGGAGGAGGCAGGGCACCTTATATACTGGTGCCCAGCCGAATAGAATAAGACTAAAAGGTACGACCGATGGGACAGGCGCACTGCAGAACAGAGCACGCCTCCGGCTTCTCGCTGACGCGGGCGCCGTAAGTCGTCGCGCCGTTCGGAGATGGGACCTGTCCACCTTGTCAGTGAGATAGGGTAGTCCCCTAGCCCTGTCTTGTCCCCTCCGTCAGTGACAGGACTTGACAGGCGCCTACCGCACTGTAGCCACGCCGTAGCGCGGATAATCACGCGCTCCGTAAGTTGAACCGCACGCCGGTACGGACGCAGGATACGCGGGATCCCTTGTCAGAACGGCTCCATTGACTTCTGGCCCGGGTAGGAACACACTCCCTCTACTCGGATGAACATAACTTGCTTGATTTCTCCTCTTGGCCATCGGTGGGTACGGCCGGATAGAAACCTACCGGGTAGCAGGTACCGGGTAGCCGTCTACCCGGTCAAACAGCACCTTGACCTTGCCTTTAGCACTTGCCTTACCCCTACTCGGGGGTAACTCCCCGACATTAGTCACCGAAGCTGGTAGAGTCCTGCGAACTTGTTCACTGGGCCCTGCCAGCTTAAAACAAACTTTGTCTTTGTAACTGAAAGGGGCCGAGTAGCACCTCCACACGGCCCTTCAATTCCTGCTTGCATCTCTACTTCTCCGAATAGCAACATCTTTCTTCTGTGATGCCGAGTAAAATGACTTGGTGAAATTTCGAACTCGCTCCAGCTGAATCGGAGCGAATCCACCTCTGCGTGTCGCTACGGGGCACGTGTCACACCCCTGTGCCCCCGACGCCTCGATGCCTGGGATACAGCAGGCCACGCGCCAATAACTGCAACCCTGGCCCACTAGCCTGTTAAGTCACTTCAACCGCACTCAAGTGCCCACGATCTCGACGTGGGATTAACTGCGCCCGTTACGCGCGTGATATGCGCTGTGTGCGTTTCTAACGGTTGCGCAACCCACGCCACACGATCTCTGCGCACGATCGATCCACGATTAATCCACTGGTAACCGCAACTCGAGGGGGAGAGATAAATACCCCCTCGACGCTCCGCTTTCTTCTTTCCTGCTCATTCCAATCTTGCGCCCCCTCGTCTCTCCGCCGCCATCGAGCACATCGCCACCGCAAATCCTTGCTGCACCGCTGCTCCACGCACCACGAGAGAGACAGAGAGCAACTCCTCTGCTTGTTTCCGCCTCCAATTTCTCTCAAGTTCTTCCGCCTCCATGGCTCGCGGAGATGACGATGCGGCAGCCCGCGCCGGCTGGGAGGGATCTGAGGTCACGGCGGAGGACTGCCAGTGGCTTGTCAACACACGCCGCGTCCCTCCCGGCGTCGTCTGCCGGCAGCCAGGTACTGAAATTATCCCCAAACCCGAGGAAGGCGAGTACGTCGTCTTCCTCGCTCACTTCAAACGCGGCTTCGGCCTTCCCATCTATGAATTCTTCTCCGAATTCCTCAAGAATTTCGGCCTCCAGCCACATCATCTCCCACCCAACGCCCTCGTAATGCTTTATATCCACGCCGTGGTGTGCGAAGCCTTCTTAGGCGTTTATCCCACCATCCATACATGGGCACGGTACTTCTTCTTCCGCAAGCAGAGTATCCCCAATCCAGGGCACACCGAGAGCGCCCGCGCGATGACGCAGACGGGATGCGCCATGATGCTGCAACGCACCACTGGCCATCACCCGCGGGTCAAGGGACTGGAAACTGTGCGCAAGTGGCAGCCCAGTTTCCTGTACGTGAAGAACGTCGCCACGGAAGAGGGGAAGCCGATCCAGGACCGGATAGGGCTTCCAAAGTTCAAGAACGCCAGGCCAACCCAGCAGAACTGGGGTTACAACCCCAAGAGCAACATCGAGGATGTTGTCCAGGTTGAGCGGCGCCTGGCCGAGTTGCAGGATGAGGGATTTCGCCGAGATGACCCCATCGCGTGCTGGATTTCACGCCGAGTACTCCCGCTCCAGCATCGCTCGCACAAGATGTGCTACATGGGAGGGAGCCGAGACTGCACAAGGACAACCACCTTCGAGCTCAGCACCGCCGAAGTGGCCATCTGGGCTAGATCCATCATGCAGACAACGCTCTCCGACACCTGGCAGTATGGCTTCGTGCCGTATAGCCGCCTCAAGCCAATCGAACAGGTTAGCCTTCTGTGCTTTGTCTCTGCACTTTGATACCGAGTAGGTGTCTTCTCAGCTATGTATGCTTAGTCTTTGCATGTTGCACCGGGTAGAACATCACAGATATGCTGTTGGCTTTATATGTTTTGTGTTTGCACGCCACGCCGAATAGAAAATCACCAATATCCCTTTGGCTTTATATGCTTTGTGTTTGCACGCCATGTCGGGTAGAACTCCTTAGCTTTATATGCTTTATGTTTGCATGCCATGCCGGGTAGAACTCTCTAGCTGAGAACTTAACTCACTTGTGCTATCTGTTTTCCTCTACAACACATCGATCGCCAGGGAGAAGAAGATGTGGAATTCTTCGATGGCAATTGGTCGGATGACCGAGAAGAGGACGATGAGACCGCCTATGATACTCAAGACACCCTCTGCATCCCTCACGTCAATCAGCCTGGTAAGCACCAAGTTGATGCGTCTATCCGGGACTGGTCCGAGGATGACGAAGGTGACCAACTTCACCTTTCTGATCGCGAGTAGCGCACTCTGATTTCCTTTCCTGTTTCTGAATTCCTTTTCTCTTCTACTCTGTAGAGGATCCTGAGAAGGACGAGGACGAGGAGCCCCTGGAGGTCAAGCCTCTATCTATGGCTGCTCCCACAACTCGGAAGAGGATGGGCAGTGGTGCCCAAGAGCCTGCCCCGAAGAAGACCAAGAAGACGGAGAAGAAGAAAACCACCGCCAGACGACAACCCCGCACCACCAAAGGGTAAGTCACTCCATCCGAAAACCAAGTCGCCACTGCTTCTTGCTATGCTCTTCTGCTTCTCCCTTCCTAAACCATTTCTTTCCTCCAGCGCCCCTCTGGACGCTGATGCCGCTGCAGCCCCCACTCGGAGCAAGAGGAAAGCCGTCGTGGACCTCGAGAAGCTCGTCGATCTCTCAGAGGAGGAAGATGAGCCAGTCCAGCAGGACAGGACGCGTGCGTCCTCTCCTGTTAAGTTAGAAGAAGACGCCGGCGCCGAGAACACGGGCGCTGGTGAAGATATTGATGACGAGAACTTGGAGCAGCAGACTGACGCGCATCAAACTGCGCAGGATGCTGCTCATACCGAGATGCCTCCCTCTCCCCCAGCTGCATCAGCTGGGGAACATGCTGAAGAAGACGCCGAGAACCAAGACCGTGCCGCCCTGGAGCGGCAAGATGACAACAACGAGCAGCAGGATACCCAAGCTGCAGCTCAAGACGATCCCGCGGCCAGGCCGCGGGTAGAAGAAACCACACACGTCCAACCTGATCCCGCTGCCGAGCAGCGGGTAGAGAAGACAGTGGTGGAGCCCGCCGGCCAGAGCAAAGCGCATCCAGACGCTGCGCCGGGTAGCCGGCCCCCTGTGCCGCCTACCCAGCAGGCGACTCCACCAAAAGCACCAACTCCTCCATCAACGCGGACTGCACCATCACCTCCGCCCACTGCTTCTTGCAAGGAGCCACCATCCACTTCTCGGCCAGATACAGCTCCCAGCACCAAGAAGAATATCAAGTTTGAAGCTGCGCCTACACGGAAGAATCCACCGCGCAAGGTTGCACAGGCTGGAGACCAGATGCCACCACCCAAGCCACCGCTTGCGCCAGCCGGGAAGCCGGCAACCAAGAGCACACAACTGACAATCGGCGCGCCCACCTCTAGCAGCAACCCGGCTGCTACTAGATCTGCTGGCCCTGGCGAAGGGCCGAGTGCCGGAGATGCTGCCCGCGCACAAGCCAGCTGGCCGCAATACCTGCTTGAGGTGTCCAAGCAATACGACATCTCACTGGCCAAAGGCGAGAAGAAGATCTCTGCCTTGAAGGGAGGTCAGGCCAAGGCTGTTGACGTCAAATCCAAAGACAAGGGACCAGCGAAAGTTCCTGCGCTCCACTCGCGCGAAGCCGAAGAGGATGAGATCGAAGCGGAGGGCCTGACCTTGGTCCTAGACCGGCTAGCATTTGTGGACAAGGTTTGGGAGAGCGATGCTCATGGCGTCCCAAAATGGAATGGCCTTACGCTGGGTCCAGTTGACCACTACCGCGTTGACTGGAACAAACCCGACATTGGCTCTGTTCCAATGACCATCGCCTCTCCCACCTGCACTCTTGCCGGGAAGCTGTTCTGCCTCCGCAAAGCCGCCGAGGACGTCGAGCAATCATATGTTGTAAGTGTTTTTTCTTTTCTTACTTTTTCCGAGTTGCAGTTTCTCTGTTCCTCTTCTCTTCTCTTATGTTCCTCTTTGCCTCTTTACCTTTTTACCTCTTCACCTCTTAGCCATTCCCCCAGTCCCCGAGATTCGTGCCGAGTAGGCGAAAACTCGACCGAGTTGCCGTCTACTCGGGGCAAATCTTCCAAAAATACTTAGACTTTTTTCCCTTCTCTTCCACAGAATAGCCTCCTCAAGAGGACAAAAGTGTTCCGCCGGCTGCTCTGGAACCATCGCATTGCCAAGGACCGCCTCGAGGCTCTTGAAGCCGAGAAGAAGATGGGTGAGGCGATGGAGCAGGCGGCATTGGACAAAACTCTCCAGATCTCTGAAGTGGAAGGTAAGCTCTTAGCAATTCGGTTTGTGCGTTTTGTGTTTACGCCCGTTTGTTTGCTTTTTGCTTTAATTTGGTTACTCTGCAGGCAAGCTCAAAGAACTGATGGAGAAGCATCGCGACTGCGAGGTCTTCGCTGCCTCTGCTCAAAGCAAGATTGCCACTCTCGAGGGTGAGTTGCCTCCCTTCTCTGCACTTGTGTCTATTCATCTATCTGGTTACTCTGGTGATACTGATGTTCTTCTCGCAGAAGAATACAAGAACTTCCGGGAGCAGCACCTTAACTGCCTCATGCCCGCCGAAGTGCGGCAACAGCTGGAATTCCGAGATGCAGAGCTCAAGAAAGAGCGCGCCGCCGAGAGGGCGGAGTTTGAGGAAATGCAAGTCAAGTTGAAGTCTGCTCTCCAGGACACGCTCGACCAGGTTGCCGAGAAGGAGAAGATCAAGACAGCAGCCAAGGCCAAAGAGAAGGCGCTTGAGATGGAGATCTCGATGCTGAAGAAGCACAACGAGGAACTCATCCTCCAGATCTCCAACGCACGCCGTATTGAAGATAGGCATATTGCTGACGAGGAGGACTGGAAGATTAAACTGGAGGCGCTGGTGGTGGATCTCAAACGTAAGTTTTCTCTTCTTTGCAACCGGCTGTTTCTCTTCTCTGCCACTTTTCTATCTGGTTCCATCTCTTCTCTGCCCCCAATTCCAACTCTTTCTGGTTTCTTTTTCAGATATCTTCCCTGATCTCCGTGCTGCTAGCACGCCTGCTCTGGAGAAGGCAAAGCAACTCCGAGCTGAATCCGGGATGCCTGTCGACACCAAGTCCACCATCAACGATAACCTCCTGAATATCAAAACTCAGCTCCGCTCCCTCAAGGGCTTGGGCACCACCATGGTGTCCACTGCATACAAGCTCCACGATCTGTTCTGGCCAGACCAAGCTGCGCCAGAGAGCTTCAGCGAGATCGCCGAGAAGCTGGACGACATGAAAGCCGAGTTGAAGAAATGGCGCGCCTCTGTAGCTCGGGCAGGAGCTGACGAGCTGCTCCATTTCATTACCAGCTGGTATGAAAATCTTAATCTTGACAGGATCCTCAAATTGCGGGAAGACTCCAAATGGACCAAGAATCCCGACTGCGTCACTCGCCGGAAGGCAGTGGCCTACGAGATAGCTTCCTATACCGACACCGCCACCTACATCGACGGCCTCCCCGAGCCAGACACCGAGCCTGAGGACGAGGGTGAAGATGAAGGGGACGATGACGATGACGCTGAGTCGGAGGGCTTGAGCGTGTTTGAAGAAGATGTCACCGATGGATCCGCCGAGAAGGGGAAAGCCAAGGTTGATGCAGAAGCCGAGAAGCCGCAACCCAACGCCCAGGAGGACACCATCACCACCGAGATGGTGATCCAGCAAGAGGCTCCCGAGCTGGGCGCGACTGGCGCCTTCCCGATGCCCAGCTTCCAGTCTGCTGCATCGACCTCTGCCACGGATCCCATCTCGGTTGCCACTGCAACCACAGAACCAGCTGCCAACGCCAACTCTGAAGCTGACGCTGACAGCGCCAAGGCGGACGACACCGCCGCTACTAAAGAGTGAACCCTGAAAAACTTTCATCTTGAACTTTGATCAGATCCCCGGGATGCCGGGTGCAAATGTATCCATACTATTAAGTCTTTGTTGCTACTCAGTTTTAATTTAGTTGAAGTTCTTAGCAACTCTGGCTCAATGTCAAGTTGCGTTAATATGCAAGTCCCTGAGTTGCATGTTTTATCCACTCTTCCTTTTTATCTCAGCTCTTACCTGCAATTTGTTGCTTTTTTGGTAGTCGAGTCACAAGAGTTCAAAGTTGGAGTTTCAAATACTTAGCCACTTAGAAAAATCATAGTAACGCTGCCCACCACTTAGCCTAAAAGAAAAAACAGTAAAAACACTCTATTCGGTTGCCACACGTTTCCTTCCCTTTGCAATTTTTCATGTGTTCATTGACCCTTTGGCTTGTTCTCTGGCTTGCCATGAAGTCGGGTTGCAGACAGCAGCAGAGTTGCAGAGTGTCCGGTGGGTTTAAACACACTACTTTGTATGCTTTTGAAATTCTAAGTGGTTCAACCGAATAGACAAAGTAACACAGAGTAAACACAAGGAACAGTTTGGACGAGGGCAGTCCCCGAGTTCAATTTCAGATTGCCGAATAGAATTTTAACTCGGATGAGAAAGTACATACACAGTTTGCTCATGAGTGAAAACGTCGGAGTAGAGCTACATTCCAAGGGCGCTTGGATTCCTCTCCAACCCTATCCGGCCTGTTCTTCTGGGGTGGCTGTGCATCAACTAGATAGTAGGCATCATTGTGCAAAGCCTTGCTCACAATGAACGGCCCTTCCCACGGAGGGGAAAGCTTGTGCATCCCGGCCGTGCGCTGCACGAGCCTAAGGACCATGTCTCCTTCTCGGAAAACCCTTGGGTTCACTTTCCGGCTATGATAACGCCTCAAGTTTTGCTGGTTTTATAGCTGAACGTGACATAGTTAGCTCTCTTGCTTCTTCTAGCAGGTCAACGTCATTTTCTCGAGCTTCTCTAGCCTCTGCCTCAGTGTAGAGGGTTACACGGGGCGAGTCATGCTCTAGGTCAGTGGGCAACACGACCTTAGCTCCATATACCAGGAAGAATGGTGTGTAGCCGGTTGACCGGCTAGGGGTAGTCCTTAGACTCCACAACACCGCTGGCAACTCGTCTAGCCAACACCCAGGTGTTTTCAGCAGTGGCTCAATCAGCCTTGGCTTTATGCCGGATAGCACCATGCCATTTGCTCTTTCAACTTACCCATTGGAGGCGGGATGCGCAACAGATGCAACATCTAGCCGAATGCGCTTATCTCTGCAGAACCTCGCAAAAGCACCCTCAGCAAAGTTTGTGCCATTATCCATGATAATGCTGTGCGGGTAGCCATATCTTAGGATCACATCCTTCAGAAAACTCACAGCAGTGACTCCATCACACTTCCGAATAGGCTTCACCTCAATCCACTTGGTTAACTTGTCAACCATGACCAAGATGTGAGTCATGTTGCCTCTAGCTGGCTTGAAAGGACCCACCATATCCAAACACCAAACAGCAAATGGCCAAGTAATGGGAATGGTCTTCAACTCAGAAGCGGGCATATGAGTCTTACTTGCAAATCTCTGGCAGCCGTTGCACTTTCTCACAATATCTTCAGCTTGCTTCAAGGCAGTGAGCCAAAAGAAGCCATGCCAAAAAGCCTTGTTGACCAGAGCCCAAGAAGAGGCGTGATGCCCTCATTCCCCTTGATGTATCTCCACCAGAATTTCTTCTCCTTCCTCTGGCTCTACACAACGCTGCATCACACCAGTAGGACTTCTTCTATGCAGCACATCTCTGAAGATAGTATAGCCCTTGGATATTCTCTGAATTTGCCTCGCAGTAACCTCATCACTCGGCAAGGTGCCATCCTTTAGAAAAGATAATATGGGCAGATCCCAACTCGGTGTCTCCCGGATGGAAAACACTGGTTCATCCAGTTCCATTAGATCAGCCACCACTTCCTCTTCTGAGTTGGGGACGAGGTCACGAGTCCCCGAGCACCTGCCTTACCCCTACTCGGGGGTAACCCCCCGACAGACTGCGGAAGGGGTGTAGACGTGTGGGTGAGAAGCTCAGCGATGGAGTGTCATTATGCCGCTGCGTGATCGATTGAACGCCTCGGCCAGTCTGAAAGGCTACCGACGAGCATTGAACAACATGGGAATCGAGACGATGAGGTCAACGACTAACACCGTCGCTGACTCGGCGGACCCATGGGCAAGCGAAATGGTTTTCGCGTCTTTTCCCTTCCACCGGCCTCCCCAACTCTCCATCCCCCTCCCCCGGCGCATTGGGTTCGGCCTGGGTGCGCCGGCTCTAATTTTGTCCCAATCCTGCGCTATTTGGCCTTCTGTGGCGCGACTGGACGAAATTTGTTGCGCCAGCGAGAAAAAAAAGTGTCCTGGTAGGCTCTCGGAGGGATACGGCCGGAGATGCTCTAACTCGAGCTACTCTGTGCTAGGATTTTGTTTTTTAACGAGGCAAAAGATTTACTATTTCATTGATAAGAGGCAGTTTTTTAGATGTCTTTCAACTACAAACCAACTCTTGGCCATGCTAGGATTGTGATTCCTAGTTTTCAATGTCTTCAGGCTGCTCATAGTGGGTGGTAACATCACACATATTTAGGCAAAAAACATGACGGTGGCACATAATTAATAAAGAGAGATTGTTGTGGTATCACATATTCCTATGCAATATGAGTCTACATGATAATAAATGCACATTTGCATGACACCTGTCGGATATATGCCAATTAGAGGTATGTCCGGCATTGGCCTAAGGCCGGATTACCAGGGTGGCCCACAAGCAATGGAGCTATTCCATTGGGCGGCCCAGTAAGCTGACGCGCAGGAAGCCGGATTCTAGAAGAACCCGGACCACAACCCAAAATGGCGCGGCTTGGAGGAGAAAACGGATTCATTACTCTCCAAGTTAGATACTTTTCATAGTCTTCTAGGTTTCCTTTCTGTAAGCCCTAATCCGGCTATCTATACAAATTCGGACGGGAGCAAGAACAGACAGATAATTAGCTAGAAGCCAACTCACCGAGAAGTTGATCCTCGCTGGGTTAGCGAAACCATACTCACCATTGTAATTTGTATACTTTAGCCTTCAGCCCTGATTTAGTGAGATTGCAGGAGTAGGAACGCCGCCTAGTTGCGTCGTACCGAACCTGGGTAAACTCGGTGTTCTTGTTTGCAGTGTTTTCACGTCCCCCTGCGGTTCTACCAGTAGGCTTATGGCACCCCCGTCCATGAACCTTACTACGATGTCTCGACAGTTGGCGCCCAACCGTGGGGCCAGCGGCTTCGGGAGTTACGTTTCGAGCGGGAATACTCGGCGGAATCGGCAGCTCGATTACTGTCGGAAGCCTGGAATTTGATGTAAACGTCGGACGCTTCCTCGAGAACGGATCATATATGCCGGCACGGAATCATCTGGTAAGTGTCTGCGTTCTACCGACTGGATCTGCTAATGTTTTTATCGTTTTAACAGCGGAAGCTATGGGATTCCGTGGTGGAAGTAATTTTATCCCACCCGCCCTATATGCCCAATAGATGAAGGCTTCAATGTCGGATTATGCTGAGATTTTCCCTATTCATACATAGGAGCAGTCAAGGTTCCATACTTTCATACCGCCAAAGCACATCTGGATTTGCCGTCTCCTCAGAGATGTCTGCAATCAGATCCCACTTCATTGAAATGGTGCAGTCTGAGATCGTTGAAAACACGGAAGACGGAAATCCCGTGGAAAAGGGAGAAAACCATG
Source organism: Alopecurus myosuroides (assembly GCA_028641055.1). NCBI lineage: Eukaryota > Viridiplantae > Streptophyta > Magnoliopsida > Poales > Poaceae > Alopecurus > Alopecurus myosuroides. The sequence goes on from CM054058.1 coordinate 253,311,698, forward strand.
ATCCCACAGAAAAAGTGGAAGATCCGACATCCGTCGACCAGACAACAAACTCAGAAGCCGACTCGGTTTTAGCTGCTATAGAAGCAAGGTTAGAGTCGGAACCCGGATCTGAAGACATAGATTCCAAAGATGAAGACGCTTTCGAATGAAAAGGCAAATCTATGCAAGGGAGTTTTCATGAAGTATTTATGGCAAAACCGACTGAAAAGTCGGATGCTGAGGAAGATGAAGATCCTAAAACACCTCCGCCAGATGAGGAAGGTGAAGCTAGTCCAACTTAACCTGATGTCAGAGAATTGATGGAGGAGGAACCTAGCAAGAAACCTCCTTCTTCCAAGAAGAAAAATAAATCTGCTAGGAAACTCCAATCTAAACTCCAGAAGAAAAAGATGGAAAAATTGGCAGACATTGCCAACCAAAACCGGGAAGTAGGAGGAAGCAGTAGAGTCTAAGTCCGCGGAGAAGAAAAATGCTGAAATGCATGTTCCCCAAATGTCGGAACAGGAGGGAATTGATTTGATCCAACCCCCGGTGGCACAAGACGAGCCCCCGGAAGTGCTGAAAGCCAGGAAACTGTTAAGAATTTAGGCAATTTCTAGATTAAATTAATCCAAATATAAATCACGAGAATAACGTAAACATACTGATAATTAACCATATTCCTGCATACTAGATTGATAGTAGAAACATCTACGCAGACTACTAATATTGCACATATGGAAATAATAAGGGAAGAGATAAACGTGTTATACCTTGCGATCGGCCAGTTGGCAGTAGCCGTAGCAGTGGCGGCAGCAGCGGTGGCAGCTGCAAAAGTAGCGGCGGCCTCGATGGCAGCAGTTGCGGCCTCGGCGGCAGCATCAACGTGTTTGGCTTTGGTGGACATGTTGACGAAGCGGGCGGCGCGGTAGTTGTCGAAATAGATGAACAACAGCGAGCAATCGCGTAGGAGACGCTCTCCAAAAACTTAATCGCCCCTCTCCCGTACAGGATCTAGAGAGGCGGGGTTTCGGAGGCCTGCTCTCCCGTCGGCCGTGTACGCGGTAGACGGGATGGGATCACCGGCGGCAGCAACAGGAAGTGGAACGACAGTGGGCGCAAAGAGGCAGCATGTATGAGTTGTGTTTTCTGTGTCCGCCTGAGCCTCCAATATATAGGCACTACCGAGTAGGAGAACGGTCACCTCACAAATTCAATTGGCGTTTACTACAGCCGTTACCACGTGATAAATGCGGAGTTTTACTGCATGCGGTTATTACACGCTATCAATACGGTTGTTACCAAAATAAATATGACGCAGTTAGACAACAATCAATATGACGTATCATATTATTGTCGTGTCTGTTGACTCCCCGTTTCCGACTGCCAAAATAAAGGCATCGGCTCGGCTCATTCCCGCAACCCGCGTCGTGACGTGACGTGTCGTGACGAGGCGAGGCGGGCGGCGGAGGAGGAGGAGCGCGCGTGTGGAACAACTCCATAACTCCTCTCTCTTTATACCAACTCACACTATGGGGAGAGAGCTCACCTTATAAACTGTGCAAAACTCTCCCAACTAGCAATATGGGACTAAACTCCCACCACTTGCTATGGCAGCATGAGACTTAGGGATTAAATAGAAACTAGAAAGATACCCCGCGCGTTGCAGCGGGATCCTTTGGCGACTATATCATGTAAGCAAATGGATATGACTGTTTGGAAGCCGATCTACATGTAGCTCGGTTAGCAAAAAAACATGAATTTGCATTTTTGTGTTTCAATTTTTTTTTTAATCCTAGACGTAGATAAAATCGAGATCTACAGCAAATTTTCAAATCAAGATTTCAAATTTTCTGCGCTACACAAGAATGAAAAGTTTGGAAAGATTTAGAATTTTCAAACATGTGCACTGTTCACATATCTAGATCCAAAAATTTGTCATTTTTTCCCAGCCCAAAATATAATGAATTCTTGATTGCAAATTGGCACGGAGGTAGATCTCAATATTATCTACATGTCAGAACTTTTTTGGAATTTTTTGAAACTTAAAATACAAAGTTCAATTTTTTTGGAGTACCGAGCTACATGTAGCTCGGCCTCCATTTTGACTTTCCGTATAATTGCTATATTAAGTTGTGTAAAATAATATATAAAATTCAATTGATCATACCCATGATACTAAATTTAATATAAATAGGATGAAAGTGTATTATATATTATTTATGTGAAAAAACAAATGGTTTAAGAAATAAATGATATCTAGTTTGCATATAGTAATTAATAAATATTAGTGGATACATATTAGTGGAGATGACATGGATAATTGATTGGCTAAGGGGATGGATGATGTGGATAGCTTGCATGTTGAGATAGAAAATTAGTTAATGTATGTTAGTGGGGTTTTGCTTTATGAGAAGTATAGATAGATTGCCTAATGGGCTAAAAGACCATCCCAAATTTCAGTAATACCCCACCAGATCCCGAAGACCCATGGTGTTGTCCTCTGTTCCAATCACTGTTTTTATATACCGGCATTTTCAGTGGAGACCCGTTAAGGTTGAACATCCACTTAGAACAAATAGCTACACTACATCACAACTGAACAATGGACTATGCCTTGAATTGTCAGTTTGGCGTAAAATAGTTTCACTAAATGTCTTGCTAGTACTAGGTTGTCGAAGGCTGACCCCTCGGGTGGAGCATATTAATAACACTCCTGGCCTATTCATGAACTTATTAGAGATCACTCAATCTCATAGACTGTGACCAGCTGTCAGGCTCATATAGGTGTGTTCCTCCAAAGATCGATCTGTAGGATAGCATCTTGCTTATACAAGCCTTGGAACACATTAAGACAAAACTCAACCTGCCATACAGTTTTTGAGAGTACTGCATCTCCAGTGGAGTGGGTTAGTAAAAATAACTCTCCTCAGTTAACCACTAGCTTGTTTTCCCAGGTCCCACTTCACGGGATCTCCGATCACATAGGTTGGGTTACTGTCATGACAACTCATGTGGGTCTTATACCCATCTCCCTCGATGCACTTTCTATCACAACACGTGATAACTCTTTAGTAAAGGGATCTTCCAGATTCTTAGCCGAGTGGATATAATCGGCCGCTATCACTCCGGAGTTTCTTAAATGTCTGACAGCTTTTAATCTCATTTTTATGTGATTTGTGTACCGTGCATTGTCTTTTGAACTCTTCACCTTGACAATTAATGTTTGATTGTCACAGTTCATAAGGATAGCCGGTACTGACTTTTCAACGATAGGCAAGTCCATCAAAATATCTCGAAGCCATCCTGCTTCGACACTAGACGTGTCTAATGTTGTTAATTCTGCTTCTATTGTTGATCTCGTTAAGAATGTTTGCTTGCAATACTTCCAGGAAACAACACCACCTCCAAGGGTAAACACATACCTCGTTGTGGCTTTCATCTCATCAGCATCAGAGATCCAATTCACATCACAATACCCTTCAAGTACCGAAGGATATCCACTGTAGTGAAGTCCATGGTTCAAGGTACCTTTCATATAGCGCATAATTCTTTATACAGCATGCCAATGCACATCACCTGGATTGGAAACAAACCGGCTTAGTTTGCACACAGCAAACATGATGTCAGGCCTTGTAGCGCTCGCTAGGTACATGAGTAAACCAATTACTTGAGAGTACCTCAGCGGATCCTTAGTTGTGCCTCCGAACTTTCGAATCCGCACATTAGGATCATATGGTGTTGGAGAAATTTTGCAGGCTGAATATCCAAAACGACTCAAAAACTTCTCGACATAATGGGATTGCAGAAGTGTAATCCCACCCTCATTGTCTCTCAATAGGTTGATGTTCAAAATAACATCAGCCACACCAAGATCTTTTATCTCAAAATTATGGGATAGAAACGACTTAACCTCATTGATTACTTTGAGGTTGGTCCCAAATATTAGTATGTCATCAACATATAAACACAGTATAACTCCTTCGCCCCCACCATGGAGATAGTATACATAATTTTCAGCTTCATTAACAACAAAGCCAACAAATGTTAAAGTTTTATTGAACTTCTCATGCCATTGCTTAGGTGCTTGTTTCAGCCCATATAAAGATTTCAGTAACTTACCCACCTTTCCTTCTTGACCATCTAACACAAAGCCATCTGGCTATTGCATATAGATTTCCTCGTCTAACTCTCCATTTAGGAAAGTCGTCTTAACATCCATCTGATGGACGAGAAGATCATGCGAGGCCGCCAACGAGAGTAATACTCGAATGGTGGTCAGACTGGCCACATGTGAATAAGTATCAAAGAAATCTCCATCTTCTTTCTGGAAGTAACCCTTGGCCACAAGTCTAGCCTTGTACTTTTCAATCGTACCATCGGGCCTAAGCTTCTTTTTGAACACCCACTTACATCCTACTGGTTTACAGCCATAAGGACGTTCAGTGATCTCCCACGTTCCATTAGCCATGATGGAATGCATCTCGCTACATACCGCTTCTCTCCAGTAGTCAGCATCTGGAGATGCATAAGCTTCTGAAATAGAAGTGGGAATATCATCCATAAGGTACACAAGGAAGTCATCACCAAAGGACTTTGCAGTCCTCTGTCTCTTGCCCCTACCAAGGGTTTCCTCGTCATCCTTCTCAGAATTCTCATCATGTGTTTGTTCATAATATTCCATAGGAATGGCAGGCTCAGGAGTCTTCTCTGATTCTTGTCTAGAAGTGTTTTGCATATCTCTGGTAGGAAAAATATTCTCAAAGAATGTAGCATCTTTAGACTCCATAATCGTACCGACCTTCACGTCAGGTACCTCAGATTTCACTACTAGAAATCTATAGCCAACGCTATTCTTAGCGTATCCCAAATTAACACAATCCACAGTCTTTGGTCCAAGTTTACGCTTTTTGGGGATCGACACATTGACTTCCGCCAAACAGCCCCAAGTACGTAAGTACGAGAGTATTGTTTTTCTCTTCTCCCGCTCATAGGGAGTGACTTCATTATGTTTCGTCGGAACTTTATTAAGGACATGACATGATGTCAATATAGCCTCCGCCCACCATGCCTTGGATAAACCCGGTGTATCTAACATGGTGTTAACCAAATATGTTAGAGTGGGGTTTTTCCGTTCGGCAACCCCATTTGACTGAGGTGAATAGGGAGGCGTCCTCTCATGAATAATACCATGTTCCGCGCAGAATGAGTCAAACTCATTAGAGAAATACTCTCCACCACGATGTGACCGGATTCGTTTAATTTTCTTTTCAAGTTGATTCTCAACTTTTGCCTTATATATTTTAAAGTAGTGTAGAGTCTCATCTTTAGTGTTTAACAGATATACATAGCAAAACCTAGTGGACTCGTCTATTAACGTCATGAAGTATCTCTTTCCACCTTTAGTCAACACACCATTCATCTCACAGAGATTAGAATGTATAAGTTCTAATGGCGCCAAGTGTCTCTCCTCCGCAGCCTTATGGGGCTTAAGAGGTTGCTTTGCTTGCACACACGAATGACACTTAGAACCTTTGGCTAAAGTGAAACTTGGAATTTAATTTAATTTTTTTAACTACGTCATGCAACTTAAACTAACGTGACAAAGACGTGAATGTCAAACTTCTGTTTCATTAACACTTTAATGAATATTGTTCACGACTTTATTAGAGAAATCAGCGAGAGAAAAGCGGAACATACCTCTGCATTCATACTCTTTTCCAACAAACAGTCCATATTTTGTTACAACTAATTTATTGGACTCAAAAACCAACTTCTTCTCTACATAGAAGGGAGCCACTAACGAGATTCTTCTTGATGGCGGGGACATGCTGCACGTTCTTGAGCTGCACGATCCTTCCCGAAATAAACTTCAGATCGACCGTGCCAACACCAAGTACATAAGCACTTGCGCCGTTCCCCATCAATACGGACTCGTTCCTTGTGACCCGATAAGAAGAAAACAATGAGATGTCAGCACACACATGAATATTTGCACCTGTGTCAATCCACCAGTCATTAGACTGACAAACTGAAAATGCAGTAAATAATTACTATACCCAGATGCCCCATTCTCATTGTTGTTCACAATCATGTTGACAACCTTGGAATCCTGTCCTAGCTTCTTGTACTTGTTTGGGCACTTCACAGCTCAGTGTTCTAGTGAACCACAAGTGAAGCAGCCATCTTTCTTCTTATCCTTCTTGAATGTCTTCTTAGCCTTCTTCTTGAAGTCGGTATTCTGCTGGACACCAGTCCTCGCCGTGTTATTGTGGGAGCTGTAGTTCTTCTGTACCATATTGGTCACAGAAGTCCCTTCGTTCCCTTTTCCATGTGAGTCCTTTGCCCTCGAATTCTGCTCAACACTCAGATGGCCGATGACATCCTCTACTGAGAATTCACACCTCTGATGTTTCAGAGTAGTGGCAAAGTTTCTCCAGGAATTAGGCATCTTGGCGATATGCATCCCACGACATACTTGCTCGGTAGCACGCACTTGAGAATTTCAAGCTCCTTAGCGATGCACTGTATCTCATGAGCCTGCTCCAATACAGAACGGTTTTCGACCATTCGATAGTCATGGAACTGCTCTATACTGTACATCTCGCTGCCAGCATTGGTTGCACTGAATTTGGATTCAAGCGCCTGATGGGCTATGGCAGCATGGGCTTTAGGGATTAAATAGAAATTGCCTAATGGGCTAAAAGTCCATCCCAAATTTCAGCAGAAACAACTTATACAACGGCAACAACAACATCTGTTCCAAACTCGAGAAAACCTCCTCAAAACCCAGGCTGACATTAAAATGCAGCATGAAGAAATAGAGAATACGAAAGAAGGATAGATATGGAATTAAACCTACGCGCTTACCCGGAATTTCAAAACCGGATGAACTGCCAGCAAGAAAGAAGTTTGAAAACCCTTCTTGGCAAAGGCAGGTTAACGACATTAAAGCTAAGGGCGAGCGCATATACAAAACCGCAGCTGGAAATGCGGAAGCCGCGTTCGCCATCTTTAATGACGATCTGTATTCCAATGACGAAAAAATCCAGGGGGTGTATGCTTTCTTAGGAAAAGCATTACATCAACAACTCCAAGGACAAGCACGTTCAAGGAAGTTACATGATGACTCGGCTCTATGCAAAACTGCCACGTGCGCCGCTGGAGCACCTAAACCTCGTGAATCTGGAGATTCAGGCGATTCTAAGAGAGAGAAAGGATATCCTAAGAAGGACAAGAAAATCCCGGATAACAAAGATGCAGCGTCCAGAACAGGATCACATCTGCCGAAAGGCGGAAATAATCCCCGTGACTACCAGGATCGGGAGGAGCAAAACCGAAAAGACAAAAAAGTAATGCCGCCTCCGAGACGCCGAGCTGATAAAGCTGGAAGATATGACAATCCTCACAAGCGTGAGAGATCCCGCACTCCTCCTAGGAACAAAGAAAGACCGAGGAGTCGAACTCTACCTTATTCCCAAGGACATGACAACGGAGAAAATAGGGATAATCCCGGAAGAGCGCACTCGCGGAACAATAGACCTAAACGGAGTATATCACCTTCCGTCCATTCAGCTGGAAGGTATTCCGCACACGTCGATGAGGTGGAAAGAGACGATTTATACTTAGGACCTAAGTGTTTCACTGACAGGATCCAAAGAATCAGTCTACACTCTGGATTCACCGAAGTCGGTCCAACTTATCAAAAGTATATCGGAAGTACTAACCCGGATACATGAATTTTAGATTACTATACTGCCGTCCAGATCAACAAAGGGACAGATTTAGAGGTTGTAAAGTTCCTTCCCCTAATGTTACTGGATGGAGCCAGAGATTGGATCAACGGGCGACCGTCAAGAATAGTTGACAGCTGGGAAGATATGCCTAGAGTATTCGCTCAGCACTTTCGGGGTACGTATAAAAGCCCTAAGAGTACCAACCAACTGAACCGTTGCGTACAATATAAGGATGAGTCGTATACCGACTTTATCTCAAGATGGACTGTAGTGAATAACAATTGCTCTGGAGTAAGTGATGTACAAGCAATGCATGCTTTCATCAATGGCCTGAAACCTGGCCTGATACCGTTCATGGTCGGTTCGAACGAGCACAAAGATCTCGGATCCATGCTCACCACCGCCAATGAGCACGCAACGGTTGAAGATGATATCAGGGCGAGAGGCAGAAACATTGATGGTTTAGTTCAAGCCAAAAAGGCGTCTCGTTCTGAAAAGAAGGCTACTCCAGAAGCACTGACAAAACCCAAGGAAGTAAACTTAACCTTTGGAAAGGATAATGGAAGCAGATGAAAAGGCAAAAGCACAGAGCCCATCTACTATTCTAAAGAATAATGGGAAAAGATTAAGTCGGAAAACTGTGTCCACCATTCGCAATTTGGAAAGCCTACCCACACCAACGCGCAGTGCCGCCTTAACAAGCACATGAAAGGCACTGCAGGATCCGGGAATAAAGGAAATAATTCCAAAAGGAAGTTCAGCAAGCAAAAGCCGGAAGCTGAAAAAGAAGAAAGTGAGTCGGACACTGATGATAATATCCAGGAACAACTGCGGAAAGGTGAACCAAAATTCCCGAGAGTTGAAGGAGAATGTAACCTAACTTTCTTGGCAACTCCCTCAGGAAAACAAGCAAAAAGAACAGTTCGAGAAATCAATGCGTTTGTACTTTCAACCCCAAAATACTTGAAGTATTCAAATACGCCAATTACCTGGGACCAGTCTGATCATCCCGGAAACATCGCAGAACCCGGCACGCATGCTTTGGTCGTAAGCCCTATTGTTCAAAGCACTAGGCTCAAAAGAGTGCTTATGGATAGATGATCTAGCATCAATATCATGTACTTAAGTACATTGAAGCAGCTACACATCTGTGAGACCCAGCTCAATCACAGTAACATACGTTTTCATGGTATTGTTCCTGGCAGGCAAGAACAATCCCTAGGAGAAATTTCCCTAGACGTAACCTTTAGAAAGAGAGAACATTTCCATCAGGAAAGGATCTCATTCGAGGTTGTGCCGTTAGAAAGTGTCTATCACGCAATACTCGGATGTCCGGCTTTCGCCAAATTCATGGCAAGATCATGTTATATTTATAACAAGCTGAAGATGCCAAGGCCAAAAGGAGGAGTAATCACCATATCTGGCGACTTCAAATTGGCGAACAAGCTGGAAAAAGGAAATAACCTTTGTGCCGAACAAGTGATTCAGATGGAAGAACTAAAGGAGCTGGCTAAGGAAGTATCACCGACAGAAATGCCGTCAGGAAAAGAAAGCCGGAAGCCGACAGATAGTTTCAAAGCCTCGGAGAATACAAGAAAGGTCATCGTAGATCCCAAAGATCCGACAAAATTTGTCGTAGTGGAAACAGGAATGACTGACAAATAGGAAAACGCACTCATCAAGTTCCTGCGTAAGAACTGGGACATTTTCGCGTGGTGTCCTGCTGATATGCCAGGTGTTCCCATGGAATTTGCTGAGCACCAACTCAAGGTAATTCCAGGATAAAAAAACCGTCAAGCAAGGTCTCCTTCGTTTTGATGGAAGAAGGAGGAAGGCTATAGGAAAAGAAATTATCCGTCTTTTAGCAACTAATTTTATCCGGAAAGTTATACATACTAATTAGTCCGCGAACCCAGTATTAGTCTCGAAGAAGGATAATATTGTTCTTAGAATGTGTATAGATTACACCGGCTTAAACAAGTTGTGCCCAAAAGATAGGTCCGAGTTACCATGAATCGATCAAATAATAGATGCCACTGCTGGCTCTGAGCTTTTATGCTTTTTGGACGCTTATTCTCGGTACCATCAAATACATATGAAGGAAAAAGACCAAATAAAAACTTCTTTTTATAACCCCATATGGAACATACTATTACATAACCATGCCTTTTGGCTTGAAGAACTCCGGTGCAACATACCAGCGTTGTATGCAAAGATGCTTGCATAGTCAAATCGGCAAAAAATATCCATGTTTACGTGGATGACATTGCCGTCGTTTCCAAGGAAAAGGATACACTCCTTGAAGATTTACGGGAAACCTTCGATAACCTCTGCACTTATAAAATGAAGTTGAATCCATTAAAGTGTGTATTTGGGGTTCCCTCAGTAAAGATTCTGGGTTTTATCGTTTCTCACAGAGGAATAGAGGTAAACCCGGAAAATATCAACGCAATCTTGAACATCACAAGGCCCACATGCCTAAAAGATGTCCAAAGACTGACGGGTTCTGCAGCCGCCGTTAGCAGGTTTATAAGCCGGCTTGGTGACAAAGCTCTGCCATTATACAAATTGTTGAAGAATTTCGACAAATTTGAATGGACAGAAGAGGCGGACAAAACACTAACTCAGTTGAAGGAAACCTTGATGAAAGCCCCGATTTTGGCATCCCCAAAAGACGAAGAACCCATGTTACTATATCTTATAACAACTAACAGGGTTATTAGTGCAGTGATAATCATGGAAAGACGGAAGGACGAGCAAAGTATCCCAGATGAACACCCGGTGTATTACGTCCGCGATGTATTCTCCGAGTCAAAACAAAGGTATCCACATTATCAAAAACTGGCATATGGCGTATTTTTCGCATCTCGGAAACTTCGTCATTATTTCCAAGGACATTCCATAGCAGTGGTAAGCAAAGCACCACTAGGGGATATTATAAACAATGCGGAAGCAACAAGCAGAGTAGCCAAATGGGGCATTGAACTTGTTGCGTTCGACATTATATACCAACCCCGGACGGCAATTAAATCCTAGGTGTTGGCAGATTTTGTGGCTGATTGGACAGAAGTAATGGAAAACACACCAATGCCGGAGTCAGAATATTGGATCATGCATTTCGATGGATCCAAAATGAAAGAAGGCGCTGGATCTGGTGTAGTTCTTAAATCTCCAAAAGGCAACATAATGAAATATGTATTACAAATACATTTCAACGCCAGCAACAATGTGGCAGAATACAAAGCATTTCTTTATTTCTTGCACATTGCAAAGGAGATAGGTGTCAAATGTATACTTTGCTATGGTGACTCGGACTTGGTACAACATCAGCTAAACCAAACATGGGATGCTAGAAGCCCCATCATGGATGAATATCAGAGAACAGCCGACGAGTTTTCCATTTGCTTCCTATGATTTGAAGTACTTCACATCAAAAGGGAAGAAAATTAGAACGCAGATGCTTTAGCCCGCATGGGCTCGAAAAGAGTGAACACTCTGCCACCTGGTGTGTTAGTCCAACATTTGCATGGACCATCAATAAAAGGCGGAGATGTATACTATCCTCTAGTTTCCAAGTCAATAGAAGTTTTGCTTGTTAACCCGGATTGGACGATTCCATACTTAAACTTCTTAGTTAATCAGAAATTCCCGGATGGAGCAGACGAAGTCTTGCAACGGCAGATAAAACGCTGATGCAAATGATACACGGTAGTCCATGGTTGCCTGTATAAGCGCAGTACTATCGGAAATTTTCAGCGATGTATTTCGCCAGAAGAAGGATGAGAAATTCTGCAGAAAATCCATGCAGGAGATTGCGGACATCATGCTCAATCAAAAAACATAGTTAAAAAAGCATTATGTGAAGGGGTTTTCTGCCTCACAACCAAGACAGCTGCGGAGCACATAGTGAATACATGTGCCGGATGCTAGTATTACGCCAAGCAGACGAATATGCTAGCTCAACCACTTAGAACTATCCCCATAACATGGCCATTTGCGGTCTGGGGGCTAAATATGATGGGACCATTCAAAACTGCCAGAGGCAGACTCAAACACCTACTCGTTGCAGTAGATAAGTATACCAAGTGGGTGGAAGCAAAACCCATAAAAAAACTTGACGGTGTGACTGCTATAAATTTTTTCATTGACATAGTCATGCGATACAACGTTCTACATAGAATAATCACGGATAACGGGACATATTTCTCAATCGGAGAGTTGGCAAAATATTACCGATAAACGGGAATTCGCCTAGATCTTGCATCTGTGGCACACCCACAATCCAATGGCCTGGTCGAACGAATGAATAGTTCGATACTGCAAGGAGTCCGCCCAAGATTTGAATATCATCTTCATAGAGTAGCTGGAGCATGAGTAGAAGAATTACCTTATGTGCTTTGGAGTATTCGAACGACACCAAATAGATCAACAGGGCAAACGCCTGTTTTCCTGGTTTATGGTGCAGAAACGGTGCTTCCTACAGACATGATCCATGATAGCCCAAGAGTGCAGGCGTACGATGACTCGGATGCCGAAAACGCACGACAGGATGCTATCGATCTCTTAGAAGAAGAACAAGAGCTTGTGCTCCAAAGATTCACCATTTATCAGCAAGGGTGACTTGGTGCTAAGATTGGTACATGATAGAAAGCACAAATTAGCCCCAATCTGGGAGGGACCATTTTTCATTAGCAAGGCTATGAAAAATGGGTCATATTACCTTGTAGATATTCGAGACACGGAAGACGATCCGAAAAATTCGAATCGCAAGAGAAAAAGAAAGATAGATGTAGAACTAGGAGAGACAAAGAGGCCTTGGAGCATCTAGCAGTTACGTTCCTTTTACACTTAGTTCAAATTCTATTTAAACATCATTGAGATCATGAAATAAAGTTGTCGGAAATTCATGCATTGTTATTTTGTTTTGTTTTTACTGTTTCAAGCATGTTTCCGTCTTATCTATTTCCCAATGATCTTTCAATTTAGCTTCAATGTTAACCCGAATTGCGTCTGCGTGCTCGGAGTTATAAAACTGAATGCTTTTTTAGCCTAAGGAGGCTTTAAGAACCCAAGATTGTGCCTATGTTCCTGAGGTTCATAATTTTCAAATTCCTTATTTTTCCTAAGTATTATCTATTTGTTTGTGTGTTGGATCACTGGATTTAGTCTGCAAAAGTGCCAAGGTATAATCTGATGGAGGGATGATAACCCGGTAGGCTAACGCCAAGGAGTAACTCGGCCCAAAGGACGCTGCGCAAGACCCGGCTTAAAGATAAAGGAGCTTCTAGAAGGCCCAGGAATATAGGCCTCGTAACCCGGATTGTGGGTTCCGGTATGGAAGTTTAGGGTTTTGTAAGCAGTGTCCGGGTAGGATTCAGGGTGCGCCTTGGAGAGTAAGCCAGGGGGTCCGGATGTTATATAAGTCGGCCCCTATGTTAGGGTTACACAAGCCTTTACGTGAGCAAGAACCTGATCGCTAGATCGAGAGATTTCGAGTATCCATTGTAACACCAGTATCGAGTTAATATATTAAGATCGTAGACTCAGTGACTTGATTGCCAGCTACCAGATCGCATATCACCATGGTTTCCTTTGAGCTAAACCCTCTCCCAAACACTCGAGTCGATTTGCCCCAAGACAAGTTACCCCCGGCAACGTCTGCCGTGATTATCCCACGACAGTTGGCGCCCACCGTGGGGCCTACGTCCAAGGGTGTTTACATCACGGGAGAAGCTCGGGAGAACATGAAGAACCTCGTCGTCGGCGAGATCTACACCAACCCCGAAGGAGAGAAGATGGTGGACGATTTTGGCTGGGGGCCAGAGTCGGATCTGCTCGAATCCGGATCCGTCGTGACAATCGGCCGGATCAACGTCTTCATTGGCATGGTACGTACGTCCGGTTTAGCTCCTGACGATTTTGGATTTGATTCTGTGTCAGGGGAGGCCACCTGCGTTCAGTCCGATGGGGAGGAATCGGTCGGGACGATAGATCCGGCGGAAGAGCCCACTACGAAGAGCGAACAACCGGAGGAGCCGGCATGGACCCCGCGTGGCCGGGTTATGAGAGAAGATGACACCGAGTCTATCCTGCACCTGCTGGAGGACCGGTACGAGGAAGATAGCGATGATGAAGAAGAATACGAATCTACGCCAAGCATTGTGCGCCAGGTCGCGGTTTACACGGCCCCCGCAACCAATCTTAATCAGGGGAACGTGACCGCGGCCGCTGTCGGAACAGCGCAAGCATTGGCCCAGCAGCCAAATCCGGTTGATGGGAACCCGGTTTTAACCCGGGTCGACGGAGAATCGGCATCAGTTACCAGCCATGCGGCGGATAGCGAGTTGCAGGCAAACATGTTCGGATATCTAGCAAACCGGACACCAGGGGCGGGTCCTTCAAATCCGCAACACCCGGCCCTGTTCAACAACAACCTGATCCTGGATCCCACCGTCCTAGCCACAGTCATAACCCCGGAAAACGCGGCGGAACGTGTTAGGGATCTGGATGTAGCCCGTCGTGCATTGGAACAACAGAGAAGGCAAGTGGAAGCAGAGAAACAAGGGGTAGCTGCGCGCCAGCGCGATCTAGATGCATTGGAGAACCGGCTCCGAGAAGAGACAACCAGGGTGCGCCAAAGACACCAGACCAGATTACCGGCAACGGGTGGAGTTATAAACCCGGCCACACTATTTATCACACCACAGGATCAGCCGATTCCAGCGGCAAACCAAGGAACTGTACATCAACCCGCAACTGGAGGAGCACAACCGGTAAACACGCACGCCGGGTTACCCATATTACAGACTGGAATTACTACCGGCAATACATTACCACCACCACCACCATCGCGGTTTCGCACGCCAGCAGGTCATTACAGCAACCCCATGGATAATGTGTATGCTGCAACGTTAGCATTGAATCAGATCCCCATAAGAGAGTCACCCCATGCGGAGCAGACCTGACAGGCGATCGATTTATTGCATACGGCAGTGGCACAGCAAGTTAATTACCCGGACAACAGAAGTGGAATGCATGGGACACCGTATATCAGCCAGCAACGAGCCAATACCGGCAATATTCAGACGAGCTCAGCGCGACGGAGGGCAGAGCAGCTGCAAATGCCGCCTCCTCCCCGCGTTCAAGCAGTACCAGCAGCGTCAGCAGTGCAAGCCATTGTGGATAGTTCCAGAGCGAGGAGAGCCGCGGCCGGGTCTGCGGTGCATGGACCAGCAGCAGCACCGCGTCCAGCCGCGCCCCCCGCAGGATCACACGTTTCCCGAGTGAGGCCGGTTCCGACTAATCTCGCTGGGCCTAAGTGCCTGTCGGATAACATCAGAGCTGAGCCTTACCCGGATAAATTCAAGGAACCGAGTAAAGTAGTGAATTATGAGCCGACTATGGATCCAGAAACATGGTTGAGCAGTTATGAGATGGCTATGTCAATCCGCAACGCAACTCAAAATCTTCAAGCCAAGTTCATGTACTTAATAATGTCAGAAGGAGCAGCAAAGTTATGGTTCAATAATCTACCGGAGGGATCCATCAAGTCATGGGAGGAGTTGAAAACTACGTTTATCAAACAATTTCATGGGACATGCAGAAAGCTATTTACTATTGATGACCTAGAGCGGTGTGTCCAGAAGAAGGGAGAATCGGCGCGCAGTTGGGTGCGCCGAGTCATGGAGATACTTCACTCATCTACAGATATTCAGCCCAAGGATGCGTTACAAGCGATGGCAAAGACGTGCAAGTACATACCCTTAGTGCAAAAGTTAACTCGCATGAAATCTAGTCGAAATGCCTCAGAGGTTACGATGGGAGAGCTAATGGATGCATGCAACAAGCACGCTGCAACAGATACTACAGAAGAGGATGTCGATGACAAGAAAGCAAAAGCAAACACACGCAACAATGGAAGAACCGGCAATGGATCAACGCCGGGTAACAATGGAGGTAACAATGGGAACAACCAGAATAAGCGCCCGTTTTAGGGAAGCTCCAAGTTTGTCGCTAGCACAGAAGCCGGGTCTTCGAGACCCAGGGCGGAAGGAAACTTCAATGGAGGAAACCAGATTGGAGGAAATTATCAAGGACCGCCAATGCCGGGTAACAATTGGGATATCTTCAGGATGGCGTGCCCAAAGCACAGCAGAAACGGTAGGCCGGCTAACCATTCATTGGAGCAATGTGCGGACCTACAGAGATGGAAGAACGAGGAAATAAACAAGGCTATGCGAGGTGCAGGTCGGGGAGGAGGACCGGGTCCGGGTGGAAACCCGGGCCACGGCCCACCCCCAGCCGACAACCCGGTAGGCGGAAATCCGGGTAATAACCAGGGGGAGCTGGAGGTTTCCAGGCCAACCCCAAGCAGTTGGGACAATATCACGTACACACTACAGGAATTTCCAACAAGGATAAAAAGATACTGAAAAAGGCGGTAAACTCAGTCGCCTCGGCCGTTCCGAGATACCTGAGATGGTCAGAGCAGGACGTAACATGGAGCAGAAGGGATCACCCGGAAAGGATAGAACACCCGGGAGTCTTAGCATTGGTGGTTGCGCCGCAGGTCAATGGTTATGAGTTGAAAAAGGTCTTAATGGACGGCGGTAGTAGTATCAACATCTTATATTGGGAAACCTTTCTACGCATGGGTCTCAAGGAGTCCCAGCTACAGAAGAGTTCGACAGTTTTTCATGGGATAGTACCGGGTCACTCAGCGTGCCCCGAGGGAAAAATCACACTGGAGGTAGCTTTTGGAGAATCGAAGGACAATTTCCGGGTTGAGTGGCTCACTTTCGAGGTGGTCAAGTTGCGCAGCCCTTATCACGCGCTATTCGGAAGGCCGGCTTACGCTAAGTTCATGGCCATGCCATGTTATGTGTATCTACAGCTAAAAATCCCGGGTCCAAAGCAGACCATCACTATACATGGGAACCGGGATATAGCAGCTGAGTGCGATGAAGGAGATGCGGCAATGGCTGAACAAGCCTGCAGAAAAGAGGAACTCAAGTATACCGGTCTCAAGTAGACCCGGATGACAGAACAACGTTAAAAAGGCCGAATACCGAAGATGAGAGGGCGAAGTTCAAGGCAGCACAGGACACCAAGATGGTGGCTTTTGTCGAGGGTGATCCCTCCAAGCAATTTGCTATAGGATCTAACTTGGACAGCGAGCAGGAGAAAGCACTTATGGAGTTCATTCGTTCGAATCAGGATGTGTTCGCCTGGACGCCCAGCGACATGCCGGGTATCCCTACAGAGCTGGCAGAGCACAGTTTGCACGTTGATCCCAAGTCCAGGCCTGTGAAGCAGGGCCTGAGAAAAATGAATGAAGAAAGAAGGAAGGCTATAGGAGAAGAAATCGCACGGCTGCTTACAGCCGGCTTTATCATGGAAGTATTTCACCCGGACTGGTTAGCAAACCCGGTTCTCGTGATGAAAAAGACCAATGAGTGGAGAATGTGCATCGATTATACAAGTCTCAACAAGCATTGCCCAAAGGATCCGTTTGCACTACCAAGGATAGATCAGATCATTGACGCAGTAGATGGAAGTGACCTATTATGTTTCCTGGACGCATATTCCGGGTATCATCAGATCAAGCTCAAGAAGGAAGATTGGGAGAAAACATCGTTCATAACCCCTTTTGGGGCCTTCTGTTACAAGACCATGACGTTTGGATTGAAGAACGCTGGCGCAACCTATCAACGGTGTATTCAGAAGTGCTTTGAGGACCAAATTGGATGCAACGTTCACGCATACGTAGATGATGTGGTGATCAAGACCAGGAAAGCGGAGACATTTATTGATGATCTAAAGGAAACGTTCAAGAATCTCAGAAGGTACCAGATGAAACTTAACCCAACAAAGTGTGTCTTTGGAGTCCCAGCCGGGAAATTACTTGGCTTTATCGTTTCTGAGAGAGGAATTGAGGCAAATCCGGATAAAATCAAAGCTATCCAAAGTCTGAAAAAGCCGGAAAATTTGAAGCATGTCCAGAAGCTCACACGGTGCATAGCAGCGCTCAGCCGGTTTATATCCTGACTCGGAGAAAAGGCAATACCCTTGTACCGGCTCTTGAAGAAATCTGATAAATTCGTATGGGATCAAGAGGCGGACGAGGCGTTCGAAGCACTAAAAAAGCAATTATCTGAGGTACCAGTCCTAGCAGCCCCGGGTCCTAAAGAGCCCATGCTATTATACATTGCAGCCGGGCCCCGGGCGGTGTCGTGGTGGTGTCACGGCAGATGCCATAGGATGGCTAAAGATGTGGGGACGATGGACGCTGGAGGTGCTCGGGGAGGGATCACGCGACGAGTAGCCGCGTGAAGTAAGAACTAAACACTGCAAACAACACGATCTACCCAGGTTCAGGGCCCTCGTGAGGAGGTAAAACCCCTACTCCTGCCTTTCTCTATGTATTCTGGTGTCTCACCGAGTAGCCACAGTACAATGTTCTTGCTACCGAGTAGCCACTCTTCTCTCTTTGTGATGAACTAGGTCAAGAATCTAGGGTTTCCTGTGTCCCAGCATGCGATCCCTCACGCAGGAGGCGGCGGGGCACCTTATATACACGGTGCCCAGTCGGATACGTCCAAATACGGACAAGTGTCGACATAGTGTGCACATCGTCCTTCTTCCGAGTTCCCGCTGACAGCTTTGGTTCCTAATCTTGGCTGCATCCGGAAAGTCGTTGGGCAAAACCAAGGGGACAGTCTGGTATCACTGTGCCAAACACAGAGTAGGGCCCCCTTATCCTGCGACCGCCTGCTTCCACACTGTCCCTGTCAGGCAGGCCGGTCCCAGATGAACAGTAGTTTGAATAGTGCCAAGTACGGACCCAGGATACGCGGGATCCTGTGTCAGAACGGCTCCTTTGACTTCTGGCCCGAGTAGATTCCCGCCAATCTTACTCGGACCAGCTCTTCTACTCGATCGGACATAACTTGCTTGATATCTCCTTCTGGTCATCTTTTCGTAAGACCGAGTAGCAGTCGACCGGGTAGCAATTACTGGGTAGGCGGCTACTCGACCAAACTTCTCTTCTGACCTTTGCCTTTACCACTTGCCTTTACCCTACTCGGGGGTAACCCCCCGACAGCAGTCCCCGAAGCTGGTAGAGTCTTGCGAACTCGTTCACTAGGCTCTGCCAGCTTAAAACCAATCTTTGCAACACCGCCCTTGAACCTCAAGATGCCGAGTAAAACCTCCGAGTAGCACTCTGGAAAGTACCTTGGGTCTCTTTTCTTCCGAATAGGGCTAGTCTCCTTCTCTGCGTCCGAGTAAAAGGACTTAGAGAATTTCTCAAGCAGAGTCTCTGCAGCGCAGAGCACAATCCAGCCTTCCGTGCTGCAACTGGACACGTGTCAAGCATCAGCGACCCCGACGTCTCGCTGCCCAGGACACGACGTGCCACGCGCCCAGTTTTCACGGAGTGGGCCCACCGGCTCGTCATGTCCCATCAAGCGCAGTAATAACCCACGATCTGGTCGTGGGATCAATTGTGGCCGTTACGCGCGCGTTCCGCGCTTGTGTGCGTTTCTAACCGGCCACAGACCCCACCACACGAGAGTTATGGCCACGATCGATCCCACTACCCCGATGGTAACGGTAATCTGAGGAGAGGGTATAAATACCCCCATCGGTAACTTCCTCTTCTCCTTCCTCCGTACTTTCTTCTTTCGCCTCTCTGTTTCTTCTCCGCCGCCGATCCCTCCGCCGCCGCGCAACTCTTTGCGCCGCCGCGGATTCATTCTCTCCACCAGATTCTTCCAAACTTTCCACCACTTTCTCACTCGCTGCCATGGCTGCTCGCGCCGGCTGGGCTGGTTCTGATGTCACCGTCGACGACTGCTCCTGGCTCGTGAACACCCGGAGGGTTCCTCCTGGTGTTCAGTGCCGGCCGTCCGACGGCGAAATCGTTCCGGCCCCGCGGGAGGGCGAGCACGTCGTCTTCCTCGCGCACTTCGCGCGAGGATTCGGCCTGCCAGCCTCCGACTTCCTCCGTTCCTTTCTGGATCACTTCGGTGTTCAGATGCATCATCTCCCCCCAAATGCAGTCGTCTTCCTCGCCTATCACACCGTGGTGTGCGAGGCCTTTCTTGGCGTCCGCCCCACGGTGCAAACATGGTTGAAGTACTTCCACCTCCGCCAGCAGAGCAAAGGGAATAAGGACGGCACGGCCGCTGGCAGCCGGGTAACCGACACCGGCAGCGCCATGATGGTGCAGCGGACGGGAACCAATCACCCTCGCATCAAGGGCTTGGACTCCGTCCGTATGTGGCAAAAATCCTTCCTCTATGTGAAGAATATCCCCGCCACGAAGGGGGGAAAAGTAACGGACCGCATCAACCTGCCTGCTTGGAGCAACCGGGCTCCATCCGGGCAGAATTGGAAGACGAAGCCCTCCAACGACCGCAACGCCATGCAGATGGAGGAGCGGCTCGCTGAACTAATCGGAGAGGGCCTCAAGAGCGATGATCCCGTCGCCTGCTGGATCCGGAACCGGGTGCTGCCTCTGCAGCAGCGCTCCCACCCAATGTGCTACCTGGGAGGCCCCCGCGATTGCACTCGGACGACCACGTTCGAGCTCAGCAACGCGGACGTCGCCGCGCACGCAAGGTCCATCCTGACCACAAGCCTCCGAGATAACTGGCAGTATGGGTTCATCCCCTTCAGCCGCACGAAGCCGATTCCACGGGTACGTTTTCCTTACTCTGCTTCCAGTATATATGTAATCCGAGTAGATAGCCTTCTCTCCTCGCTGCGACTAGCAACTGCATTCTGCGCCGAGTAGAGCACTTATCAGAACCGTTTAGGCTTAGTGTGCCTGGTGTTTGCACGCCTTGTCGGGTAGCACACTTAGGAGAAATACTTAAGCTTAATGTGCTTGTTGTTTGCACGCCTTGCCGAGTAGGAAACTTAGCAAATTTCCCTAGGCTTAGTGTGCTTTGTGTTTGCACGCCCATCCGGGTAGAATGCCTTCACGCTACTCGGCTAATCTACGATGTTTCTCTGTCCTTCAGGTCCTTGATCGCCAGCTTGCTGAGAGTTGTGAGCGCTTCGAGGGCAATTGGTCAGATGACCGAGAAGAAGATGATGGGGCCTCCTTCGAGACCGCGGACAAGCTTAACCTTCCTCACGCCCCCACGACGGAGAAACACTGTAACACCTGGGGTGTTACC
The DNA here is from genome assembly GCA_028641055.1 of Alopecurus myosuroides. NCBI lineage: Eukaryota > Viridiplantae > Streptophyta > Magnoliopsida > Poales > Poaceae > Alopecurus > Alopecurus myosuroides. The sequence goes on from CM054058.1 coordinate 253,332,600, forward strand.
CTAAGTTAGAGAGTTGTTTGTTTTCTTTTGCTTGCATCACATGCATCATATTGCATTGCACCATGTTTGCATCACAACTGAAAAATTCAAACAATTTAAACCTTCACACATGTCTAAAAATTTCAATTGAAAGTTGCAACTCAAATTGTTTTCAATAAGTTGAAGTTGAATTTATTTAAATTGCCTGCTAAATAAAAATTTCCCTTTTGGTAAAACCCTAATGGCCAGTTAAATTTCAAACCATTTCCTCCTTAATGGGCATGAACAAATTGTGGTTTAAACATTAAAATTCCTGCCAACTATTAAATTCCATAAGGTTTGCAAAATTGCTTGAGCTTATTAAATAGAATTTGTTTATTTCCAAAATTCCCAAATCAAATTTTGAAATCAATAACTAACCTTGCTTTTAAATATTGTTTTGCAAATTAATAAAATTCAGTTATAAAATTTAAAACCCCAAACCATATTTGAAATCCAACTAACCCTTTAAATTCAAACTAATATTTCCAAATTTGAAATCAAAACCTAGCTTGCTTTTACTCACTGTTTTGCAACTAATAAAATTTAATTGTAAAAATAAAAAGAACCCCCCCCAAAACCCTTTTTCCTTTCTCTCCCTCTCTCTCTCCCTTTCATCCTTTACAAAAAAAAAGAGAAAAGGAAGAAATCCAAAAGAAAAAGGAGAGAGGGGTGCTAGCCCCAGCCCATTTCCCCCTCAGCCTTACCCCCCAGCCCACCAAACCAGCGAAGGCCCAGGCTTTCATCTTCTTCGTACGGAGGATCCCCTGTCGCTGTCTGTCCTCCATGGACCCCCCCTTGCTCCACCTGCCCCCGATGCCCCTACAAGACCCCAATCCGCGCCCTAACCCTAGTGCTATCCCCTCTCCTCCCCAGGCCGCCGCCACCAGCTTCCCCTCCCCCTCCTCTGTAGTTCTTCCACCAAGAACAGGTGGCCGCTGCGGGATCACGGGGAAGCCATGGTCACCGCGAGGTTCCACTGTCTAGGGGAATGGAACCCCCACCCCTTCATCGCCAAGATCACCGAAGGCACCTTGGCCAGGTAACCACCCTAAGCTCGCCGTTTCATCCTCTGTCGTCGACAGTCTCAAGCTTCAGGTGGTGCAGTCGTCAGAGAACCCCAATTCGCGCAGAGGAAGTGCCTGTCTAATCTTGCCCGTGGTGCAGCACCGATCGGGTAGCATCCTGGTGGTGTACCGTCTGGTGCTCCACCCAGCAGAGCCACGGATCGGATTCTACCCAGGAGACGACCCCATCTTTGTTTTTTTTATCGATCGTGTACCTGCAAGTCTGAAGGTTGTTCGTCTATTCTTGTTCAGTACCGTGACCTGTCTGGCTCATATCCTTTCAGGTTCGTAATTAGACACCAACTCCAGCGTAGTCCATTTGGCTCCTGTTCTGTTCAGCCCCTGTGAGACCTGAGATCAAATCCCCTTCGAGGCAATTAGCCTCCTTTTTTGTTTTGCTTCTGAAGCAGCGGTCGTGAGTGTTCTGAAACTTGTTCAGTTATCGCCGCGGCTCCTTTTATCTACATCCAGACCGGTAGTCTTGCACCAACCAGCACACGAGCCCTTTGGCTAGCCCTCTGTATCGCACACCAGAGGTCCCTGGTTCAATCCCCACAGCAGGCAAAATTTTATTTTCGTTGCCTCTGTGTTGGTCAGCTAACACCCACCAGTAGCACCTCTTCTCCAATCAGTTGCAGGTGGCAACACAAACAACACAGAGACCGAATGGTTCACAGCCCCTTGTACTACCTGTGAGCCCCAAGTTCAAATCCTAGGCCACCCTTTTATTCTGTCTATTCCTTTTATTTTTTGCCAAAATGTCTTAATTTATAAATTGCAAACAAACTCCAAATTTAAAATATAAAATATGCTTTTCAGTCAAAATTCAATGTATTTTCTGTTTAACACCTTTGTTCTGCAATTTGGTTAATTGAAACTAATGTTATTTAATAATCCTTAAAAGTGACAAATTAAATGGCATAATTAATAACTTTCAAATGGTTGCTCCAAATTAAATACTCAAAACATGAATTTCATCCAAAATCACATGCCACACTTGGATATCCACTTTGTTTTCTGGTTTGCAACAATTAATTTGAATAATTGTTTCATCTCTTATTTAATGCAATTAAATTGGAAACATGCTTAATTAAATCATTTGAAATTGTTTTCCAACAAATAAAATATGTTTTCCATACCATTTTGAACCACCTTTTCAAATATGAATTTTGTTTCATGATTTGAACAATTAAAATTGCTTGAATAATTTAAACCTTGTTTAAATCATTTAAATTTGCTAAATTCATAACTTGCTCAAATTAAATTATTTTTGAACTTATAAAATATGTTTTCAAACTAGAAAAGTATAACCTTTTCAATTATGAATTTGAATTTATGTTTTGAACAAATAAAATTCAAATAATATTCACACTTGAATTAAATTCAATTAAAACTTGTTTAATCTTGTTTAATTCATAATTAAATCATTGTAATTCCTTTTTCAATAATTGAAACATGTAAATCCACCTAAAATTTTGTGTTCTAATCAAATATGAACTTTGTTATCTGTTTTGAACAATTAAACTTGATGAAAACAACCAAATGCTTGTGTGACACCTTTAAGTAACCAAAATTCCCAAAACTTAATAAGTGAAATTCATAATGGGTAAACCTTATTTCCAATTGATTCTATTGTTGTTATTTTGTTGTTTTCCTCATCCCTGCATCATACTAAACCACTTTCACCTGATGATTAGTTGGAAAACAATTGTTTCAACCAAAATTCATGGGCTTTCCATATGTAATCCAATTTGCATATGGGTCCATTTAATTATGTTATGTTATCATGTCCACTAGTTTATTTCTATGCATCTTTAAACTTGTCATGCATCCATATCTTGATCATGCTGGATCTTTTGCCGTAGTAGTAATTGTTGCATCCGGTGTTTGTTCGAGGTTCGTTGCTTCTTCCCGGATAGGACGTTGAGATGATGTGAGCAACGACAAGTTCTGTGGATGTACCTCTACTTGCTGGATCTCAGGCAAGTATACTCACTTGCTGCCAAATGGCTGCCTTTCATCACTTGTTACCGATTCTTTCCGTTATTCTTATTCTAGCCTGTTGATACGATGCGTGTGTCTCGATCCTATCATATTGTTTACCTTGCAGCCATGATATAGCCTTTTCCTTCCACTTCCTATTAACTGTTGTTTTGTTTACCTTGTTGGCCCTCGTGTCGTAGTTGCATGCTTAGTGTTGTTTGCGCTCAAGTCTTGTTGTTCCTTTCGTATCACCTGTTTAGTTTGATAGTTGGGTTTCAATTCAATCAATAACTTGTTAATGTTTTGGGTAATAATAATTTGATGATAAGGCACCGGCAGGAGGCCCGGCGTGGTTTTGAAGCCTGCTAGTGTCGACCCTAATTAGGAAAAGGGTCTTGTCTACTGATCCATGATGAGCGCACTAACCGCATGTGGGAAGCGAGTATGGGCGCCCCCTCAATTTGACTCGATTCGCATCTCGTCCAAATCGCCACACTTAGTTCGGGCTTTCCATTTGATGCACGCATATGCAGGTACGAACCCTTGGCGCCAGGGTGGAACTTTTGTAGTCGGCATTTAGGGCGGCGTGGTCTTCCAGTGCTATGAGGGTCCCCCTTTTCTTCGTGGGGGCTCGATTAGCCGCGCACGCACAGCACGTGGTGCTTTGGGCTTGATGCGAAGAAGAGTTGAGTTGTGTTGAGTGCCTCGCTTGGTGGGTTAGCTCCCCGCCTGGCGGGTCATTCTTACGTGTACGGCCAAATTGGTGCATCCTTGCAGGGTTAAATATTCTCGAGAAGCCGTGTTTTCCGCGGTTATGGTTAACTTGGTGAAAGTACTGGCTAACAAGTACTCAGAACAACTTACACCTAAATAATGATAACTTGACTAGTAATAGTCTTATTGACATAATAACTTGATCCATCCTTAATCCAACAGTGTGAGTTATCCTTGGGTTGCTTCCTTAGTAGGGGGTAACATTGGATGGGTTTGTTTGGTGAGTAGTTGTAGTTGGTTACGATACGCTATCTTATCCCCCTCTTTTAGCCGGATGTTGTATCGAGTCTCTGTAGTTGGTTAGTGCAGCCCGCTGCAGCTTATTTGCAATAATCCCTTCCTTTCCGTTGATCCCAAAGTATTTGTATCTTGTTATGACTGGCTACGCCGGTATCTTGTGAGTATGGTTTATCCACTTGCCAGTACTTAACCGTACTGACCCACGAATCCTTTTTCGTGGCTGCATATTCAATATTGCAGTCAACAGGTTTGAAGTCTGACGACGTTAGCTTGGGAATCCCTCCGGCTTGGCCTGGGCAGGGGTTGGACGCTCTCGGTTATCTTCAGGACTCTTAGTCCAATATGTATCTTGTCCGTAGACGGACGATATGTTGTTTCTTCCGCTGTTATTTGGATCTTTGTATTGTATCAGTTGTACCCTTGGCTCGTTTGAGTCCTCTTATATATATCTTTTCTGTTGTTGTTGTGGATTATTCGTTAACTATTGTAATGTTATCACAAGTGGCACCCTAGAATCGGTTATTATGTGGAATTTGGCGGGAATGCTGAAATCTGCATAGTGCCCGACCTCGGGGCGTCACAAACACCGCGTAGATGCGTCTCTCCGCGATTGGTCTGACGACGAAGCTGAAGGTAACTGACTTTTATTCTGTCTGGTCGCGAGAAGCACAAACCTTCTGTTTCTGAGTTGTTCCTCTTCCTTCTCAACTTCACAGACGCTGCTGATGCTGATGGCGAAGACGAGGATGATGATGAGGACAAGGCAGCCCAGGTCGTCAAGCCTCTTGCAGTTGCCGCTCCCGTCACCCGCAAACGGACAGGCAGTGGCGCCCAAGAGCCTCCCGCCAAGAAGAAGAAGCCGACCGAGAAGACGACCAAAAAGGTCGTGAAGAGAAAGAAGCCAGCGATTCCTTCCCGCCAGGGGTAAGTTCCTTCCCGGTTATTTGGTTCACTTCTTTCTTCTCGGTTGATTCCCGATCCTCTTGCCTCGCTGTTTCCTCTTGATTTCCTCTGCCCTCTTCTTATTTCTGAACACAATTTTCTCTTCAGAGCCCCCTTGGACGCGGACGCCGCTCTTGCGTCCACTGAGACCCAGAAGAAAGCTGCCATCGACGTCGACAAGGTTATCGATCTCGAGGGCGACGAGAACAACGCTGCCAACGCATCATCAGAGGGCTCCAATGCCCAGAATGCCGAGCTGGAGCAGCTGTCACGACCCCGGACCCAAAGATATACATACTGTTATGTGCTCCTAGCCATGGACTCACAAGGGCTTCAGGGTTACCAGCCCCGGCCGCAACAAACAACGGCAGGCAGACTGGATTCATCGGCACGTAGTCCAGATCCCCAGTCTACTACTCCTTGTATCCATGCTAGTCATAACCAACTATGCATATCAAAGCATCCACGAATCGAATGAAACTGAAGGAAACGGGACCAAAGTTATACAGAGCTGCTATGTGTCCAGAAAGTGCAACAACAATCGAGGGTTACTGGGGTTACCTCGCCCCAGGCCGATCACATCGACAGGCGGGCTCGGACATGGATCATCGGCTCCACAACCCCTCGACTGCGACAACTATGCAGGCATAGCCAAAACTGTATAACAATGAGCTCGAAACCAACAACCGATCAAAGCAGTACTCTAAACATGAAGCTTGTATTAAACAGGTGATACTAGAGTATAGCTTACAAGCAGAGGTCACATGGCCCAACATTACATCAGACAACGAAAGGCAAATTATGTTGCTAATCAACAAGAACCAAAAAGGCCTAAGAGGCCGCAACATAAGGCGACGTCCCAGCCCATAGATTCCAGGCTGCTACCTGGGAACCCCAAACTACTCGTCGATGTCCACGTTGAATCACCACCGATGGAGTTCTTCTCCTGAACCAAAATTAAGCAAACCTGAGTACGGGAGGTACTCAACAAGACTTAGTTAACCTATTATATATCTGCTAACTTCAGAAAGGTTTTATGAAGGCTGTTTTGCGTAAAGCAATCTTTATTTTCCAAATCGAGGAGGAATAGCACGTCTCATAGAATGTTTTGAAAACAGATGAGGAAACTAGCCAACTATTGAGATCATCATATTCTTGTATTCCACCAAGTCTTTCTTATTCCCACACTATCGCATGCTACAAGGATCACCCCTCCCGGCATCTCCGGGGAGGCACCCTTCGATCATGGTTAACAAGTTTTAGTCATTCCGTTGAAGTTATCTATGATCACAGAATCCGTTGCCAAGTCGTCCGTAACCGTGGACACGGCTTCTCGAGGAGATTTATCCCTGCAGGGGGTACACTTTACCCACACGTACCATCCGACTCTTAACGCCACATGTACGCTCGTCCATGGAGCGCGGCAGAGGGTGGCTGGCCACGACCTTTACCTTGCTCGACCCTATCCATGAGTCAACCCAAACAGGGCCACCCCGTCAACAGGGAGTTGGCCACCTCCTGACGGCACCTGTTCTGTGAGTCGGGAACAAGATCCGAGTACGTCCATCACTTGTCCCGGTCACGCCCTAAGTTTTCTCCAAATCGTTTTCTGACTCACACTCAGATGGAAAGATCAAACTACGTGACTCATGGACGTGGCCAAACAAGTTAGTTAGTCGAGCGCGGTCTGTTAGGCCCCGCGTGTGGTTGCACGCTCAGTCTTGGCTTCGAAGGCGAGAACTCGCTCCTAGGGGCATGAACAGGACAAAACGCCACAACCCATTGTGGCCTCACATCCATGCCAGTATTTAGTCAAGTTATCAAAGGTAATTCAAATCATAACAGCCTGACATAATAGATTCACGTATTGACCAGATTCATCAACCGGATGGATCAATCACAACTAAGCATGGCTAAGCAAGACTCACAAGGTTTAGCGGAGCGCGCGCAAACAAACCTATAGCTTCTAGGTGCAGTGGATCAGGATATCTAGGTTATGCAGTATATAGGAGAACTCTATCTACTGACATCAAATAGTTTGGAACCGAATGCAAAGTACGAGATTCGAAACACGTTGAAACCATATATGAGCAGATAAGAGGTTATGCTTGCCTTGGTTATAAGAAAACCAGATAAAGATCTTCTGGAATAAGTGCTTGACTTGTCGGTTAAGATCAAGTATTCGTCATGGAATGGTTGGCCTTCTCTTCGGAGTCACGTTCTACCGAGGGGGAACAAACACCGAAACAAGAAGAACAATCAACCATGGCATCGATGCGATGCGCAATATGTATGCATGAGCAAATTAATGCATTAAGATAAAGACATAGACATGTTCATTGGGTTGCTAGGGTTCGTATGGCAATTATGCAATTTTTCTGGAAAAAGTCCCGAAATAGACCCCGGAGGGGGTTTCGGGCGATTATGAAACTGAGTATCATTTTAGTTGCTCAAATGAGTTTGAAAACATCATAAACAAGTTGCATTTGTCATTTTGAGCAATTTGGTATATAACTTTTAATTTTCTAAATTTGGTGAATAAAAACTTATTTTTCTATTTTAAAAGAATTAAACAGCATTAAATAAAGGCCAAAATTCAACTTTGTCAAATATATGTGGAAATCACATTTTTGGATAGATCTCATTTTTCTGAACACAACCATATTTTTATTTTATTTTTCTGATTAATAAAACAGAAGTTATTAATTATTCAAATTTTATTCATTTTCTGTAATTTCTATATTAGGTGGGGCCCACGAGTCAGTTGACTTTTGTTTAAAAAGAAAAACAGAAAACGACTGATGACGTCGAGATGACGTCAGGGTGATGTCATCGAATGGCCAAGCCGGCTCTGCCACGGCTCGATCTCCCGATTCCGCGCGTGATTCGCTGAACGGGGATCACCACGGCGTAGAGGAGGAGGTGGTGAACCTAATAGGGGCGGCGCTGCTGTGGTAGGGTCGCCGGAGCAAGCTCAACGACGAGGCACCGCGGCGGAGGCGGCGGGACTCGGCGGCGATGGCGCAAACGACCATTAAAAAACGAGACGAGGGCACCGGAGAGCTCCTAGACTCACCAGAAACCGGAGGGAGTCCTCGAGGTGGCTGGGGAAGCAACGGTGGTGCCGGAATCGTGGAAGGGCTCGCCGGCCGGAGTTGAGGAAGAACCTCCCGATTCGGTTGATTCCGGTTGTCCCGGGAAGCGGCGCTCGCCTGGGAGGAAGAGGGGAGGACGGGGAGCTCGGTGATGGCCTCGGTTTGCTCCGGGGTGGGCTAGAGGGCCGTCGGCGAGGGATTCCGGTGAGGCCAGGGTTTGGTCTTCGGAGGAAAAAAAATACAGAGAGTGGAGGGAGCGCAAGGGAGGGGTTCTGCGAGTGTGCTTGGTGCGGACGTCTCCTCGTCTATTCTCTCGAGCAGAGCCACAAGCAGGAGGTGGCAACGATGGCGGCATGGAGGACACGCAGCAGCTCTACTGGCGTGAGGAGGAAGAAGCCAAAGGACGATTTTCGGGAAAACCCCCTGTGATTTCTGTAAACTGCAAACTAGTCCTTTTCTAATTAAAAACTGAAAAGGAAACAAACTTTTGAGGGCCTTTTTGAAATCAGAAAAATTGGCAAAAATTATTTTTGGAAACCTTATGAAATTTGCAAGCTCACCATGTATTTGCTTTCCAAAATTGAAATTATCTTTAGAACAAAATTTGGGTGATCACTTTAAGTGATTTTTGGTCATTTCATTTGTTATTTTCAAATGCAAAATTTTAACCAATGTTTTTATGCATGTATGAGATGACACAACACCACACACCCTTTTGTTAGCAAAATTGGGATGTTACAAATCTAACCCCCTTACAAGAATCTCGTCCCGAGATTCCCGAAGGAGAAGAAAGAAGGAACACCGGTTTTGAACGATCTTTTCGAACCTTACGGTTCTCTTCTTGAAGAGGTTGATCCATAGCACTTGCGAAGATCTCCAGCGGCTACACCTTAGGTAAGAGGGAAACTCTTAGGAATTGATCTTCACGAAGATCGAGTATCTCATGGCTAACTCATGACAGGATGTTCATAAAGAACTTTTGAGTTATCAGGCATGAAACACATCAAGGTAACAAAGTGAATAGAAGATGGTTTCCAGTTTGCAGACGATTGGTCTTGAAAGGATTTAGAATATGAGCTTTGCACAAAACTTTAAATCCTTTTGGAAAAGAAAGGTTGGACAACTTATGATATCAAGGTTTCTTCAAAATAGAATACCAAGATGGGAAGGATGGTCTTGGATACCACAATGTAATATCCGTAGACGAAGGGAAAACACGAGAAAACACTGTAATTCGTGCGTCGAAGAGAATTTGATACATGATCATGTTCACTCTTCGGAGTGGACACGAAAGATAACGGAACTTTCATTCCGTTATAACTTTTTCGAAATCTTTGTCAAAGATCGGGATGTTACTTCACAACGGAGGATGAGTAACCAAAGGATGATGGAACACCGTGGTGAAGGAGAACTTCTTGGTCACACCATAAGATGAGTAACCAACGAGGATTGAAACACCAGAAGGAATAGGGAATCTCTTTCCTATGGTGGATTTGACGTAGCAATACGTTTACCACATAGTTAAGATCCCACGGCTGGAGTGACTGACAAATTCACACAATGTGTGAGATGAACAAAACTTCAAGTACCAACAACTTGAGAAGGGAACTGATGAATGGCAGTTACAGAACACCAAGATATATTCTCCTGATGAAATTGTTTCCACTGAATCAGAGGTTTGGAGGATCAACTGAAAGATATTGGAAATATCAACTTCCAAGTTATCCTAGATGTTATAGATACCGATAGCAGGCTCATGACAGGCCTTCTATAGGTCATCAGGTGAAAGTAAAACTCCGGTTTGGAAGATCGGGGAAGAAACTTGTTAGAATAGGCCAGACAAGAATTCTCACAGAGAGTGGTTGTTCTTTCTGGTTCAAAGAGATATGACATTAGGCCTTCCGGCTAGTTGTGTCAACCACAACATCAACCATGCCGTATTTTCAAATGGACCTAGTTCAACACCCTTGAGGGAACACCAACCATCCTTGCTGTTTGAGATTCAGCTCTGGTTAGTGGAAGGATGACAACTCAACTCAATATGTCTGTTAAGAGGTTGCACCGGTTATCAACGAGACACATTTACTAGATTCTCAAGACATGGACTACGATGTCAAGCTCAAGAAGATGAGCGAGATTGCAAAACTAATGTATTAGCAACTTGCGAAAGACGGTTGCACCTACATGACTTGCTTGCAATGAAACACATCGGAGTCCTTGTTGGGGAAGATGATACAAAGATAACGAAGTTCATAGACTTCTTTTCTTTAGGAACAATCAGTCAGTGGCTTGGTGTGGGTGCAAACTTTTTCCAAGGAATGGAGGTAACAACCTACCATCTCAAGAATACTCCACAAATGCATGACAGACTGGGGATTATTCCAGAGGGAACAAGAAAACTCTTCTCGAATCCATGGCGACAACTTTCACCATAAGTACATGAACCCGAGAAAGTCACTTCAAACATCCAGAACACAATCTTCGTAGTGAAACAAAGATGGTTCTCGAGAGTTTCCAAAATTAATGCCAAGTGTTCAACATGAACCTCTTGCAACTTGGGTAAATAGGAATGTCATCGATGGGCTCGACAACACACTTATCAAAACACTCCAAGAAGAGGGATTCATATAATATATGAACAAGGCAGTACATTGGTCAGACCAAAGGACATGAGGTGTACTCGGGCCAAACACCATGAGTGAAAACACCATCAAGATTATCCTTGAATCTGTACTTGGTCTGACGATAGCCCAAATCAAACCAAGGTAGAATGACAGCATGTCCATTAAAGAGATACTATCATGCTTCAACACTAGGAAAACTAGATATCCCTTATCAAGGAACAAGTTATGCGGAGCTTTTGCCTTTCAACTCTCCAAGTTGTTGTTTAAGCTCAACCAACTAGTCCAGGATATCCAGCATTGCTTTCTTGGAGAAAGGAGTAGTTCAAACTACTCCTGGTTTGGACAGCACGGTCAGGTAAAACCTGGTGATACTTCTAGAAAGACAACCAGAATATCACGAACCACCGGTATGTCTTGGAGTTCGGAAGGGAGGTTTGCTTTTCAAAGCAACTGATATGGTCTTGAGAGCTTTAGTGTGAACCTAACTCTTTGACCAAGAATGTGCACCAGAATGAACGGATTTGGTAACACGACCAACTTCAAAAAGAGGCTGGGGGACTAGTAGTGCTAAGAAGGATACAGATGTTTCTTAGATCTTTCGAAGCAATGGAAATTGCTAGGAACATCTGATGCACACCTCAATGCACACCCAACATTCTTGAGCATTCCAGCTTGGGGTGAAGGTGGTTAAAGATGTGTAAGAGCATCACTTCATCAACAAGGCCATGAAACTTAACACGACCTCTTGATATAAAGGAGTGTGATACCCGAAGGTAGAACAGAACAGAAGCTAATGCAACTTCTTTAATCTGCGAATTACAAAACTTTGACCTGGTTCTATAGATGAACGAGGTACTGGAGTTTGTTTCTCCTGACATTCCAAGGTGGAACGTTCTCACGGAAAACAAAAGCAAATGCATTGGAAGACTCCAACACACATATGCAGCTTGGTGTCCAAACCATGGACAAAGGTAGGAAAGCAACTAAAGATTAAGATCATGCTCCGGAAAATCCAGAGATCACGGTGAATGCACAGTGTAATACGCATTTGTAAAACCCATGCTAAAAGAGAGGTATAGATGGACCAAGAACAAAGATGTGGGGTTCACGATGATCACTCTTGTTGTGATCCCTTATGATTCCAGAGGAAGGCCTACGGCTATGAGAGTTGGAATTTCCTAGCCATCCTGAGGTAGAACAGATTCTTCAGGATTCAACGAAACAGAACTTGGGTTAAAGGTCAGCATCCTGTACTGATAGCGTGAGCATCACATGGTTATGAAACCATATGACTCAACTCACCGCAATTCAGCACATTCCGGGACCTTCAGTTCAAGTCCAAGGTTAAAAACTCAACGAAAAGAGTAACTACTATTCAAGTGCCTTAGGACACTACAATTTGCAATCACGGAGTATCTTTCAAAAGACAAGCACAGCTCCGGAAGAACTTTAAACAGGGGATAACGGACACATTCGAGATGGAAAGCAGATCTCGAGGTTCAGGATTTTGAAACTTTGGGAACATGTAAGAATAAGGAATCCACACAACTCTGAGAGATTGGAATGGAAAGGAAATCTCCCAATTTAAGAGATAACGGAACATGGAACACACACGACTCTAGAAACTCATAACTAGGTCAACTTGGGTAAAAGACGTCCTTGCCAGAGAAGGCACCTAGGTTTTGAATGACTAGAAGGGATAGCAAAACCTTTTCAAATCAAGACAGGTAAGGTGACCCAGAGTTAGAGCGATACCAGATACGAAGTAAAAAGAATCCTAAGAAGGGTTTTTCACAATCCATTTGAGTTTCAAAATAGTTTTCATAAACTCTAGACTCAACATCGACCAAGCAGTAAGGTTTTCCTACAGGCAGTCCTGCTCTGATACCATGACTTGTCACGACCCCGGACCCAAAGATATACATACTGTTATGTGCTCCTAGCCATGGACTCACAAGGGCTTCAGGGTTACCAGCCCCGGCCGCAACAAACAACGGCAGGCAGACTGGATTCATCGGCACGTAGTCCGGATCCCCAGTCTACTACTCCTTGTATCCATGCTAGTCATAACCAACTATGCATATCAAAGCGTCCACGAATCGAATGAAACTGAAGGAAACGGGACCAAAGTTATACAGAGCTGCTATGTGTCCAGAAAGTGCAACAACAATCGAGGGTTACTGGGGTTACCTCGCCCCAGGCCGATCACATCGACAGGCGGGCTCGGACATGGATCATCGGCTCCACAACCCCTCGACTGTGACAACTATGCAGGCATAGCCAAAACTGTATAACAATGAGCTCGAAACCAACAACCGATCAAAGCAGTACTCTAAACATGAAGCTTGTATTAAACAGGTGATACTAGAGTATAGCTTACAAGCAGAGGTCACATGACCCAACATTACATCAGACAACGAAAGGCAAATTATGTTGCTAATCAACAAGAACCAAAAAGGCCTAAGAGGCCGCAACATAAGGCGACGTCCCAGCCCATAGATTCCAGGCTGCTACCTGGGAACCCCAAACTACTCGTCGATGTCCACGTTGAATCACCACCGATGGAGTTCTTCTCCTGAACCAAAATTAAGCAAACCTGAGTACGGGAGGTACTCAACAAGACTTAGTTAACCTATTATATATCTGCTAACTTCAGAAAGGTTTTATGAAGGCTGTTTTGCGTAAAGCAATCTTTATTTTCCAAATCGAGGAGGAATAGCACGTCTCATAGAATGTTTTGAAAACAGATGAGGAAACTAGCCAACTATTGAGATCATCATATTCTTGTATTCCACCAAGTCTTTCTTATTCCCACACTATCGCATGCTACAAGGATCACCCCTCCCGGCATCTCCGGGGAGGCACCCTTCGATCATGGTTAACAAGTTTTAGTCATTCCGTTGAAGTTATCTATGATCACAGAATCCGTTGCCAAGTCGTCCGTAACCGTGGACACGGCTTCTCGAGGAGATTTATCCCTGCAGGGGGTACACTTTACCCACACGTACCATCCGACTCTTAACGCCACATGTACGCTCGTCCATGGAGCGCGGCAGAGGGTGGCTGGCCACGACCTTTACCTTGCTCGACCCTATCCATGAGTCAACCCAAACAGGGCCACCCCGTCAACAGGGAGTTGGCCACCTCCTGACGGCACCTGTTCTGTGAGTCGGGAACAAGATCCGAGTACGTCCATCACTTGTCCCGGTCACGCCCTAAGTTTTCTCCAAATCGTTTTCTGACTCACACTAAGATGGAAAGATCAAACTACGTGACTCATGGACGTGGCCAAACAAGTTAGTTAGTCGAGCGCGGTCTGTTAGGCCCCGCGTGTGGTTGCACGCTCAGTCTTGGCTTCGAAGGCGAGAACTCGCTCCTAGGGGCATGAACAGGACAAAACGCCACAACCCATTGTGGCCTCACATCCATGCCAGTATTTAGTCAAGTTATCAAAGGTAATTCAAATCATAACAGCCTGACATAATAGATTCACGTATTGACCAGATTCATCAACCGGATGGATCAGATCACAACTAAGCATGGCTAAGCAAGACTCACAGGGTTTAGCGGAGCGCGCGCAAACAAACCTATAGCTGCTAGGTGCAGTGGATCAGGATATCTAGGTTATGCAGTATATAGGAGAACTCTATCTACTGACATCAAATAGTTTGGAACCTAATGCAAAGTACGAGATTCGAAACACGTTGAAACCATATATGAGCAGATAAGAGGTTATGCTTGCCTTGGTTATAAGAAAACCAGATAAAGATCTTCTGGAATAAGTGCTTGACTTGTCGGTTAAGATCAAGTATTCGTCATGGAATGGTTGGCCTTCTCTTCGGAGTCACGTTCTACCGAGGGGGAACAAACACCGAAACAAGAAGAACAATCAACCATGGCATCGATGCGATGCGCAATATGTATGCATGAGCAAATTAATGCATTGATATAAAGACCTAGACATGTTCGTTGGGTTGCTAGGGTTCGTATGGCAATTATGCAATTTTTCTGGAAAAAGTCCCGAAATAGACCCCGGAGGGGGTTTCGGGCGATTATGAAACTGAGTATCATTTTAGTTGCTCAAATGAGTTTGAAAACATCATAAACAAGTTGCATTTGTCATTTTGAGCAATTTGGTATATAACTTTTAATTTTCTAAATTTGGTGAATAAAAACTTATTTTTCTATTTTAAAAGAATTAAACAGCATTAAATAAAGGCCAAAATTCAACTTTGTCAAATATATGTGGAAATGACATTTTTGCATAGATCTCATTTTTCTGAACACAACCATATTTTTATTTTATTTTTCTGATTAATAAAACAGAAGTTATTAATTATTCAAATTTTATTCATTTTCTGTAATTTCTATATTAGGTGGGGCCCACGAGTCAGTTGACTTTTGTTTAAAAAGAAAAACAGAAAACGACTGATGACGTCGAGATGACGTCAGGGTGATGTCATCGAATGGCCAAGCCGGCTCTGCCACGGCTCGATCTCCCGATTCCGCGCGTGATTCGCTGAACGGGGATCACCACGGCGTAGAGGAGGAGGTGGTGAACCTAATAGGGGCGGCGCTGCTGTGGTAGGGTCGCCGGAGCAAGCTCAACGACGAGGCACCGCGGCGGAGGCGGCGGGACTCGGCGGCGATGGCGCAAACGGCCATTAAAAAACGAGACGAGGGCACCGGAGAGCTCCTAGACTCACCAGAAACCGGAGGGAGTCCTCGAGGTGGCTGGGGAAGCAACGGTGGTGCCGGAATCGTGGAAGGGCTCGCCGGCCGGAGTTGAGGAAGAACCTCCCGATTCGGTTGATTCCGGTTGTCCCGGGAAGCGGCGCTCGCCTGGGAGGAAGAGGGGAGGACGGGGAGCTCGGTGATGGCCTCGGTTTGCTCCGGGGTGGGCTAGAGGGCCGTCGGCGAGGGATTCCGGTGAGGCCAGAGTTTGGTCTTCGGAGGAAAAAAAATACAGAGAGTGGAGGGAGCGCAAGGGAGGGGTTCTGCGAGTGTGCTTGGTGCGGACGTCTCCTCGTCTATTCTCTCGAGCAGAGCCACAAGCAGGAGGTGGCAACGATGGCGGCATGGAGGACACGCAGCAGCTCTACTGGCGTGAGGAGGAAGAAGCCAAAGGACGATTTTCGGGAAAACCCCCTGTGATTTCTGTAAACTGCAAACTACTCCTTTTCTAATTAAAAAATGAAAAGGAAACAAACTTTTGAGGGCCTTTTTGAAATCAGAAAAATTGGCAAAAATTATTTTTGGAAACCTTATGAAATTTGCAAGCTCACCATGTATTTGCTTTCCAAAATTGAAATTATCTTTAGAACAAAATTTGGGTGATCACTTTAAGTGATTTTTGGTCATTTCATTTGTTATTTTCAAATGCAAAATTTTAACCAATGTTTTTATGCATGTATGAGATGACACAACACCACACACCCTTTTGTTAGCAAAATTGGGATGTTACAGCAGCAGTCCCGCGCAGATCAAGAAGCGCAGGATGCTGCTCACCAAGATAGACCTCGTTCTCCTCCGGCCAATACTGCCGAGGAGAACCAAGAACAAGACACCGAGATGCACCACGACGCCGCCCTTGAGCGGCAGGAAGAAGGAGAAGAGCAGCCAGCAACAGGGGCTGCTGGACAAGAAGACCCCGCGGCCCAGCCGCGGGTAGAAGAAATGGATGTCTCACAGCCGGATCCCGCTGCCGAGCAGCGGGTAGAAGACGCGACTGGGCATTACCCTCTGAGCGACGCGCAACCAGTCGCCGCGCAGGGTAGCGCCCAGCCGGATGCCGCACCGGATAGCGCGCCCCTGGCGCCACCAACAGATCAAGGTAGCGCTCAGCCTGATTCCTCCTTGGTGCAGACAACCGAGGCTGCAGCCAGCCCTGCGGCCAGGCCGATTACAAGGAAGAGTACCCAAGATGCTGCAGAGAAGGAGGCAGCCGAGAAGAAAGCCGCCGAGAAGGAGAAAGCTGAGGAGAAGAAGACCGAGAAGCAGACGACCGAGAAGCCAGTCGCCGCGAAGCCAACTGCCCAGAAGGAGAAGACGAAGAAGCGGGCTGCCGACATGCCACCGCCAACATCAACTGGCCAGTCCAGCCAGCTGGTTATTCGCGATCCTAGCACGGTTGCTGCTGCCGTCGCTGCAGCTGATCAGCCATGCTACCCTGACTACATGGTGAAGGTTAGCCAGCAGCACCAGGTCGGCCTTTCCCCCAAGGACCGGAATCTTGCTCTTCAGAAAGGGAGAAAAGCCGTGGCAGTGAACTCCAGGCCCCCGGCCCCAAATCAAGACAAATCCATCTCCATTGCTTCTCGTGGAGTTCAGGACCAGGCGATAACGTCCCAGAGCCTCGAGCAAGTACTCGACTTGATCGGCTTCATCGATGCCAAGTGGGACAGCAAAGTTCTCAGCAACACCAATTGGAACGGCACCGATCTGGGCGACATCGACCATATGCGTGTGGATTGGAACAAGGTGGACTTGGGTTACAAACCCATGACTGTCTCAACCACCTTTGCTACACTTGCTGCCAAGATGTTTGTCCACCGCAAGAACGCCGAAGACCTCGAGCAATCCTACGCGGTAAGTTCCTATTCATCCTCTCCGAGTTGCATTTTCACTTCTTTCCTACTCTTCTTCTTTTCCTTATCCATCACCCAGTCCCCGAGATTCTGGCCGAGTAGGCGGACACTCTCCCGAGTAGCCGCCTTCTCGGGTTGAATCTCAAGTACTTTGCCTGATTCTTGTTTCTTTTGCTTCTCAGAATAGCGTACTGAAGCGGACCGACTTGCATCGTCGGCTACTCTGGAACCACGCCATTGCCAAGAGGCGCATTGCCGCCTTGGAAAAAGAGAAGATGATCGCCGAGGAAGCCGACAAGGAAGTGATGAACAGCACTCTGAGGCTGTCTGAAGTTGAACGTACGCTTCTAGCTGCGCGGTTCTTGCGTTTGGTGTTTACGCCCGCTTTTGCTTTTTGCGCTAACTAATTTTACCCTGCAGGGAAGCTGAAGGCCCTGTCTGACGAGCACGAGAACTGTCGTGCCTTCGTCGAGAATGGCCAGGCCACCATCAAGAGATTGGAAGGTACGTTGCCGTCTACTCGGCTTTTCCTGTGTTTCTTTCTTTCGCTTCTCTGCTAACCGTGCTTTGCCTTCCGCAGAAGATCATAAGAAATTCGCTGAGGAGCATCAAAACTGCCTCAAACCTGCTGAGGTGCAGCACCAGTTGTCCAGCCGGGCTGTCGAGTTGGTGAAAGAGCACACTACCGAGATGGAGAAGCTCCAAGTCCAGCTGCAGACTGCGCTCCAGGATGCTATCAACCTTGGTGCCAAAAGGGATAGAGTAATCGCCGAGAAGGCAAAGAGCGAAGCAGCAGCCAAGGCCAGGGAGAGAGCCCTCAAACAAGAGTGTGAGGTGCTGAAGAAGAGCAACGCTGGGCTCTTCACTCAGCTAGAGGAGCTCCGCTTGATCGAAGAGAAGCATATATCCAACGAGGAAACATGGAAGACCCAGCTGTTAGGGCTGCGCCACGATTTGAACAGTAAGTGCTCCCTTTTCTCCGCTTCTCCGCTACTCGGCTGCGCCTTTCTTCTCTGCTTCTCGTTTCACGCTTCCACTCTGTTACTGTTTCTGATCTTCTCGATAGCTCTTGCAGGAATCTTTCCCGACCTTGAATCTTCTAGCGTGCCCGCCCTGGAAAAGGTCCGAGCAGCTCGTGTTGAGAAGGGCGAGCCTTTGGACACCAGAGCAGAAATCGAGGAAAGTATCCTGATTATGCAGAGCCAGTGTCCGCGGCTAGCGGGCGTGGGCACCGAGCTGGTGTGCGTCGCCTTCCAGATCCACAACTTCTTCTGGCCTGATGACTCTGCGCCAACAACAATCTCCGGACTTGCCTTGAAGTTGCAGCGCGTGAAAGCTGAACTGAAGAAATGGCGCGCCTCGGCAGCTCGGGCAGGTGCGGACATGATGTTGCTCTTCGTCACCACCTGGTATGAGAACCTCAATATGCAGATTATCCGCGAGATGCGCCGAGACTCCAGGTGGGAGAAGGACCCCGACTGCGTGGCTATTCGCCAGCTGGTTGCTCACGAGATCGCTCAATATGCTGATACTGCAACCTTCATCGACGGCCTCACCGAGCCCGACACCGAGGTGGACGAGGGCGAGGAGGAGGATGAAGACGAGGAGACGGACACCGATGAGCCGAAACTGAGCTACTTCGACTCTCCTGCTGGCAAGGACGGGAAGGGGAAGGCCGCGGTCATCGCGGGTAGCGACGAGGAGGACGAGAACGTGGAGATGTCGATCGACACCTCCGCGCTCGAGTTCGGCACCTCGTCAGGAGCTGCCCTTGACGACACCGTCAACCTTCGCGCCCAAGCCAGCGGCTCCACCTCCGCGACAACGCCCGTCTCGGTGGCCACGGCCACTTCAGACCAGGTAACCACCGAGCCCAACGCCGAGGACGAAGCAGCGAAGCTTGTTGATGCCAGCACAGAGGCGGATGCGACCAATGCCAGCGCCGAGGGCGAAGCCGCAAAGACTGTCAACGCCAGCCCGGAAACGGACACAACCAAGGCCACTACTGAAGATGAGGCAACTAAGGCTAGCACCGAGAACGCCGCCTCGACCTGAGTTTATCCTGCAGCTTTATTTCTCAAACACTTATCAGATCCCCGGGATGCCGGGTGCAAATGTATCAGACTCTTTATGTCGTTGCTACTCATTTTTATTCCCACTTGTTATTTTCAACTTAATCAATTTATTCAACCTGGGCTGGATGCCGGGTTGCGTTATCATGCGAGTCCCCGAGTTGCATTTCTTATTCACTCTCTCTTTTCGTCTCAGCTCTACCCGCAACTTGTTGCTTTTGGTATTCGAGTCACAAGAGTTAAAGAGCAGAGCTGCAAATACTTAGCCGCTTAGAAACAATCATAGTAACGCAGCCCACCACTTAGCCGAAAAGATAAGACACAGAACAGTAGTAAAAGCACCCTACTCGGTTCCTGCACTCTTCCTTTCCTTAGTAATTTTTCTTGTGCTCATGGACCCTTTGCTTGTTCTCTTGCTTGCCATGAAGCCGGGTTTCGAACAACAGCAAAGTCGAAGAGTTGGCATGTGGGTTTAAACACAGTACTCAATGTACCTTTGAATTTTGAAGTAGAGCAACCGAATAGGCAAGAGGTAAAGCCGAGTAAAAACACTTAGAGCAATTTTAGACGAGGGCAGTCCCCGAGTTCAATTTCAGATTGCAGAATAGAATTTCAACTCGGATAGGAGGGTACATACACATCTTTGCTCACGAATGAAAACGACGGAGTAGAGCTACATTCCAAGGGCGCTTGGTTTCCTCTCCAGCTTTATCTGCCCTGTTCGCCTGTGGTGGGCGCGCATCTATAAGATAGTATGCATCGTTGTGCAGCGCTTTGCTCACAATGAAAGGCCCTTCCCATGGAGGAGACAACTTGTGCATCCTGGCTGTGCGCTGCACAAGCCTAAGGACCATGTCTCCTTCTCGGAAAACCCTTGGGTTCACCTTTCGGCTATGATAACGCCGCAGGTTTTGCTGGTAGACAGCCGAACGTGACAGAGTTAGCTCTCTTGCTTCTTCAAGCAGGTCAACGTCGTCTTCTCGAGCTTCTCTCGCCTCCACCTCAGTGTAGAGGGTTACTCGGGGGGAGTCATGCTCTAAGTCTATTGGCAACACGGCCTCAGCCCCGTATACCAAGAAGAATGGCGTGTAGCCGGTTGACCGGTTAGGGGTAGTCCTTAGACTCCACAACACCGCTGGCAACTCGTCTAGCCAACACCCAGGTGTTTTCAGCAGTGGCTCCATCAGCCTTGGCTTTATGCCCGCTAGCACCATGCCATTTGCTCTTTCAACTTGCCCATTGGAAGCGGGATGCGCGACTGACGCAACGTCGAGTCGGATATGCTTATCTCTGCAGAACCGCACCATTGCTCCCTCTGCGAAGTTTGTGCCGTTGTCGGTAATGATGTTGTGCGGGTAGCCATATCTCAGGATCACATCCTTCACGAATTTCACAGCTGTGGCCCCATCGCACTTCCGAATAGGCTTCACTTCAATCCACTTGGTGAATTTGTCCACCATGACTAGGATGTGAGTCATATTGCCTCTAGCCGGTTGGAAGGGTCCGACCATGTCCAAACACCAAACAGCAAATGGCCAAGTGATAGGAATTGTTTTCAGCTCGGAAGCAGGCATGTGAATCTTACTCGCGAACATCTGGCAGCCATTGCACTTCCTCACGATATCTTCAGCTTGCTGCAGGGCTATGAGCCAGTAGAAGCCGTGCCGAAAAGCTTTCTTGACCAATGCCCGAGAAGAGGCATGGTGCCCGCATTCTCCTTGGTGTATCTCTACCAGAATCTCTTCTCCTTCTGCTGGGTCCACACAACGTTGCAGCACGCCGGTGGCACTCCTCTTGTGCAGCACATCTCGGAATATAGCGTAGCCCTTGGATCTTCTCTGAATCTGTCTTGCAGCCACTTCATCTTCTGGCAGAGTGCCGTCCCTTAGAAAGGATAATATGGGCATGGCCCAACTCGGTGTCTCCCGTGTGGGAAACACTGGTTCGTCCACTTCCATTGGAACAGGCACCTCTGGTTGCTCATTAGGGTTGGGAGCACTTCTCTGGAGCCCAGATCGATTGGCAAGGACTTCTTCAATGAATGCGACAGTCTCTGGGTTAAGGACAGCAGTCCCCGAGTAAGGAGCAGCAGTCCCCGAGTAGGGAGTGGCAGTCCCCGAGTAGGGAATGGCAGTCCCCGAGTAGAGGACGGCAGTCCCCGAGTCAGGAGCAGCAGTCCCCGGGTTTCCTGTAGCATTCTCCCAGTCAATTTCCATGGGATCAGATTCCTCACTTGGCAGAGAAGGAACAAATATGGACTCCGAGTTGGGAGAGGGCTTGATGGATGGCTTCCTCAAGTGCTCCAAGGCAACTTCCGCAGGGATGGATTGCCGAGATGATCCCAACTTGGACAGCTCATCTGCCGCTTCGTTCTCTGCTCGGTGAATGTGCTGGAACTCGCAGCCCTCGAAGAATCCAGTCATAGACTGTACCAGGAAGCGATATGATGCCATGTTGGCATCTAGGGCATCCCAGGTACCAGAGACTTGCTGCACCACCAGATCTGAATCGCCATAACATATAATGCGCTGCACGCCAACCTCCTTGGCTACTCGCAAGCCATGCACCACTGCCTCGTACTCTGCTACGTTGTTGGACGCCTTGAAATGAATCTGCAGCACATACTTGAGTTGATCTCGCTTGGGTGACGTAAGCACCACGCCAGCACCAAGGCCTTCCTTCACCTTCGAGCCATCAAAGTGCATCTTCCAGTAATTAGAAACTGGAGCAGGAGGTTCATACTGCACCTCGGCCCAATCTACCAGAAACTCCGCTAGAATCTGAGACTTGATGGCTTCTCTTCTCGCATACGCGGGCGCATACGCGGCCAGCTCGATTGCCCACTTGGCTACTCTGCCACTCGCCTCCTTATTACCCATGATATCCGAGATGGGAGCAGAGCTCACAACCGTGATAGGATGCTCTTGGAAGTAATGCTTTAGCTTCTTGGCACCCAGGTACACGCCGTAGGTCATCTTCTGGTAATGTGGGTAGTTTTGCTTGGAGCTGGACAACACTTCACTGAGATAGTACACTGGGCGCTGCACACTCTTGCCTTCTTCTTCTCGTTCCACCACAATCACCACACTGACTACTCGGTTAGTCGCAGCAATGTACAGCAGCATTGGCTCCTTGGGTAGCGGACTAGCCAAGATGGGAGCGCTAGCCAGCATTGCTTTCAGCTCGTTGAATGCCACATCCGCTTGCGGAGCCCAGACAAACTTGTCACTTTTCTTCATTAATTGGTACAGAGGCAGGGCCTTCTCGCCCATTCGGCCCAGAAAACGGCTCAGAGATGCCAAGCAACCAGTGAATTTCTGCACGTCTTTCAGGGATCTCGGCAAAGACATGCTCTCAATAGCTTTTATCTTTGAAGGATTGGCTTCAATGCCCCGACTAGACACCAGGAAGCCGAGTAGCTTACCAGCCGGGACACCAAAGGTGCATTTACTCGGATTCAGCTTCATTTTGTACTTGCGTAGGTTAGCAAAGGTTTCCTCCAGGTCGGCAAGCAGAGTATGTGTTTTATTCGTTTTGATGACAATGTCATCTACGTACACCTGCACATTCTTGCTGAGCTGGTCGTGCAAGCATTTCTGCATGCATCTCTGATAGGTTGCACCCGCATTCCTCAAGCCAAAACACATGACACGATAGCAATAAGCCCCGTACGGGGTAATGAAAGCGGTCTTTATTTGATCAGCAGGATTGAGTGCAATCTGGTGGAAACCAGAGTAGGCATCTATGAAATACAGCAGTTCACAACCAGCAGTGGAATCGATCACCTGATCGATGCGAGGTAACGGGAAGGGATCCTTGGGGCATGCCTTGTTCAAGTCGGTGTAGTCGACACACATGCGCCATGCAGTGGCAGCCTTGGGATCCTCCTTCTTCTTCTCGACCATGACCGGGTTGGCTAGCCAATCCGGATGCAGCACCTCCATGATGAAATTGCTTATCAGCAGCTTGGTGATCTGGTCACCAATGGCCTTCCTTCTCTCATCTCCGAAGCGGCGCATAGCCTGCTTCACTGGCTTGGCGTCAGGACGCACATGTAGTGAGTGCTCAACCAACTCCCTCGGTACTCCTGGTAGATCTTCATTGGACCAGGCGAAAACATCCCGATTCTCACGGAGGAAGTGGATGAGCTCGCTTTCCTATTTCTCCGCCAACCCGGAGCCAATGATGGCTACGCGGTCGGGGAACTCGGGGTCGACCTGGACCTTCTTGGTTTCCTGAGATGCCTGGAACGCGGTCCCGTGTTGGGTACTCGGCACGCCTTGTGCACCAGCCTGCGCGGATTGCGCCATAGCCACCACCTCATACATCTTCTTCTTCTCGGCAGCAATCACCATCGACTCCGCCAACTGGGAACCAGCAGAGGCACACTCCATGGACTTCTTGTAATCACCAGAGATGGTAATTATGCCATTGGGACCAGGGATCTTCATCTTCAGATACGCAACGTGAGTAGAGGCCATGAACTTGCTCAGAGCAGGCCTGCCGAGTAGAGCATGGTAAGGGCTCTGATGGTCAACCACTTCGAACCGCAGGCGCTCTGCGCGGCAGTTCTCCCTGGTACCGAATAGCACATCTATCCACACTCGGCCAATCGGGTTGCACGAGATCCCGGGCACAATGCCATGGAAAGTGGTCTTGCTGGGCAGCATCATGTTCTCGGCCAGCCCAAGCTTCTCAAGTGTGTCTTTGTACACGATGTTGATGCTGCTGCCGTTGTCGATTAGCACCTTGCTGAACCTCACATTCTTCTCGGGCCCCAGGAAGGTAGGATCCAGCACCAAGGCGTAGCTACCCGGATTGGGCATCACCTTGGGATGATCTACTCGGGACCACCTGATCTCCTGGTCACACCAATACATGTAGTGAGGGACAGCAGGAATCACTGCATTGACCTCCATGGCACACCTGTGCTGTGATTGCTTGTCGACTGGCTCAGAGGTGAAGATCATGTAGCTCTCATGGTGCTCTTGGTACTGGTTGGAGCCTCCGCCCCCACTGTTGCCGTTGTTGTTGTTGCACTGGTAGTTGTTGTTGCCTCTGTTGTTGTTGCGGTTGTAGTTGTTGTTGTTGTTGCGGTAGCTCTCATTGTTGAAGTGACGGTTGGCTCCTAAAGCCACTTGGTTCACATTTTCTCTTCTCGGGAACACTGACGGCCGAGCTGCGGGTGCGCGAGTGGGCTGCACATTGGCATTGGCCGCTGGCAGAGGAGGAGGAGGAGGCAAGCCATCATTCTTGATCACATCCCACCACTCGCACTGCCGAGTAGTGTGGTTAGCAGGCCTTGAGGGGTGGTGAGTGTGAAAACTGCATGGGCCATCCTTCATGTCGTCAAAGACGAACTTCCTCGGCTGCTCGGAGTTGCCGCTACCCGACTGAGGAGTACGGAATGGTTTCTTGTTGCCTTGGCCCTGGTTCTGGTTCTGCCCGTAGGCTCCAGCAAGTTTTTGCCTTTGGCTACTCCCAGCTCCAACAGTCACTGCATTCACCTCTTCAGGGTCGTACCGAGTATCTATTCGGTCACCCCTGCGCTTGTTGCGGAACTCGTTGCGCTTGCTGTTGCTGAAGTTTCTTCTCGGCTCAGAGGAGTCCATCAGGGGCTGAGTAGGATCGCCGAGTGCGTACTGATCCGCAATCTTGATGGTCTCTGCCAGAGTGTTTGGCATCTCCCTCTGCAACCTCTGCCACAACATGCTGCCATGCCTGCATCCCTGCGCAAACCAAGTGATGGCCTGGGCTTCATTCACACCTTCACAGGTGTTCCTCAATGTGCTCCACCGAGTAAGGTACTCGCGGTCTGTCTCGTCTTCTCGTTGCCTGCAAGCGGACAGCTGTTGTGGCCTATTCGGCCTCTTGTAGGTGCTGGTGAAGTTGCTGACGAAGGCGTCCGAGAAATCCAGCCAGCAATTTATGCTGTGCTTGGGCAAGTTGTTGAGCCAAGTGCGAGCTGGACCCTCTAGCATCTGCGGGACGTACCGCACTGCCCATCTCCTGTTGCCGCCCGCAATGTGGAGTGCGGTGACGTAATCATTGAGCCAATCTTCGGGCTTGGTGCTGCCGTTGTAGCTCTTGGTGCCCCTTGCGAGCTGGAAGTTCTTCACGGATGGCTCGTTCATGATGCGCGGGCCAAAGCACTCGGGGCCAGGAGGACCCGTGTTCTCCAGCCGGGCTGACAAGTTGATTCGGTCCAGCTGATGCCTTGCATCTCCAGGCGCCAACACGCGCTCGCCAACACGGTCCAGAATGTCATAGCCTGCCATCTCCATAGCCAAGTAGCCGTCATCATATCTGTCCACATGCACAGCTGCAGGTTGTTCCACCGGGTTGGCGACTGGCGCCACTGCGTGCGGCTGCTGCCTCTGCCGAGTAGGCTGAGCAGCGGGACGCTGAGAAGGACCTAGGCGCGCTCCACCTCGGGCCTGGCTTTGAGCTTGTTGGGCTTGGGAGCCTGCTCTTGCAGCGTTGTGTTCCTGCCCGGGCTGCTGCGGCACAGCAAGCTGTCTCACGGCAGCAGCCGGGTCATACACCTGCATTTGCCTATCTCTGGCGGAACGTCCGCTGCGGCTCTTCTCGCGGCTGGGGTGCGGAGACGAGGCCTGATCGTTAGATCTAGCCGCGTGCGAGTGCACCACCTGCGAGGCTCCATCGCCCGGGTTGGCTTTCCGGAACTCCTCATTCTGCCTAGCAGCCTCTAACACCAACTCGTTGAGCCTCTCTTGCTGCCTAACGCGCGCGTCGCCGTCGAGACGAGGCAACTCGGCAGCTACAGCCTCTGCAGCTCTAAGTGTCTTGGCGGGTGTGCTGTATCTAGGCCTAGTGGAAGTGTTTGCGGTGGCGGACTGAGCAGAAACCTCTACAACTGTCGCCATCTCGGCACCAAGGTTACGCCGCGTGGCGCCTACTCTGCTAGCTCTCCTAGTGACTGGCGTGAAGCCGTGAGCCTTGTTGTACTCAAGCTGATCTAAGCTAAGCTCTAGCCTGACCTTGTCCAACTCCGCCTGCTCGGCGAGCAGCTCCTGGCGTTGCCGCTCGAGCTGCTCCTTCATGCTCAGGAGCTCGAGGTCGGTAGGAGGCGGCATGCCATTCCGCCCAGCCGACGCGGGAATAGTCGGAGTGGTGGAGGGGGGGAGGTTGCAGTCCTTCTCGTAAGGCCTGTGAGTCCTGCCACCAGCGCTCGAGGCAGCAAGATCCTCGACGACGGCCGCGGCGCCAGTAGCAGCTGCACCGGCGTTTGCCGCCAAGCCGGTCACCATCACCTCAGTGCGGTCCGCAGAACGGCGCGCAGACCTTCCGCGAGTAGCGATCACCGCAGGAGGATCCTCCGCGTCATGCACCATCTCGGGGTAGACACGGTCGGTGACGGTGGCGACGTAGACGAGGTGCGCGCCGAAGGAGATCACCGTGCCGCCCTCCGGCATGGCCTTGCCGCCGAAGTCGCCTGCGTTGTCGGTGACGAAGTCGAAGGAGCCGAATCTGTGGACAAGGCCACAGACTACGCGCTCCGCTGAAGAAGATCCCGTCCGAACAGAAACTCCAGCCAGCGCCGCTGGTTGCCCCACGGTGGGCGCCAACTGTCGTGGTGGTGTCACGGCAGATGCCATAGGATGGCTAAAGATGTGGGGACGATGGACGCTGGAGGTGCTCGGGGAGGGATCACGCGACGAGTAGCCGCGTGAAGTAAGAACTAAACACTGCAAACAACACGATCTACCCAGGTTCAGGGCCCTCGTGAGGAGGTAAAACCCCTACTCCTGCCTTTCTCTATGTATTCTGGTGTCTCACCGAGTAGCCACAGTACAATGTTCTTGCTACCGAGTAGGCACTCTTCTCTCTTTGTGATGAACTAGGTCAAGAATCTAGGGTTTCCTGTGTCCCAGCATGCGATCCCTCACGCAGGAGGCGGCGGGGCACCTTATATACACGGTGCCCAGCCGGATACGTCCAAACACGGACAAGTGTCGACATAGTGTGCACATCGTCCTTCTTCCGAGTTCCCGCTGACAGCTTTGGTTCCTAATCTTGGCTGCATCCGGAAAGTCGTTGGGCAAAACCAAGGGGACAGTCTGGTATCACTGTGCCAAACACAGAGTAGGGCCCCCTTATCCTGCGACCGCCTGCTTCCACACTGTCGCTGTCAGGCAGGCCGGTCCCAGATGAACAGTAGTTTGAATAGTGCCAAGTACGGACCCAGGATACGCGGGATCCTGTGTCAGAACGGCTCCTTTGACTTCTGGCCCGAGTAGATTCCCGCCAATCTTACTCGGACCAGCTCTTCTACTCGATCGGACATAACTTGCTTGATATCTCCTTCTGGTCATCTTTTCGTAAGACCGAGTAGCAGTCGACCGGGTAGCAATTACCGGGTAGGCGGCTACTCGACCAAACTTCTCTTCTGACCTTTGCCTTTGCCACTTGCCTTTACCCTACTCGGGGGTAACCCCCCGACAGGCGGTTAGCGCAGTGGTTGTCGTCGAGCGTAAGGAGGATGGGAAAGATCACCCGGTCCAGAGGCCGGTTTATTACGTCAGCGAGGTATTATCAGAAGCAAAACAGCGCTACCCACATTGGCAAAAGCTGGTTTTCGGGGTCTTCATGGCCAGTCGGAAACTGAAGCCGTATTTTCAGGAGCACCCCATAACAGTGGTCAGTTCTATACCAATGTCGGATATCATCAGAAACTCGGACGCAACAGGCAGAATAGCCAAGTGGGCGGTCGAGATGGGAGATTATCACATCAACTACGAGCCAAGGTCAGCAATCAAATCTCAAGCTCTAGTCGATTTCATTAACGATTGGACTCACACAGGCATGCCCACCATGGCTCCAAATTCCGAGTCTTGGATAATGCACTTTGATGGTTCCAAGCAGTACGAGGGATCAGGGGCTGGAGTGGTGCTAACATCACCCAAAGGAGACAAGTTAAGTTACGTATTGCAGATTCATTTTGATTGTTCCAATAATGTGGCCGAGTATGAGGCCCTATTGCACGGCTTAAAGGTAGCCAAGGAGATGAACATTAAGAGGATACGATGCTTTGGAGATTCGGACCTTGTGGTACAACAGGTCTCAGGAACTTTGGATAGAAAAGACGCAACTATGGCAACATACCGCAGAGAGGTGGACAGGGTTGCCGGATGTTTTTCCGGGTATGAGGTGGAGCACATAGACAAAAGAAAAAACGAGGCAGCAGACGCACTCGCCAGACTCGGCTCGCGCAGAGAGCCGGTCCCACCTAATGTTTTCCTGGACGAGCTATGGCGACCATCAGTTAAAACCGAGTCTGAGGAAGAACTGGCAAATCAAGACCCGGATTTGGAGCTCGTGGCCACAGTACGTGCTGTTCCCGAGTGGACAGAGCCGTTCCTGGCCTACCTATCACGGGGCGAGTTACCACAGCAGGAGGTATTAGCAAGACAAATTCTGAGACGAGCAAAAGGATATTCTATCATCAATGGGGAATTGTACAAAAGAAGTGCAGCAGGAGTCTTTTTGCACTGTGTAGCACCAGAAGAAGGCCGACAGATCCTCAAGGAGATCCATGAAGGTGATTGTGGGCATCATGCATCCACAAGATCCCTTGTGGCTAAAGCTTATCGACATGGTTTCTTCTGGCTCACGGCCCTAGCAGACGCGGAGCGCTTGGTGGCAAGGTGTGACGGATGTCAAAGGTACGCTCGCCAAACCCATGTGCCGGCTATGGAACTGCGAACTATCCCGTTAACCTGGCTGTTCGCTGTTTGGGGTATGGATATGGTTGGCCCCTTCCACATGTCACCTTGCAAAAAGACACATCTCTTAGTGGCAGTTGATAAGTTTACCAAGTGGGTTGAGGTAATGCCAGTTACCAATTGTGAAGCAATTACAACAGTCAAGTTCCTGAAAAGGATTATCTATCGGTTCGGATATCCCCACAGCATAATTACCGACAATGGAACCAACATGTCCCTTGGCGAGATGGAGAAGTTTTGTGGAAATAATGGCATCCGTTTGGACATAGCCTCAGTGGCCCACCCACAGGCTAATGGACAAGTAGAAAGAGCGAATCAGGAATTGCTTCGTGGATTAAAACCATGGTTGCGAGTCCCGTGTATCAGAGCCGCTGGTGCATGGGTAGAGGAGTTACCTTCAGTAGTTTGGGGTATCAATACCACACCTAATAGATCTACTCAGATGACACCGTTCTTCATGGTTTATGGCGCAGAAGCAGTGTTGCCGAGTGATATTATCCATGACTCGCCTCGAGTATCGGCTTATGTCGAGGTGGAGAACGAGAAGACCCGGCAAGATGCCGTGGATATGCTAGAGGAACACAGGGAACAAGCTTTGGAGAGATCAGCCATATATCAGCAGGATCTGCGAAGGTATCATAGCCGGCGCGTGAAAACCCGGGTCTTCCAGGAAGGAGATCTGGTTCTGCGCCTGGTGCAATCAAAGGAAGGAAAACACAAGTTATCACCGCCATGGGAAGGACCGTTCATCATAAGCCGGAATCTGCACAATGGATCATATTACTTGATAGATGCAAGGGAAGAGTCGGCTACGGTTAACGACACCTCCCATACCACTTCATCTATGCAAGAGAAAGAAAGACCATGGAACGTGGCTCAGCTGCGTCCCTACTATACTTAGTATAGCCTAGATTCATAAAGTGGAATTGCACGATGTAACAGGCAGCAGGTTTCAGACGCACTCTTTTCCTATCCAGGGTACCTAAGGGGACTGGAGGGTTTTTAATGAGGCGGCCTGCTGATCTAACTTTTCTCATATCAATAAAGAGATGGTTGAACAATATATTGTTTCCTTTTCATGTGTCTTCATCACTTTTTATTTCTGTTATACTTTTTATCTTTCTTCCAGGTAAGTATTGTTTACTGTTTTTTAGTACATTAGCTTCTTTAGCAGTTTGCGTTATTTAGGTCTTGGGGGCTGATTGCTTGAATAGCACAGTTACAAACTCAAAGACCCGGCCATGATGCCTATGAGTTATAAGGGCCGATTACTCGCAAACGAGTACGGCTGCAAGCTTATAACCGGACAAAGGAGCCAAATTTTCTTTACTTTTCTTACTTAAGCTCGATGTGACTCGCACTAAAGTGGCATGATTTGCTCGCATATGATCACAATCAGTCATGATGCCCAATGGGACTTGCCTGGCCCTGTCTTCGTATAGATGTAGCAACATGATTATCCACGCGAAAGCCGGCTTACAGTACAAGAGAGCCAAAAGGGTCATCTAAACCACAAGTTATGCAGAGTACAGGGTTAATAACCGGAAACTCACTGTTATTAAGCATAACTTCAAAACCTATGTGAAACGGCTCTACGTTTTGGGCTTTGGCAAAGACAATTTGTTCTATTTGAAAGACCTAACACCCTAGACTCGGAAGTTCGGGCCTTGAGGACTGGGGATTTTGAAAAAAAAGAAACAAATTATCTAGCTATTAAGCTCAAAACCCCAAAAATCCGAGTCTGGGGGACTTGGGGACTTAGAGAAAAGTCCACCTGTCAAAACCCGCGAAACCCGGAAACCGGGTCTCACAAAAGGAACCATAAAGTAAGTCGGAATATCAAGACTAAATGAGCTCAAAGGCAGATAAATATCAAAATCATCCAAAGGCCAGAAGAGCCACGAGATATATCAGGGCATTAAAGTGCATTACAAACCATAATAGTAGTATCAAAGGTGCACAGGCGCACCATCAAAAATAATTGTTTAAAAGGCCCATTGGCCGAATGACGCATTTGATGACAGTGGACAGCAAATATCACTCGACATCTTGGGCTGAGGCATCCATCTTTTCCTTGCCCTTGCCAGCCGGGTCCTGTCCCTTGACTTGCTCTTCAGCACTCTTGGTAGCAGCAGCACCCGGATCAGCAGTTGTGCCGGCCCGTGCGGGAGGAGGGACGGTTGGCGTGGAGGTAGCAGGCGCATAATCGGCCTCAGCCTTCTTCTTCGCGGCCTCCTCTCTCAACTGGGCAGCCTCCGCCTTCCATCGGGCCATCATGTCGTATGGCTTGGGAAGATCCGACTTGATAGCCTTGTCATCAGAATCAAATGCTGGAATTATGGCACTAAGGTCCAAACCATCGGCAATTATGCTGGCTGGGTGACGGACTTCCTTCTGGATGGCCTTGAAATTCTTCACGGAGAACTTGGACCCGTCGTGGTTAAACTCGGGAAACCCGCCTATAAGCTTGGCTGTCTCGAGTTTGGGAAGATACGCCTTAGCCAGCGCAAGACCCCGGGTTACCCCAACCCGGCAGGACGATCGTTTCCAGTGCCTAATCCATTCGGGGACGGTGGAGCAAGCGTCCAGCAGCATCTTCAGGTTGCCGTGCCCGGAACCCGGCCACCTCAGCTCCTGAAGGATCCATTTGGTTCCGGCGCACAGCTGCCGGATAGTGCTCTTGATGGTCTTCAACTTGGCAATATCATATTTGTCCGGGATTACTTCATCCGGACCTGCAGAAAGTAGCAAAAAACAACGAGTAAGGAAATCCGACTATTTATCAGAATGAGAATCCGGATCATAATTATCAAGTTAGCAATCGTACCAGCCAAAGCACGATACGTATCGGCAATTTGAACAAAAAGCTTTGTCAGCTCATCTTCTGCCGCATGAGCCCTCCTCCTATACTTCCTCGTGATCTTCCCACTCCTCCTAGCTTTAGCTTCAGCCGACTCACGCAGAGCCGCCTCCTTCTCAACGAGTTTGATGGCCTTCGCTAATTTTTTCTTGGATTGGGTCACGAACGCCTGAGTGGAGACACAAGGAAGGATTAGTCGGATATACTACAAAGTTCCAAGCAAATTATCAATAAATTCACTCGGAACTTGGGGACTAGATAAGGATACAGGCAACATTATTCGGATTTACCTCATGTTTAGCTATCAAAGCTTCTAAGATATTTTCTTCATCGGCCCTCAAGGTGTGCAGGGCATCAAGCATCTGGGAGAACGTCATGTCTTCGGGCCTGACACCAGAAGAGCCGACAGCTTGATCGCCTGGCGGGTGAACTTTCCCCGACTTTGGGGTCGAGACCCGGACTGTCTGGGTGTCCGGGTTTGGAGAACCCGTCTTTGTTTCCAGGATCTCAACCTCCTCGTCCTCAGCCTCTTCAGATGGCTTCGGAGACCCGGCTTCCTGGCGAGCCGGGTCACCCACGGGGCCTTGTTCCTGGTTATCTTTAACGTCATCGCCAGTCGCGGCATCCATATCATCGGTCGGCCCCTCCGTCTCCCGGTTCTCTGTTTCCATGTTCTCCGGGTCACTAAGTGTGACTTGGGCACTAAGGAAAAAAGAGAGAAATAGTTAAAGACAATGGATGAAAATTATCAAGTATACAAGGATATCATATAGTAAAGACTCACCCGGTGTTCACAGCGTAATCCGGTGGGAGCTCGCTGCTGGAAGCGGATGAAGCTGACATGGGAACCGATAGCGGAACCCGAAACTGCCCGGCCAGTGGATGGTTGGGGGAGGGGTGACGTCGAGGAGAGTTGGAAGGGTGAGGTGGAGGAGTACCGGCACGGCGGACTGGTGAGGTGGAGATGCCCGGGTTGAGGGGATCGTCACCCGGGGAACTCCGGGTCACCCTGCGCTTGGCCGGAAGAGATTCCTTCAAGTGTGATGAGTTGGATAATTGTTGGTTAAGTTTACGCATGTTATCAAAGGAATAGGGATCGGAGGACATAAAGGAGAAGGGAACCTTGGATACCACCCCTCTGGTCTTCCTCTTGTTCCCGACCGTTACTTCTTGTTCGGATTCGCTTTTATCGGACTCGGTGGCCTCTGGGTCCTCCTCGTCCTTGTCATCTTTGTCCTCCAATCCTGTAAGCCGAGTATGTATAGTCGGAAAAAGTTATACGTGTGAGCAAAATGATGCAAGTGAAGCTGATAGAAGACCCGGATGAATACCTTCATCATTGTCATCCGGTTCCTCGTCTTCTTCCGGGTCTCCGGAGGAAGGGGAGGTCTCAACATTCCAAAAGACATTATCGGCCTGAGACAAAGGTGTGAAGGTAGGGGTTAATAATTGGATCAAGTGAAAGCATGAAAATGAAGGTATATGTGCCGGATCTTACCGCAGGAGCCGGATTCTCGCGAGTGAAAGGCTCCAGTCCGGCTATGTTCCGGATGACGTCCAACTTTTCCGTCAAGAAGCTCTTGATGGTCTTGTTGGTGTCACCCGCCGGGTAATTCTTCGAAGAATATCGAAGAGAATCCGTAGAGTGCCCCGAGTACTCGCACATCAGTTTCGAGCGAGTGGAGTTGGGTTGGATCCGGAAGTTGACCCATGTTTTAACTAGATTGAGCCCAAGGAGACCTTGGGCAGAAAGGACGGCTATCTTTGCTAAGAGGGGTTGAATGGTTTCCCTGTCCGATTCAGGGGCAAAAGCGTTGAAGGTGTCGGAGATATCTAGGAGACCCTCCGAGTAACCCGGCAGTTTCCTCTCGCCGGGTGGGGAGGTGTCTCGACAGTAGAAGAAGGACAATTGCCAATGCTTAACATGAGAGTTTAAATTAAGAGTCGGCATCGGCGAGTTCTTGCGGCGCTGGATAGAAACCCCGCCGCAAGCTAAGAGCGCCCCGTCACCGCTTTCGCGGCACGGTTTGCATTGGAAGAGTTCAATGAAAAGAGCCAGATTTGGCGGAATGCACAAATAAGACTCGCAGAGGACAATGAAATGGGTTATGTTCAACATAGAGTTAGGCCCTATGTCGAACACCCGGAGGCCATAGTGGCGGAGGACTTCACGAAAAAAGAGTGACCCGGGGGGCGAAATCCCCGGATCACATGTTCGACGAAGCAAATTACCTCGTCCGGGTTAGGCGTGGGCCGGGTCTCGTCGCCCGGCACCCTCCAGTGGATTTCCTCCTGAGGGGGAAGGACACCTAACTCGGCCAGCTCCTCCAGCTTGGCCTTCGTCACAGAAGATCGCGCCCAGTTGGCGGATATTGATTGGGTCATCCTTGGCTTGGCCGTCTGCTTCCCTTTGGTCTTGGGCGCCATTGGTTCAGTCTGCAAAAGCACAAGACAAAAGGACACAAAGCATAAGACTCGGAAATCATGGATTCTCCGAGTGTCGATAAACTGCATGATAATTACGAATTATCCGGGTATCGAGTATCAGTACAGAAACTATGGGTTACTTACTTATTGGCAAGCATTTGTGGAAGAAGGTTGATTGCCCATGTATCTAGTGCAGGTAAAAGAACCGGAAGAAGTGGATTTTCCGGGTATCAATGACAGCCGCGGAAAATTTGGGCGAAATGAATCTAGATTGGAAAATTTACGGACGATTCTGCGGAGAAATTGATGATTAACAGTGATAGGGGAGTGATGTGTGACCATCTATCAAGCTATTGGACGAGCTAGCGTGGAACTATGCGACTTAATCCGGCGCGGAACGGGAAATGGCCCGCGGAAGACCAAGATCCAATCTAGGTCGAAACGGAGAAATTACCCATTAAATCAGGGGGAGTAGGAACCTTACCGGCGCGGATTGAAGGAGGATGCGACGACGACAGATAGCGCAGTCGCGGTGCCCCGGTGCGATTCCCGGCGGGCGGCTCGGAGACGCGGTGGCGGAGTTTGGCGGCAGCGCGGGGTGAGCCGTGGATGAGCGCGGACGGCGGCGGCCTTGTTCCGGTGATGCGCGCGAGATCTCCGTGGTGGTGCTCTGAGTGTTCGAATGGGGGTGCGCTGGAGGGGAGGAAGAGAATGTGAGCAATGGACCGTTAGGGTTAGGTCAACCCCTAGGTACCTATATATAGGTGCGGGTGGGGGGACCTAGGCTAACGGGCGGGAACCTAAATTTCCGGGATAAGGGATACCCGTCCGAGATTTTGGGGATATGCGTTAAGTGCCCGAGAGCGATATCCGGACAAGATAAGAAGGAAATCTTTCCGTGATATCAGGGTCAATTATCAAGCGAAGTAAGCCGGATCTTTGACATTCTCATCGAGGCATTGACCCGGAGAAGTAAACAATGGACTTAGAGAAAGCCGGGTTACTATATGGCCACCATGGAGTTAACCCTGGCTGTTTATCAAAGCAATCTAACCCGGCCTCTATGAACTTGTATGTTTGTTATTTTTGCAGGGAATAGCGTGCGCTTCAAGGAGGATCCCGTGAAGCCCAAGCTATTCTGGGGACTACTGATGGAGGGATGATAACCCGGTAGGCTAACGCCAAGGTGTAACTCGGCCCAAAGGACGCTGTGCAAGACCCGACTTAAAGATAAAGGAGCTTCTAGAAGGCCCAGGAACATAGGCCTCGTAACCCGGATTGTGGGTTCCGGTATGAAAGTTTAGGGTTTTGTAAGCAGTGTCCGGGTAGGATTCAGGGTGCGCCTTGGAGAGTAAGCCAGGGGGTCCGGATGTTATATAAGCCGGCCCCTAGGTTAGGGTTACACAAGCCTTTACGTGAGCAAGAACCTGATCGCTAGATCGAGAGATTTCGAGTATCCATTGTAACACCAGTATCGAGTTAATATATTAAGATCGTAGACTCGGTGACTTGATTGCCGACTACCAGATCGCATATCACCATGGTTTCCTTTGAGCTAAACCCTCTCCCAAACACTCGAGTCGATTTGCCCCAAGACAAGTTACCCCCGGTAACGTCTGCCGTGATTATCCCACGACATAATCCATGATTCCAAGTTTTTGACTGATAGGTCTTAACCCAGTCACTTGGCATGAAGATTGCATACTTTCGAGCCACTTCAACACTAAGGAAAGTTAAAACATACAAACCAGAGGACTTAAAAGGAAAGGAATCAAAACTCTGAAAAACTTGCAAAGACATAACTTCACTGCAAAGGATAAATACTTGTTCATACAAAAGATAAAATGCATTACAATTGATAGTCAATTGAAAGAACATTAATGATTTCTATTTGGCTACTTGGCTATGTAGGAATTAGACGGCGCCTTCGAACTCTTCCTCGTCGTCCTCGTCGCTGTTGCTCGGGTTCTCCGGAGTTGTCGGAATTTCTTCCTCTGGGTAGAACATTGAGGTAGACACCATCCGAGCTATCTTGGAGGCATGCCCC
The DNA here is from genome assembly GCA_028641055.1 of Alopecurus myosuroides. Classification (NCBI taxonomy): domain Eukaryota; kingdom Viridiplantae; phylum Streptophyta; class Magnoliopsida; order Poales; family Poaceae; genus Alopecurus; species Alopecurus myosuroides. The sequence goes on from CM054058.1 coordinate 253,369,082, forward strand.
TTGATAGAGTCGAAGATCTCTGCCCACTGAGCGTCCGTGTATCCTTGTGGAATACCGGTGGCGACGCGCCGGGATTAGGCGGTGGTATTGTGCATACACATTAGCCCAAGGGCCATGCGCACACCACCACGAGCGACAGACTGGAGCCAGGACTCCCTCTAGTTCGCCATCTCCGTAATGGCCTCTGGGAGTTTGCTGACTTCCGAGTATTCACCAGCTTTGTCCAGAATGCACTTGTTGATAAGTAGCATCCTGACATTATTTAGCTCGGAGACGAATAACCCGAAAGACCGGATTCTGTCAATCCGAGTGAGCAGAGGATTTCCTTCCGTTAAGAAAACCAAGAAAGGTTTAAAAAAATACAAAAGGAGGAAAAAAGGTATTTCGCAAAGTATAAGAAAAAACTTGGTAAAAGTACAAGAAACCTACCAGGAATTTTATCCATCTCAACGCCTTCTTCAAGGCGTTGATTGAGGGCATTCTTAAGGTCTCGGATGATCCTCTGATCTTCTCGGCTTGAGAAGAAGCTCGGGACTCGTCCATTCCCGAGGCAAGTTGGCTCGCTTCCAGATCTTTCTAGAGCTTTACAGTCATTTTGTAAAGCTCCGAGTTTTTTTTGCGGAGGATTTCGGCATTGCCAGCGTCCTCAGCAATCTGTTTGGCCTTAGCCAAAGAATCTGAGAAGAAAAAGAGCGGAAGAGTTAACAACTCGGAAAAAGACTTGGAAAAATTCAGAAAACAGAATCAAGGATTGAAAAGCATGCTTACATGCTGTCTCTTTCAGCTTCTTCAGAGCCTCGGATAGTTCCGAGTACTTCTCATTAAGGATACCAAGAAGAGATTTTACTTCCTGGTTCTTAATGGTGAGCTTCTCAAAAACTTGCACGTTTATATTTTCAGCGGTTTGCTAAAAAGTAGACAAAGGAAAAGTTTGCTCAGGCAAAAAATAAGCAGGAAAATGAGAAAAGCATTAAGGCAAAAACAGAAAGAATAGTCTTGTCTTAATACTTGGGGGCTAGAGATATTACCTGGCTCATTTTTTGCAAACCGGCGATATTCTTAGAGAATTCCTTGGCGTATTCCGCGAAGGTAATCCCCATGTGGTGAAGGCCGTCTTGCATAACCCGACGAGGCGAGAACACGTAACTATTCCGTACGATAAGTCCGCCTTTGGCTAAGGGCGAATCAAGGGGGCTCGGGCAAAGAATTTTTTCACCCACGGATGGATGTATCCGCGTTCGTCAAAGCATGCTTCTTGTTTTACCTTGAACCTCTCGTCGAAGGTTGGCATTGTTTCCGCCTCGGGAGGGTTCGAGGGCCCGTCCTGCTCTGGTTCCGCCCTTTCCTGCGCATCCGTGTCAGATGCAACAGACTGGCTGGACTACAGGGGATACTCCTCCCGAGCAGTCGAGTTTTCCTCCCCAACCGCCATTGGAGTGTCTAGGCAGCTGTGGGAGATGGCTTTGCTCCCCTGTGGGCGGCGGCTTTTAGCTTCGTCCTGCCTTTTCCTTTCAGAGTGGTAGGGGCAAGGCTAGAAAAGAGAGAAGGATCACAATCCGAGATAAAAATTCCGAGAAAGAATACACGCAAGAAAAAGCATGCAAATATAAAAGTTCCGGGTTTTACCTGGAAGTGGCGACGGGGACACCGTCAAGGTCGATAACTTCCTGGCTGGAAGATATCTTCTTGCGTTTCCGCCCTCCAGCTGACTGAAAGTTGGCTTTTAGCGCAGCCAATTCGTCATCAGTGGCAAGATCTTTCTCAGGAATATCAAGAAGCTGCGAAAGAAACAAAAACCCGGATTAGCATTGAAACATCCGAGAAAAGAAAGAATTCGAGAAATTCCCCAAAAGACAAATAAAAAAAGCATACCTTGGGAGCAGGGTTTCCGGCGTGGTACATTTGTCGGCTCTCCTCGTATTCATCACGAGTGGAGACGAGTTGGTTCACGCGCTTCTTGAATTCTTTCTTCGACAAAGCGCTCTTTGTCGCCCTCATCGTGTCGTCCGGGCCCGTGTATTCACACATAAGCCGACTGCCGCGAAAGGAAAGAGGCTGAATCCTCCTCCCGAACCAGCATAGAATTGTATCAATGCCAGTCAAAGGAGGAGTTGAGGAGACGAGTTTCACAATCCGTCTCTTGATTCTCATCAGGTCTGGAGGCAGAACCTGGACCGCGTCCAATGCCCAATTGTCTTGGGGCGTGGCCGCGGAATTGATGAAAGTCGGAATGCCCGTATCTTTTCCGGGATACGGAACATCCGAGTGATAGAAAAACAAGCCCGTCCGGAATTTGACGGACTCGGAAGTCTTGATTTTGGGGAACCAATCCTCCCTATGCCTATGGAAGTTGAAAGAAATGGTTCCGCAAATTGGAAGAACACCCTCAGTGGTGTTGCGTTTTACGTTAAAACAATATTAGAAAAAGTCCAGGCGGGGTCCTATCCCTAAGTAACCCTCGAAGAGGGCCTGGAACCCGGCTAAATACAGAATGGAATTAGGCGAAAGGTTGTGGGGTTGGATGTTGTAGTGATCTAGCACCTGGAGGAAAAACGCAGATGGCGGAAAACCCATATCTCTGTTGATATGGGACGCCAGAACTACGTGTTCTCCGGCTTGTGGAGATGGCTCAGTGTCGTCCTCGCCAACCCGCCATTTTTCTTTCACGACAAATCCGTCTTTCTCCATTGCCGGAAGAAGAGTCGGGGCCACATTGAAGTGGCTCCAGTTTTCGGTGTTTTCCTCTTCTTCTTCCTGGCCTCCGACAGTGGCGGAAGCGGTGGCGTTGTCACCGCCGCGAGCAGAGTTTTCCTCCTCCTCAGTGTCGGGGAAGAGAGGATGAGGAGGAGGTGTGGCCGAGGGCGACGGCGTGGTTTCGGTGGCGGTATGGAGATCCCCGCCCGCCGACTCGTTGGCAGATCCCTCCGGCGCGCTCGCAGAAGCGCGCGGAGGAGTTCCAATGATGGGGTCGAGGTCGTTGATGAGATCCTCGAGGACAACGTCGACATATGCGGTCTCGGTCGCGCGAGGAGAGTCTCCGGTGGCCATTTGCGGGCGGCGTGGCCGAGAGTTGGAACCACCGATGTTTTCTTCCGGTAAAGGGCTCGGGAGCTCGGGTTTGCGTTTTCTCTGGAACTTGGGCTCGAGGAACTGGGCGGTAGAGTGCTATGGTGCTCAAGTGACTCGAGAAGGAAGAAGGAAGCGGAAGGATAGCCGGAGGCCCCGAGGTGGCTATTTATAGCCCGGATGCGTGGAGATTAGCTCCAACGGCTCTTTTAGTCGTTGGATGATTGACGTGTGTAATGCCTGAAAATCCGGGAAACAAGGGGGCGGGTTGATTATTGCTATCTCCTCGTTTCTCGCGCGAGAATCTGTCAGAGATAAGGGTTCAGACTTTTTGACTGACCCCTGATTACCGTGACGTAAGCAAGTTTTCATCGCTTGCGTCACTGATTCCTTCTCCTCGAAGGCTCGTGGGAGAAAAGCCAGATTTCGGTAAATCCGAGTTTGGCATTGAAGAAATTTTGATGAAAGAAGAATCAAGACAAAACACCGACATTTTTAGGAAAGAATACAAATCCACAGGGAACGGCAGAATGAAGTCTTTATCCTTCTTGGGGCTACTGTTAGATATATACCAATTAGGGATATGTCCGGCATTGGCCTAAGGCCGGATTACTAGGGTGGCCCACGGGCAATGGAGCTATTCCATTGGGCGGCCCAGTAAGCTGACGTGCAGGAAGCCGGATTCTGGAAAAACCCGGACCACGACCCAAAGTGGTGCGGCTTGGAGGAGAAGACGGATTCTTTACTTTCCAAATTAGATACTTTCCGTAGTCTTCTAGATTTCCTTTATGTAAGCCCTAATGCTACCTATATAAAGCCGGACGGGAGCAAGAACAGACAGACAATTAGTTAGAAGCCAACTCGCCGAGAAGTTGATCCTCGCCGGATTAGCGAAACCATACTCACCATTGTACTTTGTATACTTCAGGTTTCAACCCTGATTTAGTGAGATTGCAGGAGTAGGAACGCCGCCTAGTTGCGTCGTACCGAAACTGAGTAAACTCGGTGTTCTCGTTTTTCCACGTCCCCTCGCGGTTCTACCAGTAGGATTATGGCACCCCCGTCCATGAACCTTACTATGATGTCTCGACAACACCACTTGGATGTTACTCCCCACTATATTTCAATTTTGTATTTCTGTTAGAGTTATATGCTTGATCTCTTTTTCTCTATGTATAGGATCAAACCTTTTCGGAGGCGCATGCGTCAACACAAAGTTAATGCAGTTAGTTGGGTCAGCTGCTGGAATTATGGAGTCTTGGTGTGGGGATCGGGGCCATAAACTCGTCCTAATCTTTCTTCCGGGTCATTCAACCGGCACGAGCAAGGCGTGTTCATTGCAGACGCGACGCTCATGAATGAGCCACACGGTTGGAGCGGGACAGGGACATGCATGTGCACGTAGCCGGTATTAGAGCTCTCTCTCTCTCTTTTTTTCTTGAGGGAACGTAGCCGGTACAGCTTTAATGAATGACGGGCCATAGCCCACGGGCCATTCCGACTTCCATGAGCGGTTCCCCGTCAAATCATCAGTCTCGGGGCCCGTTAACCTTCTCAGCCCAATCGGTAAATATCATCGTCATTCTCCACAGCCAGCACGCGGCCGAGCACACCATCTCTTCCCCCTCACTGCTCCCCCGCCTCCCGAAGAGGAGATAACGCAGGACAAGAAGGCAGGGGCAGGTGCTCGCGCTTTACCGCCCCCCAGCTAGGGCCATTTTTTCTTTTTAATTCTGCCACCTCCTGCCTGAGTTTGCGAGTTACTCGGTGGGGAGTGCCTCCGGAAGAATGAAGTAAGGGTCGTCCCCACCGGCCTACCAGGTGTGATGGCGGCGGCGCCGCCAAGCGCGAGCATGGGGCTGCTCAACCTCGGCGGGTGCGGGGTTTTGCTCCCTTCGTTGCAGCCTAATTCGTGCCCCTCTCACGGGTTTTTGGTTCAGAGAAGGGACATCTCGGTGAGCTGGGGTTTGTTGAGAAGAGGCAGGGTTCTTGACCCCGGCTTCCGGGCTTCGGGTGCATTGGCTAGCGGCGAGGCTGGCGCCGGTTCGTCGGAGTTGCGGCACATCGAGAAGGAGCTCGCTTTTAGCCCCACATTCACTGACTATGTGAAGATGATGGAGTCGGTGAAGCTGGACAGGAGCAAGAGTTTTAAGGGGGGTGATTCGGATGGCCGGAGCTCGAGGAGGAGGTTCGCGGGTGACGGTGATGCCTCAGCCGGCCCACGAGTGGATAGGGAGTCAGCTGATCCAAGGAATAAATCATTTGAGAGGAAAAGAGGGGCTCTGAGGGACAGAGGGGCCGACCAAGGCAGGGGAGAGAGATCGGGGATGAATGATAGGGCAGAAGAGTTTACTGGATTGGTGGGGAAAAGAATGGCCGGTGATGCTGGAAATAGCAGTAATGGCCAGGGAAAGGTTGAAGAATATGTACAGAGAAGAATAGTTCGAGGGGAACGAAGCAGAATTGGGGACAGTACTGATAACAATGACCGCAAGCAGTCTGCATCACATGTCAAGACTGAAGATAATAGAGGTAGTATGGCTGCTCATGAATCAACAGGGAACATGTATGACCAATCGAATGCACGGAAGGATTTACAAGGACGGGCAAGTTCTTCTGTAAGTCGAACTTCTGTCACTTGGGATAGCAGCATTGGATTGAAGAACACCAAGTCCATAAACAAGGGAAGAGAGGATTTTACTAATCCAAGAAGTAGTCCTAGAGAGCGACGAATTTCCAACAGCGAGGTCAATGCTGACAGTAAATTTCAAAGATACCAGCGTAGAATAGAAAGTTCTGGAAGAAATCCTGTAGATGATAGGTTTGGGGATAATGGCATGGACTATAACAAGCCTACTGTAAGCAAAAGATACGGTCATACGCATACATTGTCTGAGAATTATGGTCATCGAAGTGATAGTTTTGAGCGTGGAAAACCTCAAACGATTCGAATGCGGAGGGGTGAAAATGTGCATCCGGGGAAGTTCGGTAGGAGGGATTCAAAAGATGTCTTTGATGACAGGGCTGCTTTCAAGACTTTTGAGACATTCACTGATGTCAGGAACAGGCCACGGGCTCTTCAAACGGAAATAGAAGAGAGAATTCAAAAATTAGCCAGCAGGTAATTTGTTTTATTTTAGTGCTTGAGTTATCGTATTTCTCTGCTCTATTGAATATTAGCCCAACAATTATAATGGACAGAGGATTCTTCATATAATTTTCTGTTCTAATACTTGAGTTGTCATTGTTTTCTGCTATATAAGTTGAACATAGTAGCCTCTTATTCTTGCATGCATAATAGCCTCTTCTAATCACGAAAATATGGTCCATGATGGTAGGTTATATGTACTCATTAGCATGATCAACCCCTTTGCTATTACCCTGTGCAATTCAAATATTATTTGAACTGCTCTTTATGTTTACTAGTGACACAATTTACAAATCATTCACAACAAGTATATGGTGATCTGACGGTACTCAGTGTATATTTTGATTAATCATTATCAAATACTATATGATCATTATTCTAACGAAATTACTCAGCTTCTACAAAGATCACGCTCAAACATATTTCTTACACATTTATTGGTTATTTACATGTTTTAATGTAGTAAGAGGTATTTCTTAAAAAATATCAGGCTGTTCCCACTTAAAATTTATTACCAGGCTTTTATTTACATTATGAATTTTGATGTCTCAATGCAAACTTATTTACAGTTTGTTTCTGGATAATTCTTTTTGGAATGTTCATTACAGATTGTAATCCATCAATGGAACTTGTAAGCTGAGCCAACTAAGAAAATATTAATGTATCTCTAGCTTTCCACAAAATTGATTCGTATTAATCATGTGGAGTTTTTATCGTCTTAGTTAAGTCCTTATAATTCTTTATTTTTCAAGGCTCAATGCTACAGATGTAAATACCCCAGAGTGGAAATTCTCCAAGATGATTCATGATGCAGAAATCAAGTTCACTGATCACTCTATACTAAGGATTGTTCAAATCTTGGGTCGTTATGGAAACTGGAAATGTGTTTTGCAAGTTGTTGAGTGGCTTCAGTCACGTGAAAGATTCAAGTCCTACAAGAGCAGGTAAACTAGTAGCCCACTTATATAATTCCCTGTTCTTATGGATCTTAAATCTGCATTTTTTGTATCCATTCCATGCAGTTTAACTGCTTTGATGTATGTAGTACAGGTATAATGCGTAACGAGTTGTTAATCATATAAATAAGTTGGTTGATTGATTTGTGCATCCTTAGAGTAGTTTCTTTGGTTAATTTTTCCTGCTACCTCCATATGGTCTCATTAAATATGTACAATGTTTAGTTTATGTTGTACATATGATTTTATAAAAAGTACCTTCTGATGTAGGTATATTTATACAACAGTCCTTGATGTTCTTGGGAAGGCAAAGAGACCTTTCGAGGCATTGAATGTATTTTACACCATGCTGGTATAACTTCTACGTATCTTCATCTTGTTTTCTACAGAAATACTAATCTTCATCTTATGGGCATCTTATTTAGATGTTGTTCCTGGACTTTATTTGCAGGACCAGTTGTCCTCTTATCCTGACATCGCGGCTTATCATTGTATTGCTGTGACTCTGGGGCAAGCTGGTCTTGTGAAAGAACTATTTGATGTGATTGATTGCATGCGTTCTCCCCCTAGGAAGAAGTTTATGGTGGGTCCCATTCAGAATTGGGATCCTCGGTTGGAACCAGACCTCATTGTGTACAATGCGGTGAGTTTATTTGTAGCAAATGTGACTTGTGAGTGGAATCAGCGCACTCTGAACCTGGCATGTTGAAGTTTATTGGGTATTTGGTATTCAGTAGAATATGACTGCTTCTACTGCTATGTAGGTATTGAATGCTTGCGTGCAACAGAAGCAATGGGAAGGGACATTCTGGGTGCTACAACAGTTGAAAGAGAAGAATATTCGCCCAACAAATACAACATATGGTCTTGTAATGGAGGTATGCTGATTATGATACAAGTGCAAATGCAACATGAAACATACTCCCTCTATTCTCTCCACCCAACTAAACTCGGCCCAGAAGGAGCATTTCTACAAACTTCTATAGATTTTCCGGAAGATAACTAAACATTTTTCATTATATTTTCTTTGGATAAAACTATACATGAAAGTTGCTAAGATCTATTTTCTATTTAACTTTCTCTTGCATGGTTCCTAGGAGCTGCTAATTGTACAGAATGGTTTGTGCATATGTTTCACTTGTAAAATTGCTACTCAAACTTGTTTTTGTCACAATATCATGTTATGTATTTTGGGCACAATTCTTTATGCAGAATAATCCATTTTTAGTCTAGTTTAATTTCGTGCTACTGCAGGTAATGCTTGTTTGTGGCAAGTATAACTTGGTGTATGAGTTCTTCGACAGGGTCAAGCAAAAATCAATACCTGGTGCGTTGAACTATAAAGGTAACAACAAGAACTTTACAGTACCTTTTAAAGCAAGTTCATGTCTCAAACTTCATGCTGGTTGCAGTTCTCGTAAATGCACTTTGGAGAGAAGGAAAGATTGCTGAAGCAGTCATGGCTGTGAAGGACATGGAAAATCGTGGAATTGTTGGTTCCGCTAGTCTCTATTACGATCTTGCTCGGTGCCTTTGCAGTGGAGGGCGGTGCAAAGAAGCATTTCTCCAGGTTCGACATACAAAACTGCAGTTAATATGTAACGCACTTGCCATAGCTTATGTTGACAGCGAAGTTCATTTTGTTACTTATTTTCATCTTGATTTACTCCCAACCGTTGAAAATAGATAACAGAACATAAGTTTACACTGGCGACACAGTAGATTAAGTATTTCAACTGCCCACTAAGTCTTAGAATCAATGAATAATATTTTATGTTGGTTTGACTGTTTGTGTAACTTTACAATTCACTAGTTGGTATCATGGCCTCATGGGCACAGTTAATGTTATGCTTGGTTATTTACTTGCAGAACATATGGGGTTTCAGACATTTGTCCTCAATCAAGAAAAGACCAGATTGCATAAAATCATATTTTGGTCGAAGTAGGTACTATGTAGTTGATAATGCAAAACAAGCTGTCAGAAAGAATGGAATTAGGTTCCGACAATCTAATTTTTATTGCAGAGCTTTTGATTTTTAGGAAAGTTTGAACCAGCTACCTAGGAAATGATAACACTCGGTGCTTTTTTGGTTCAAAGAATTGCAATGTCATGCCCACTTGATTCCGACAGGATTGTGTTTGGATCAAAGTTTGTTTGATTGAACCATGGGAAAAACAAAGGATCCTTTCCAAGAGGTTGAAGTGGATGGAAAGTTTCACATGAAACCTAGCACAAATGAGTCCTTAGGAAAAGTTTCTATATAATTAAACTTTACAGCTAAAAAAAACAGACAATAGAAAAATCCTCCAAATTTCCTGTGAAAATCCGTCGAATCGTGAAATCAGGAACATTTTCCTAATGTTTTTCTTAATCCTGCGTGGTTAGTCTCATATGACTTTACAGCGAACATTTTTTGGGTTAACACTCAACTACAATTGAGCCTCTGTATCTGTATTTATAACCCCGTAACATGTGTATGTACTATTTGTGTAATGTCCTCAGATCGTTTGTTTCCTCTTCAATTTTTATTATCTGATAACAACTGTACTTCAGGTTGAGAAGATATGCAAGGTTGCGAACAAACCGCTGGTTGTTACCTACACAGGACTTATTCAAACTTGCTTAGACAGTGGAAGCATAGAAAATGCTAAATACATATTCAATGAAATGCGCAACTACTGTTCACCTAATAACGTGACTTGCAACGTCATGCTGAAGTCATTCATAGATCATGGAATGTTTGAAGATGCGAAAAATCTACTGGAGAATATTTTAAGCGGCAGGATTCGGAACAAAACGGATTTGGGTCAACAAGCAATTGCAGACAAGTTTACTTTCAATACTTTCATGGACGCTTGTGCTGAAGCAAAAAAGTGGAATGACTTCGAGTATGCATTTCGCAAAATGTTATCTAATGGCTACCATTTTGATGAACGAAGGCACCTCCGTATGGTGCTCGATGCCTATAGAAATGGGAAGGTACTTTCTCATATGCTCAAGGTTCTGATTATCTATGTATGTTCTTACAAAGTATAGCTTATAAAGCTAGAATATTCATCTAGCAGCATAATTACTCAAGTCTAAAGCTGAAGTATTCTGGTTGGCCTTATGGTAATAATGTAGGTCATGTCTGACATGGTGATAGGAATATGGCATGTTGTGATGATCAGTCATGATGGTTGTTAAATTGATACACAAGGGCCATATCAAAGTTCCTGCCACATTCAGTTTGGGATGTCTAGTAAACCTTTTTGTGGGGGTGTAAATACATGAAGACTTGGGTCCTTGTGACAATAAGCCTCTCAATATATCATGTCCATAGTCTTCAAAAGAAAATTTCAAGTAAAAGAGTAACATGATAGAATAGCCCCAGTTGGATTCCAGTTAGATCTGTTTACATGTCTCTGCCCATGTTCCTGCTTGTGCCCATGCACACTTTCCTTAGACTTGAAATTACATTAAACATGACCACATGCTAGATTATAAGAACATCCTTTTCCCAATTGAATCGCTTCGTTAATTCATCCACTGCGTTTATATACTCACCCTAGATGTCTGTTGCCTATCATTATTCAGGAGCAGCTTCTGGAAGATATATGGAACTACCTGTGTCATCATGGTCGGGTTCCACCCGCCCCTATGATAATGGAAAGATTTTGCCAAAAACTGAGACAAGGCGACACGACTACAGCGCTCTCCTGCGTCAGCGGCTTCGAGGAGAGCAAGATACGGACCGTCTCCTCTATGTCCTGGTTCAACTTGCTGAACCGAAACTCGGATCACCTGAAGGAGGAGAGTATCGTGAAGCTAGTCCATGAGCTCAACAGCGGCCTCGCAACCTCGGGTAGTTCCTGCGGTTCTGTGTACCAAAATATTCTCAGTAGCTGTACAGAGTTCCTTTCTGGCGGAAAGACGCCTTCTGATGGACATGCACCTTTATGTAATTCTTGACTCCTTCGTTCGTTAGCCTGTTGTCAATTCGAAGTTTGGTTACGCCTTCATGCTCTTTCCCAAGGAAATGCTCGTGGAAGCTGTAGGCTTACTTTGATAGTATTATTAATAGGCCCGGAATTGCACCCTAGCACTTGGTTGGTTGGTTGGTTCTTGACTTGTGGTTGCGGTTGGATATTGGCAGAATTAACTTTTGACACTGTCTCGTTGGTTATCATTTACCCTTGGGACTTAGTGGTGCATGGTGCTCGTCCCATGACAGGGACAGTGTCAGCTGGTATCACTAGAACTAGAATACATATGGATGCTGGATACATGATGGCTACATGCTTGGAAATTTCTGGGCCAATCAATGACGCCGGAATCTGCGAGTGGGTCTAGTTACACTTCTAGAGTGCCCTGTATTTCCAGAGTCCAAAACTGTCCATATGCGTGCTTGTTTGGACGTCAGGACGGGTCCAACTGTCCAATA